>JAPZDV010000504.1:0-11120 GCA_029814665.1 Acanthurus lineatus
TGCGATTAATCACGATTAATTACAGAAAATTGTGTGATTAATTAGTTCATTTTTTTTAATCGATTGACAGCCCTAATAATAATATATTATTATAATGATCACATTCACTAGTTAAACTTCATCTGTATATTAAGACATGAAGTTTTAGGAAACCAAGAATCTCTTTTACTGTCAGTCATTGGCTGGGAATGCTTCATGGTGACATTATTTTACCTTATTGACCTGTATTTCTGTCTAAAAGTATACAGTATGTGTCTTCAAAGGCCATTTTGTCCATGCAAGACCTCCACTTTTATACGCTTATAAACACCAAACTTCCCAGTTATATTACTTTCAGTTTTCCTAAAGTTTGTATACTCAGAGCTTCTTTTGTATAACATTATCACCTTTTTTCAATAGACAAGGAGAAAAAATAATTTTTTTATGACTGTTTACAGTATTTTCAGATTTTTGATCAAAATTTACTTTGCAAGGCAGCTAAATTGCTGAAATTTCGAGTCTAAAATCTTGCAGTTGTTTAGAAAATAGGAAGGATTGGCCTATAAAGAGAATATAAATATATAAATATTTATACAAAAAAGAGAACAAGAACTTTGAACCTGCTTTATTGTTGTGATTTCTTCTCTGGAAATATACGCAAACCAATAAATACATAGGTAAATCATGCTTTATTTGCTTGATTGAAAATTAAATTTCAGAAAATTAGTATTACAAAAATCACACATATTAATGACCATAATCAGCTGGGAAAGTTTTTTGATGATATCTATTTTAATTGTAGTATCAATACCCTCCCATCCCCTACCCCTTCTTTACTTTCAGGACATGACAGCAAGAGACCTTCTGCAGCAGAGGTACACCCTCCCTAATGGAGACACAGCATGGAGGCCGTCTCCACTTGTAACTGCTGCCATCGAAGGCAAGCTGCTGCTTCTGGATGGTATACACAGAGTCAACCTGGGAACGCTGGCTGTGCTGTCTAGGTACTTCAGTTTGCTAAAAATACACAGTTTACATTATTCACTTGCTTTATTATTTTTACAATGATCTGCTGATATCATTGCTTGTATTACCTGAGACATTCTGTGTTGTCTTTATGTATTTTCCACTGCCGCTTTGCAGGGAGCTTGCGTAATGACAAATACAGACAAACGCACATACGTTACTCAACTTATTCCACTATGTGTGGATTGTGTTTGTTTCCCAGGTTACTCCATGACAGGGAATTGGATCTATATGATGGGACCAGGCTGTTGAGGTGGGACAGATACCAGACACTTAAAGAGCAACTTCAGTTCAGTGACCAACAACTACGAGAAAGGTACTCGCGCACACACATGCACAATGGTCAGAGTACAGAGGGTTACGCCTTATGTGTGGGAAAGGTCAGGAGCACTTTTTGGAGAATCTTTGAATCTGTATTTGTGTCAAACTTAGATACAAGCCAGTCATGGTGAAGTTAGGGCGGAGAGTAAAAATTAAAGGTAGAGATTAAAGTTCAAAAAAAAAATTCAAGTAATCAACAAGAGATGGCAAGAGACTGACCTTTTTATTCTTGTTGTTGGTTTCCTTTTAAAACTCTTTGTCTCACCCGTACTGAGGACAGAGTGTTCAATGAATGTACTGCCTATAGAAAGAGAGAGAAAGATGGGCTGCATAAACAAGGAGGAGAGTGATTCACACTTAATGTTTGTGTTGAATCTTTTGTCTCCCTTCTGGATCAGCATTTAATATCATCCAACATATTCTTATCCTCCTTTCAGGAAGGGAGTCTTACCAGGTGTTCAAACTGAAAATAGCCTGCAGTCAAAAGAATGCTTGGATCTGCAGTGTTGAGGAGAAAATAGAGTCTAGAAAGGCCAGCAGAAGTCGATGAGCTCTAAGATTTATTTGAGACCAACAGACTGCACAGTGGTTTATAAAACTATTAGATAGCATGTTGTACTTTGTTTTACAGTTTGTTACGAAAATATATATGTTGCATGTAAATGACCATAGGTCTTGACCTTATCTGTTCCCTGTGTATGACTCAAAGAAATGTGTATGTACATACACATTTGTGTGTGTATGTCTTAAAAAACCCACCTAAGCCGGCAGGAAGGATGTTTGTGGTTGGACGTCTGAACTGAAATAGACCCATTTCCTTTTCCTCCACTCCTGTGGCTCCCTCCGACAAAACCTACCCAAAACCTGTGCGTGCGTGCGTGCGTGCGTGCGTGCGTGCGTGCGTGCGTGCGTGCGTGCGTGCGTGCGTGCGTGCCACCAACAAGTGCTCAGATACACACATCCATGTATCTGTGATTTTTTTTGGTTGGAGGTCTGCATGAGACTGTGTTCACCATTTACCACATATACATTGAAGTGTTCCTGCTGTTCTGGTCACTTACTGAAACCTTTTTGCCCCATGTTGTTTCTCATAGCAACAAGTTTTGTACTGAAGCTGAAACTGTACCACATGTTATCTGACTCCTAAGTGACAATGTTGCCATTTACAAGTCAGATTTGAATTCAGTGTGTTTAAAACATCTCAGTGATATTACAATTGAATTTATGTAACCATTGTAACATCACAATAAAAGAGTGAAAGCAAGACACAAAAAAGAGAGCGTTAATAAGACAAATTTGTTCTTTTGTGAGGTATTTAGATTGATAGTAGAAAACAGTGCATTGCGGTTAAACTCAATAATAACAGCTTCTGGGGGTGTCTTTCCACACACTCACATGTGATCGTAATTTTGATGATGATGATGATGATATTGTGCTTGCTTCCACCCACATTAGAATAAACCTATCCTGCCGCAGTGTGGGTGATTCTGTGGGGTGATGGAGATGGTCTTTGCTGTCCTCTTGAATCAGAGGATTACACAGCCAGCTGTCAGATGTCATGCTCTTGTCCCCGACATAGATTTAGAGGGACATTCACACACACATACACACCATGACAAACACCATGTGCATCTTCATTCTACATCTATTTGAACATGGCTTAACAGATGTTGGACTGTGTGTATCTTCCACTACTTAACTACTGGTAACTGTTAACTGGTGTGTGTTTGTGTATGTGTGTATGTATTTTTAGGTCAATCCTCCCCATCCATCCATCATTCAGGGTGCTGGCCCTGGCAGAGCCCCCTGCTGTGGGTGCCAGTACAAGCAGTAACAACAGCAGAGGTCAGCAGTGGTTGAGCCCAGAGCTGCTCACTATGTTCCTTTACCATACTGTCACCCCGCTGTCCAAAGCAGAGGAGATGTGCCTCATACAGGGATTGGTAAGACACACAAACACACCCTGAGAGACAGCAACTCCTTGCCTAACTTTAAAAAAAGAAAAAAAAACTGTTTTCCTTACGCTGCTCACTGCCTTTTGTACAATTAACAATTAACTGTGATACTGTAGTCAGGTCAAAGCAAAATAAACAAGTTTACAGATCACTAAATTACACTGACAGTATGTAACTTACAACTTAATTTACCATCGTTTTCTTGCCTCTGAGCTCTTGAAAAAGTTGCTGATTTTTTTTGTTATTGACACAAGAGCTTCCAAGTCTGAACCACTGCTCTCATATTCCAAGCACTTATTCTCACTGAGAAAACATAGAGGATGCAATGATGGAATCAGCTTTCTTCCAAACAATTATGACCCAGTAGTGATTCTGTAAGGTGTGATGTTAAGCAGCTTGTTTGCACACAAAGTGTGAATGAGTCCTTGTTTGGCCTTTTACTGAGACATTGTCTTGTCTGTCTTGTGTAACTGAATACATAGGCCTGTCTCAGCCTTGTTGATACTCTGTGAGCTCAAACTTTCCATTAAGCCAGTTAATGTGAGGCAGCACTGTGACATTTTATTTTTGGATGTAAAGGTCAATCTGTAGTCATCTTTGGACTGAGAAATTGATTTTTTTATTGTCACCTGTCCCTCTCAATTGTTGCTGATTTGAGCATTAAGCTGCTCTTGATTTAATTTGAATATAACAGACACATCTGCCTTTATGACATCCAGACCAAATGTAAAGAAACATATTGTGATTTTTTACTGTTATTTAATGTTTTCCATTGCTTAAAAAGCTTTTCAGGGTCTGTATACCTACATTCACTTGCCAGTTTGATAGATTAACCTTGCTAAAGCTAATGCAGTCTAATACAACAGTCCTGAAACAAATCCTATATTTATTAAGGTTATGATGTTCATTTTTGTTGAAACTGTTTTCAAGAGGGTTGATCAACACAGGGAGAATTTAAAAGGCTGTGGTTTGTGTTACTGTTGAACTGTAATGCATTATACTGACAGGTGTTTATATTATTTGAACACTCCATATTTATAACTGTGAGTAGGCTAAATAAACTCTATAAATAATGAAATACTATTCAAATACACCATAAACTAGCTTGTACTTAATAAATTTGAAAAACTGTGTGTATGTTTCTGCTGAAAACAACTATTGCGGGACAAGATTTCTGAAGCTGAAATCCATGTATCCTGTTCTCTAATTTCCCTCCTTAATAACAGTCTTTGTGTCTTTCTTTTTCTCTCACTTTTTAGACTCCTAATGTTCCAACAGAGGCAGCAGAGCATCTACTGCACCTCACACACAGTCTTCGAAAGACAAATGATCCCACAGTAAGAGCAAATGTGTGTGTGTTCTCCTCAGTTTGTTTACATTTGTGATCTAAGTTATTAATTTGTGTTCGGTGTGTGTCTCTAGGCACAGTCTCTGGCCTCCTCTCTTTCTACCAGACAGCTGTTGAGGATCTGTCAGCGTCTCTCTCAGTACCCTGAGGAAAGCATCGCTCGCGCTGTCAACAAGGCTTGTCTGTCAAGGTACATACCATTACACATACACACACCAAAAAGTGCCAAACAATAGCTATTTTGAAGCTGAAAGTCAGTGACTGTGTGAATGTGTGTTCCAGGTTCCTGCCCAGTTTGGCCCGTGCCTCTCTCGAAAAAAGCCTTGCCAACTGCTCTATAGAGGACAAACAAGATCCTGCTGACAGTCGCAACTTCAGCTGTAAGTCCTGATCTACAGTCTGTGTAAGATTTTTCTCAACCACTCAATGTTCCTAAAAGGACTTTGATTTCATCGTTTTTGCTGCTATTTTAAGGGTTATTCCTGGCTAAGTATAAGGCTTTAATGCCAGAGCTGAATCAGTTTCAGATACAGTATAAACCCTGTATTACAAAAGGGTATCTTACTTTTGATTACAGTGTAGCATCTGTTAAAAGTAGTGTTGCAACTAATGATTATTTTCGTTATGGGTTAATTTGTCGATAATTTTCCTTATTAGGGTTATGGGAAAAAATCCAACAACAGGTAGTATAACAAACTTTCAAAACCCCAAAGACTCTACAGTTACTATCATAATTGACGAAGAAAACCATTTCATTCAAGAAGCTGGGAGAAGCAAATCTATGACATTTTTTGCTTAAAAGATCTTTTAATTAATTGATTATCAAAATAGTTTACACTCTTTTTCATTATTGATCAACTAATCAATTAATACACTAATCATTACACTACTGGATTAGTTCATTTAGCATACAAGCACAGTCATGAATAATTGAAAAGTTCTGGTTATTGTAATCAATCAATCACATCATTTATAGTTGTCACTGGATTAGATTAATTACATAGAGATCAGGTCTGATGTTTCTCCACATCTGACAGTAAAAAAAATACAGCTGAGACAAATGTTGAATCTGAAAGGTGCAGATGGAAATAAGAAATAACAAAAACAAAAACAAAAAAATAAAAACCCGAATGACACATAAGGATTGGCCTTATCAATATCAAGACTGTTTCTTTCACCTCAGTCACACATGCAAATTATTATGATTAGATGTTATGATGTAAACTGCTGTCAACCAACCACATTGTTTGACTAATAATACTATTGATAGGTAAGATTACACTAAGTCATTTATGTGTGGCAACCTTTATCAAAGTTAAATGAGGAATTTTGTAAATTATTAAGCAAAATTTTAATTGTTACAGTCTATAACTTAAATTCAAATTAGACTGATGGCCAACAGTTTGTAACATTGAAATGAAACATCATTTTGGTAATAACAGTAATATTGGTGTGCGAAATGGACAACTTTTCAATCTTAATCACAGTTTCAAGGTGATGATTTGGGTTAGGACTAAAATGGGTCATTGGACTAAACTAGGAGCACACAAGTCCAGAGGTTAAGGTGGCACTTCAAGGTAAGGATAGGTAAATGGTGCAGGTCCCTCCCTCAGCAAATTTGATTAGAGAAGCTCCTTAGCTCAGGTGGTATTGTGCAGAAATGAACACCAAAAGACTGTGTTTAAGACCTTCAGTGTCATATAAGCATTCAGACACACGGTGACCGTCTCTGCTCTATTTCTTTAGGTATGGTGAAGGATGGTGTATTGACAATTGGCAATGTATCTGCACCCATCTACAATCCTAACGACAAAATAAAGGTTCCAGATGTGCTTTTCTATGACAATCCACAGGTAATCACACACACGCACACACACACACACACACACACACACAGCTCATAACCAAATATAGTTAGTGAGCAACATGTCAGTCCAACCCACATCTGTAACTACGAGATAATATTACATCAATCCTTGTGTAAACTATAAAAGAGGGCAGAAAAAGACATACATTAATCCAGGACATGCCCCAGATTTGATCCCATTAGGGCAAAAAGTCGGATTAGGAACAATGAATAAATAATCTGCTGGCGTCCTTTTTTGTTTTTATTTTTGTTTTTTTTTTTCAAACTGAGAGAATTCTTTCTGTGTTTTCTTCCACCACAGAACTTTCATAGAATTTTTCAGTCAAATGAGGTCATACAAGACAACATCTTTTACCTTTCAGCATCTTTCCTCTTACTTTCTTGTTGATATTAATATTGCTCTGTACTTGCTGCAGTGTAAAATATTCTGATAGTGGATTTTGTTTTTTATTCTGGTATAAACTGACATATTTGGGGGCAATACTCATTGTTTTTCCTTCAAGGTCTTCTTTTTAGATTTGTTGAGTCTCAGTGATGCTAATCTCAGTCCTGGCCTGTCAGTAAAATCTTCCCCAGTACAATGTTACTGACCTCTAAATGCTGTTATCAGTGGATTTTATGGGATAGGAGCAAAGTAAAGTAAATAGGAAAAAAGTACAGTAAATTAACTTTAAAAAGGCACTGTGTGCTGCATTGGTGTACAAAAAAAAAGGAAAAAGACGACAACTGTTAATTTTATTGCTCAGGTTAGCTTGTAGGCAAAGTCATTATAACAAATATCAAAGGTCAGGCAAAGTCAATAAGTACATACCTCATATCTCTAAATAGGTGGAAACTCTTTTGTTTGTTTAAACAGAGGAACGCAGTGAAAAACCATCAGGAAGCGGAGTATGTTGGGATTTGTTTTGTTCAGTTTTTGTAGCTTTCATGCGCCAAAAATAAGACAGTCATACCCGATTTATGCAGTGATAGTTCGAATATGCATACTGTGGGTATGAAAAAGGTCAGTAGGTGGCTCAGTGGTTGGCAGTGTGGCCACACAGCTGGGTTTCATTCCCGACTGGAGCAGGGTATTTCTGTGTGGACTTTACATGTTCTCTTTTGTCACTGCAAAAAACATCCATAGTCTGTTCATTACTTTGTCATTGACCTCAAGCTTTAGTTGACTGACCACTTCCTCTCAGTTTTAAGTAAAAATACAGAGAATAAATGTCACTGTATTGTGTTGCATGTGATTGTGTGTGTGAGACAATAAAAGAGTCTTCCTCTTAAATCAGCTCCAAGCTCTTAGAAACATATTTTCTGTGCACTCCACTCAGTCCTATTTTTGTCTTGTTGAGGTTCTCAGCATTGGCTGGTACACCTGAATAGCCTCTTCCTATATCTCATTTCAACTGCTACTTTAGCTTCTAGCATTTAGCACAGGTCAAGAAATTCAACAACCTATAAATACAGTAATTTGGTTTCAGTTTCATGTTTCTTGATCTCTTGTATTAACACAAGTTCTACCTGATTGGTATGGCTGACTTTAACCCCATTTAGTGGCGTGTTTAAGGTATGTATGCCTGATGGTGTTTTAGCTATTAGTTGCTCTGCTTAGCACAAGTCTTCTTAGTGAAGTTAAATCAATAGCAAATTTGTTTTTTTTTGTGGTAAATATGTTTGAAGAGACTTTTGAGCGTAAAGTTTTAATAGAATGATATGTAAATATGTACATGTACATATGTAGATGTTAGATTTTACCAGGTGAAACTGACAATGATGTCAGATGTCTCCTCCTCATATTATTGACCACTCGGACCAGGGGAGGAACCATCACACTGATATCTTATGGCAATACTGAATACTGATTACACTTTTTGACCCAGATTTATTTCTTTGCCACTCTCTTTCTCTCTGTCCTCATTTTGCCCTTTTGTCCTCTGCCTGCTTGTATTGAAAACTGAAATAAAAGTGGAAGAGGGTGAGATCGGATAACAGCAAAGAGGATGTCCTACTTTTTGAATGACCTGTTTTCTGTCTTTGCTGGAGAAGCACACAAGGAGAAGAGAGCAGGACAAAACACAAAGCCCAAACAAATGTGGCTTTAAGATGAATTTTATTGTCAAATAGGGACAGTATTTTTTAGTATTTTTTTTTATTTTTATTTTTTTTTTTAGTATTTTTTTTTTTTTTACAATGTGAAAATTCACAGCATGGCCATTTGGTTAAATCAATGCATTTAGAATTTCTGAGCTATTCTTCAGTTAAATGTTTATCTGTTTCTTGGGGTCAGTTGTGGCTAAGGAAGTTGAGCTGAATGTCTGTGTATCAGAAGGTCAAGTGGATCCATGAATTCTCTGGTCTGCATGTTGAAATGTCCTTGGTCAAAATACTGAACCCCAAATTTCTCAAATCGATGGCTGTTTCCTCTGTGTGTGAATATGTGTGTAGGAGTTTCTGATGAGCAGGTTTGCACTTTGTTGAGAAGCCATTAGTGTGTGAATGTGTGAAAGCTGACTTTTGTTGTAAATCACTCTCAGTAGTATAGAAGACGAGAAAGTGCTATATGAATGCAATCCATTAATCATTTGAAATCTTTCTGCAGCACATGATGGTGATGGAAGACATGTTGAAAGACTTTCTCTTAGGAGAGCACCTCCTCTTGGTGGGCAACCAGGTGAGTTAAAAACAATGGCAAACACTTTAAACGTTCAACTTCTTGCTTAACTTAATCCTTGTAAGTAAAGCATGACACATCAGCCCTTTTGATGGTGGCATGGAGTTATGAAACAAACACACTGCACTCTGATGTCATCTCACTGCCGACTCACAGCTCACAGTAGACAGAAGGAAATATGTAGCACTTGCCGGGAGACTTTTTGTGCCCTGGGTCTGGTCCTGATGCGTAGAGTTCAAAGGAGGAGAGAGGAGGAGGGAGTAAAAGTGGATATGTTGTACCAGCAGCCCAGGGGACGATGTCGTGCGTGTTTTTGCATTAATGTTTATGTGAGCACATACATGTGAGAGAGGCTGAGTGGGAGAAGCCATTTTCAAATTTGAGTGCATGACTTAACATGGGCAAAGCTGAGACATTAGGGGCTGTCGGAGTGACTTACTAGAGGTCTGACAGCCAAGCTGAGAGAGCACCATCAAAACTCAAGGGACACACTCAACTCTCCCTCTCACGCAGCTTCTCCTCAGATGGAATGGACACCTCTTTGTCTCCTTTTACAGCCTATGTTGATGCTGACACACAGTTGGTGTGTTGAGATTGATTGATTCAATTCTGCTTGTTGCTGAATGTTTGTGCTTTGGTGTCCTTTCAAAGGGCGTGGGTAAGAATAAAATAGTGGATCGGTTCCTGCACCTGCTGAACAGACCCAGAGAATACCTGCAGCTTCACAGGTGAGGACAATCAGTGTTAACTCAGCAGTGTAAACGTGCTTTCCCAAATACTTTTCACCTCAAAGTTTTGGAATTTTTAAAGTTGAGAAAATCTAACTATGTAATCAAAGAGCTTGAAACTTTGTAACAATTTCTAACATGATCTTAATAGAGACTGGTGAATTTGCTGGGAGAACTGAAAGGTTTTAAGTCTTTAACATAATGACAATCTCAGTAAGGATCCTCTCAGGTCACGCTGTGAGTGTCACACACAAGCACTTCTTGTGTGCATGTGAGGGATTACATTACAGCCACTGCATACATGTCAAAGCTGTGTCAAAGATGATCTACTGAGCCATTTACAAGACTTTTCTAAATTTCTACTTGAACATTGATGCATAAAACAAAAGAAAAAATAGGGCTAGGTTAAAAGACTCAGTCTAGCTCAGTCCATTATGGCCTTTTTAACATGGCATCTTGTTATTCCTGTTGTTCTAGGTATTCCTCTTGAGGGCTATTAGTTACTAAAACAGTTTGGCAAACTATAATGCTTTTCAGGAGTAATAACAGTATCATTCTTGTATAATTCTAGTAAGATGAACTGAATCTATTTTAGGGGGATAAGAGCAGCCAACATTTTCTCTTTCCAATCTAATAGTGTCAAAAACTATTTTAGCCCTTAGTAAATTAGGCCATCCTTTACCAGAACAAGGACTTCTCATGCACATCTTAGAGAAGTACTGTTTAAAGACGTCCTTGTTAACTTGGGTTCACTCCCTCTATAAATACTTAAATGATTACACCTCAGGAAAATTGGGTCAGAATTGCTCATCGATGGATCAATGTGCTGTGTGCTGTGAGATCAGCCTTACTATTTAATACAACTTGGATCAATCCAAGGCAGAGATGGGCTCTTTGTTGGTCTTGGCTCCAACAAGAGGACGATGTGTTAGAGTCAATGACTCTGTCACAAGAGGTGGTCAGAAAACAGAATGTTCATAAAAATCATCAGTTATGTCATCACTTGTACTGTGCTGAAGGGTGTAATGCAAAAAAATTCTACAATTCTGCAGTTCTACATCAATTGTAGATTCAATGGTGACAGTTAGATGAAACCCATTGTAAAACACCAATAGCACATTCACATGTGAAAACCACTTTTGACTCCTGTTGGCATGCACGTTTGTGTTTGTGTGTGTGTGTGTGTGTGTGTGTGTGTGTGTGTGTGTGTGTGTGTGTGTGTGTGTGTGTGTGTGTG
>JAPZDV010000505.1:0-11118 GCA_029814665.1 Acanthurus lineatus
TAAGGCATTAATAAGTACTTTATAATGACTAATAAAGAGCCAGTATGTCACTAATTTGCATGCTAATAAGCAACTAGTTAATGGTTAATAGGTGTACCTTAATATAAAGTGTTACCCTAGGTACATATAAGTTTCTCTAAGCCCATTTTAGGTGTTCTCTACAGTCGCAGACTTTTTCTATGCTCAGGAAAACAGGGTGAGGAATTCTTACACTCTTAACTCCCAATTTGCTCTTTTCTAAGCAGATCTCCTTTGCTCTTTGTTGTTTGAAACTGTTTAAGAAGGACTGAAGGCTTTAGACACAGTGTTATGAAACACATGACATGTACATTGTCCTCCTTCATCAAATTTAGAGATCCAGCGACGCAGACAAGAGCACTGTCAAACCAGAAGAATCAAATGTGGCCTTGCGTCTTGTGGTAATGGGACATTCCCACAGGGTTGTGCAGAGGTGTGAGTGTTTATATGTTCTTTTAAGAAAAACCTCTGTGAAACACAGAACTTAATATTGTTACTCTAAGCGCTTCATTCTTGGGAGTGCTGGTCCTTCTCTTCGTCACCTAGAAAAGGAGACTTTGTAACTAATGAACAGGGACTGATAAAGTAAAAATTCGGTACCTGTAACTTCTCAGTATCATGCACCACTGCACTTGAAAGAAGACAAAAGGGTACATCATCATAAGATAATGAATACATAAGTAAGGAAGAGCTACTTGGAAACTACTCAGTATTATGTATCAGTGCTTAGGGTACTTAAAAACAGTAAGTGACGTGTGAGTACATAGTAATGAACTACCTGTTATTAGTTTTGTGCTGTTCACTTGCTGGTCCCAGTCAACCAGGAACCATTTATAAAGAAAGTGATTAGTTATATTCATGAATTAAAAATTAATTAATGATATAATTATAGATAGTTTTTGTTCAGGGTTTACAGGATTTATCTTCAAGTTGTACTTGGGAAAAATTGCAGCACACTCTGCATGATAATTAATGTTTTAAACAGATTTTTACGCCTGTGATGTCCACTTGGAAGGAAACAAAGGCACTGATTTGGCAGACGGCCTGTTATGTTATATATCATACATAATGCGATAATAACAGTTTCTCAATAGTCTGGTCTTGACTCATGTTCTAGAGAGGGAAAGGATATTTCCATTCACAATGATGAAATACAAGTTATGTAATAATCCATCTTGACTTACAACAACAACACGCTCAGAGATGATGTAAACTTACTGCAATGAGTGTCATCAGTTCCTCTATGTGATCTCCCTCATGTGCCAACTGTACAGAGGTGAACAGTCCTCAGAGAACATGGCTAACTACAGACAAGCATCACTTCACCTCTGCCAATTACTGTATCACCCAGTGGCTACTGTATGTTGGCCTCACAGGATGCTCCTTTCAGCAAATAATACAAAAGCTATGGAAAAATATCCA
The DNA here is from genome assembly GCA_029814665.1 of Acanthurus lineatus. Classification (NCBI taxonomy): domain Eukaryota; kingdom Metazoa; phylum Chordata; class Actinopteri; order Acanthuriformes; family Acanthuridae; genus Acanthurus; species Acanthurus lineatus. The sequence continues at coordinate 1,441 of JAPZDV010000505.1, forward strand.
AAACATTTAATGTCCTATAATGATTCAGTTGTACTGAGTTACAAGTGATATTATTAAGAAAAGTGGATGCACAACAGACTACAGTCATTACATTCAAACTGTCATTATATCATCCTTATTATCCCTTGGGATGATTTACACACAGGGCACTGTGGACTGTGGACAAGCAACCTGGGCTTCCACCCAAACAAACATACAGCAGGTTTTAACTTACAAGGAAAACAGCAGTATCTTTAATTCTCTAAAACATTTTCATTGCAAAGGCACAGTTACCACATAAGTGGTTGTAGGTTGCTTATTTTCTCACATATCAGACAAAATATCTGACTAAATAGTTTTTTTGGGGGGCATGCTTTCAGAAATGCAAATGAACTTTACAAATATGGGTATTATAATTTTACTCAATTTTTGTATCCTAAAAATATGATGAATTACAGTCTTTTTTATGTGTTTTTTCCTTGTTCCCCTTGTCCAGGCAGCTGCAAACATGTACAAGCCGCCTCCTCCTCCCTCTGACTGTTTCAGCTATCTTTACCTCGTCTTTACCTTCTCCTCTTTTTTCAGATCGGTGTACATATAAGGCCACTTGGTCCTTACTTAAATCATGTGTGCTACGTTATAACTATCTAGCATATATTTTTACCCCTGCCTCCACATTACCATGCTAATTGTATCTGTCAATCATATTGACAGATTTTCATCCTCTGCCTTGCCTGCTAAATCACAAAAAGGGTCTGTCCATGTTTCTGTGGGTCACCCCTGTTATCCGGTAACATTTTGGCCATTTGATTATCTGGAATTATCTGGATCTGGAATAAATATTAATTAAACTGAGGGGCCCAATAACATGATTATCTGTACATCTTTCAGCCCATTCCTGAGAAGTTATTTGGACTTGTTGTATATGTACATACATACATGTATATGTATGTATATATATGTATGCTATGTAAATTTTTCATCAACTACACAACATTACTGGACTTTGTTGTTTCACACTGGAACTGTCACGCTTCAAGTTTTATTAAAAATAACTACAAAAATTGGAAATGAAAGCAACTAGAATGCTCTGTGTTGTTGTGGTTGTGTTTCACATGTGCCTCTTCCCGTACTACTCTGTCGTCCTGACAGCCTTGCTCAGAGTAAAATAACTGGGTAACTCTGGACTCTAGGCTAACCAGGCTCCGAAAGTAATACTTCAAACACTTCGAAAAGACAATTAGGTTCTGCTACTGATGCACAGAACCATTCGTTGCAAGTGACACTGACAGATAAAATGTAACAAAAAATCAACATATCAAGTAATACAAGGAATTCATAACCTCTGTTTTGCGTATTGATGCACGAGAATTGTTGAGCCCCTCAGATGGAGGTCAGTCGGTGCTCTATAGGACCCAGACATGTGAAAGATAATACAATATACTTCTAAAACAGGCAGAAAACCAAAGAGAATCCTGGAGCACATAAATCACTGTTGGAAAGTTATTAAACAAAGAGTAATGTTTCAACACACAGAGTCAAACCAGAGTTATTTGTGTGGTCCAGGATTTTCTTTAGTTTCTGCCTGATTTTGGAGTCCATTGTATTTACTTTTAAACTTCCAGAGACAATTAGTCACTGCCGCTTGTTTACAGAGACAGTTTTTTGAAAGTAAATTACACTCTACTTAGATGTCAGAAATTTGAAGTTAAATAAAACTTAAAATTAATTGCACTTATGCAAAAGCAACACGATAACTGGGAACGTTCAAGTTCCTGATGTAATATGTCAAGGCTCAATTGCAAGTAGTTGCTGTAATTTTTTAACAAACATGCCTATATCTTTCATTTTTATAATGAGAAGTATTAAGGGTCATTTTTAAGTTTTATAAGGCTTAATAATTTTGAACAGGGAGCCACATTCCAGGTTTATATTTTTTTCTGTTCATGTGCTTTTATAGTGAGACAAAAAAAATAATAATCTCAGTTTAATTCCCCCTCAGTGCCCTTAAACAAAACACCATCTTAGAGCAGGACTCTGTCTCTTGTTGCTGCGCAGTAGTTTCTCAGTGCTCCTCAACTAATTTAAATCCCTTTATCTTGTTACTCAAAATATTTTTTTTCTCACTATGTATAGACATAGTTGAACATTGTATAGAAAAACATCTATATATACAGTGAATCACATTTTTTTAACTCATTAAAAAAACCTTAAAATTCAAGTTTTGTAATACTGTGGCACTGATGTTGTAATAGAGCACATTTTCACATTCTAAACTGCATTGTAGACACATGCAGAAGCACAAACTACTTTTGTTTCCTCTCTTTCCTTTCTTTCCTTTCATAGACTGTAGAGTTTAAATACTCCCAAGAAAATTTATGGTTGCAGAGTTTTTAATGTCAATTTCTTATAAGCCTGTCTAATTTTTGACAGTTTCAGACCATATATGATGGGATTTTGAAGAGGCTGAATGATCACCACGTACATAGAGAATAAAACACAGAGCGGATATGAAACAGAGAACATGTCAAATCTTTGAGTGATCAAACTGTAAAAACAGGCAAAAACCAAGCTAACGAGAGAAATGAAATGTGGAGTACATGTATCAAAAGCCTTCAGTTTGGTCTCTTTAGAAGCTTTTAAACAAACTTTTAAAATTTTTACATAAGTGTATGAAATATAAGCGATAGGAGCAGCAACAGTGAAAATAAGCCCAAACACCAGATCATGAATAAGTGACAGTGTTCTGTCTGGTGAACAAGAGAGTTCAACTACAAGATGGTGTGCACAAAAAACCTTGTTAATAACATTTCTGCAACGCTTTAAATGAATTGTGAATGAGAGTAAAACTCCGACCTCTATAAAAGAAGCTGTCCACATAACAAGAATGACCCTTTGTACTATTTTTTTAGTTATTAAGACATTGTAATGTAAAGGCTTACAAATACATACATATCTGTCATATGCCATTATTGTCAATGTGCCAAACTCGACAGCTACATATGAATGAATGTTAAATATTTGAAGAAAGCAGTAATAAGTAGAAATCTCATGAGTGTCTGACAAGATGTGCACCATTAAGCAGGGCAATAAAGATGTGCTGCCATAAATTTCATTAACAAACAAATTACATAAGAACAGATACATGGGCTCGTGCATACTTTGGTCCACATATATGATAAAAATAAGGAAAGTGTTAGCAAAAATAACTGATAGGTAAAATAGCATTGCCAGAGTAAAATATAGATACTTTAAGTTTCCCATGTTGCCGTACATGGCAAACACAAACGACGTGATCTGGGTTGAGTTTTCCATGATCACAGTCACAAGACAGAAGAAGACATTTGATGATTTGTCTTTTAAGGATGCAATTTATATTATTTACTTAATTAAAATCCAAGAGTCAATGGAAGAAATTACTTAAAGAATATTTATAAAAATAATAATTCTTGGTGTAATATATGCAAAAAACAGGATAAGCAGCTTAGACTTAGATGAATCATTGGTTAAAGATAGTACTTAAATACAAGAATGGTTATTTTACAAATAAAGATGACATTGTAATAGACATGATTCTTTCCCAAAACATCCAGAGAAAAACATAAAATAAAAATATAAATCAAACGAGAGCTGAGACAAATGGATGTTTTTGAGTGCCAGTTCCAAAGGACTATGTGATTCTGTGATATGTGTTTGTGATTTTGTATATAATATGCTGCCATATCAGTCATATTCCAGTCACATCATGGATTATTTTCACCCAACAGTCTAATAGATAGACAACACATTAAAAAACTCCCCCCTCCTCCCAGCTGAGACGAACAGGAGTAGTTGCTGAATATTTATACTGATGTTCTGGCAGGCAAACAACATGATTGGTCAAATGAGTACAATCAACATTGAGATTACGTTTGTTGTTGTTTTTGTGGGAGGCAGCCATGTTTTGATGAAGTACAATTACGTAATTGTTTTTGAAGACAAAAATAAATCTCAGGCTGTGGCAGACGGGCTCAGCTGTTCAGTTTAACAGTCATTCTACCAAGTTTCTACATCACTGCCATCATATCCCAGTCTTTATAGAAACAGCTTAGACACAAAAATTGACTATTTCATTATATCTCTAATTTCTGTAGGGAAATAAACAAAGGTTTATTATCACAGCTTATTGCCAACAGCCAAAGTCAAAGTGAGATGACTCTAAAAAGTATCTGAACTGCTGTTGGCATGCACTATCTAAAGGCTGCTATGTTACTTGTCTTTGGGCACGAATGAAGAGTTCCTTCCTACTCAGCTGTCTCTTTTATTTACTAGTATATTCAGGCTTAATTTATCTCCATTGCCCTTTCCCACTATTGCAAACAGTTAGATAAGATCTCACATTTCAAGCCTGGTTTGATAAGGGAATCAGAACTATTGATTACTTGTAAAGCTAATGGACCTTCTCGTCTTAAGAGAAACTTCTGAAGGAGCACATTTGCTTGGCTCTCTTTCATCATTTCCTCGTTACAAATTTCCAACCCTCTCAACGTCCTATTTGGTGCTCTACTTTTGACTAACATGCTCCTGTATCTCATTGCTTCCCCTCAGTACTGCAGTCAGGTGGACGTAGTAAAAGAAAACCATCTCACTGAGCCTGTACAGGCCGTCAGTCAATACTTTTACCCTCTACTGCTCTTTTAACCAACAGCTGCAAATCAGAAAACATACACCACTTTGTACTTAAATTGTGTGTGAAATATTATTCTTATTATTATTCTTTTGACTATACATCACCATTAAATGCATATGAGTATAATGTCCCCACAAGTGATGAAAACATGACTTTTTGTGTGAGTGTGTAGTGTGTGTGTTGCGATGTATGCCACTGCAGCCACGGCAACAGAAACACAAAGTACCAACCCAACAACCTAGAAACAAGGATTAAACACACACATTCACACTCAAAGGGCAGTCTTTGTAAGGGAGACGGCAGGTATGTCCACTGTTTGGTTTTTTAATGCTATAAAACATGATACTATTTAAGAGGAAGTAAAGGGAGCTGGTCAGGTTAATAAACTGACACACAAAATTCAAATCTTCCTTTTCTTCTCGACTTTTTTCTGACAAACTGGGTCCATTTCAAGGGCCTAAATCTTTTAACTCCTTAATGTAGGTAACTTATAATTTTGGTGATTGTGAAAATTATGTTAATTCTTCTCTGTTAATCACTTATTCTAAATGAGGACAAGAAAGTTTGATGATTTTTGACTTTGGTCTACTTTTTCTTTTCCATATGCTATCTGTTTCTACCAATTTGTTACATTATTGTCTCTGCCGTAGAACAAAAAGGCCAAAAAACAAAATAACAAAATAAAATTCTGAGATTATAAAATGTGAATTGTAAATGTCTGATTTGGTGTTTTTAGTGGGAAAGTACTAATGGTTGTAGCTTTTTCTTTAAAAAAAAGTTTGTGTCTATCTACTGTCCAGTTAATCTTAAACACATTTTTTTTTAACTTGTGCAAATTCTACATTGTTTTCATAAGACATCATTTAATACCCTGCTGAGGGCCCTGGACTCTGCTGTTTTCCGGGACAAAATGACATCATGAAGGATTTGTCTCTGTCTCTGCTGAGTCGGGGTTGTGGACGAATAGTCTCATCCAACAGAAACAAAGGGAGACATGAAGGAAGGTTGGATGTTTGCTTCACACCTCAGGTTCTTTGACTCTCACATATGCTTTAATAGTACAAATCCTTAAGCTGAAATAATATTATAATTGCATCACATTTAAATTGCATATTGGTCAGATGGTTGTTGCTGGATTACTGTCCTTGTTATGGACTGTGTGCATTAAAGTTTCTTACATTTATGGCATATATCAATCATTCCACTCGTCACATAATCAATGTAATCTATCAACTGACTATAGGATTACTACATCTGGAAGTCCCAGGACTCTGTTTTGAAATTGTCCGACAGAGGTCGTCTGCTTGTGAAGGAAAAGTCAACCGTTCCAAAGACTTACAGCACCCGCAGGGGGCCACTTGTACTTTACTCCCAGGTAACGCTGCATGTACACAAGTAACAACAGGGGTGACCATAAAGTAACAAGAGAAACAAGGCAAGACAAAGTTAACAAGACAGGCACAACTGCTTTTGATAAGCAGAAACCAAGAATTCTGCTTTCAGGTGGATTTTTTTTCCCACTTTTGTTTTTTCTCTAGGATTTAGTTACTTTGGAAAATGGTTGTTATCCACAAACCGTCAGGAGGCAGCCGGTTGTTCAGCGGTACAGTCAACAAGTGGAACAGCAGCTGAACAACCTCAAGGAACTGACAACAGCCATTTTGAGCTACAGCAGTGAAAAGGTAGGAGAAACAAAGCAAAAATAACTTTTCTCTGCTTTGTGGTTTTGTGTTTGAATGCAAGTAGTTTATGTTCTGTGAGTATGATGTCTGTGTGCGCCCTGTTTAAAAGATTTGTCGGCACATATAGAGACAATTTACTCCTGAAAACAGGAACCATAACTTGCATCATTTAATCAATTTCATAATTCTTACTTAAACATCCTGTTTTGCAGGAAACAGCAAAAACCTTCCTTGTTCACTGTATGTATGTTTAATAATTCAAATCTATTTTTTGCTTTGACTTCTGAGAAGCAACTGATTGATTTTGAATATACCGAGAAGTTAGAAGTCCACTCTCTTTGAACAGGCATATCATGTTTCCTAGGAATGACTGTGATGCAGTCTCAGAATTTCACATGCATTTAGCCGGTGGGTCAGTCCTCTCACAACATTTCCTTTGTATATTGCAAATCTAATATTTTTCTGTCCTCCAGTTCACCTTTTCCAGACATGGTCTACCATCGTTTCCTCCTCTTCGTCTCCCTCTTGCACCCGACATTCATTGCTCCAGTCCTCCACCCATTCGTACTACACAGGAGTCCTGTCAGGAGTTTGTTGAAGGGTTGAATCCCCAGAGGCCTCATACAGAGAGAAACACTAAACAACTGGAAAACCACCCTGAAGGTACAAAAACTGCAGGCAGAAATGTTAATTAGCACATACTGATATCGATGGAAAATCAAAGTCCAAAACAGAAACCTACAAATTAAATTTCCTGTCTGTCTGATAATGATTTAACATTAGCAAAGTGGAACAATGCAACCAAGCTAACTACATAGACATATTTAAAGTAACCCAGTGAGGTTCGATTCCAAAAATTCAGTTTCTCTGCAGGTGAAGAGGAAAAGCAGGTCGATATGAAGCAAGTCAAGCTGGATCTACTCCAAGAAATACCCTGTACCTCCAGGGCTCTGACTCCACAGGTCCGTGTACCCTGTGGATCAGTGACCAATGAGGAGGAAACTCAGGTGACACGCAGACATCTGCAGTTCTGTTTGAAGACATTTTTCTTAATGTTCCTTTGTCTTTGAAATTGTGAAAACTATGTTATTCTTTAAGTTGTTTAAGCTGGTTAAGTATCTTTTCTACCATCCACAGTTGTACTCGGACGAGAGTCTGCAGCATAACAGAGATTTACAACACACTGAAATGAACCGTCACAATAAAGGAGCGGAGCTTCATCATCCAAACTTGAACCATGTCCATGATTCTGCAGACAATACAGACTGTTTCATTCAAGAAAGAGAAACAACCAGTGAAAAAGGCAACTATGAAAGATCAGTGAGTGGGAACAGACGTGGGACAGCAGGTGTGTGTGCATGGCCTTTACTTTGTACTAACTCCACTTCATATATGTTGATAAACCTGACAGTCTGATCACTTTCCCCAAACACAGGCCTCCTTCCTTCTGTGATAGAGGAAAACCCAGTCAGTCAGAGACCACGATGGGGGGAGATGGACAGAGTAAGACAGCAGCCTTACACTTGTTGAGTTAAATGTCTCAGTTTTGCTAAGATGGATGTGAATACTTTTTATCTGAGCACATAATCATTTACTGTAGCTCAGTGTTCAATCAGGCTGCATAAGTCTGCACAGTAAGTTTTCACACAAAAATGAAAAAAAATATTTTACTAGTTTACCTCCAAGTATTTCTTGTCAGAGCTTTAAATGAAGGCAACACTTGTGCATAACATTGCTCGTGACTTAAAAACTTTTGTCTGGTGGAGAAATTGATATCAGTTTGCTTTATGTCACAGAGAGAGATAAATGACTCAATCCAGGAGGGTTTTCCTTGCTATCTTTGTTACTTTTAGCAATTCACTACATCCTGGGCTGAAACAAAAATGTTTTGGCAGCACAACTTAAATGGTTTTAAAATACAGACTAATTTCCTAATTTAATTAATGTGACATTATATTTTCTGAGAGTGAAACATCCAAACAGCAGACATGCATCTGTTGTTACAGGCCACCTGGCACATCCCCAGCAGTGATGGACCCCATGCACAGCTCCTACCTCCCATAGCTGAAAACCAGACTGTTGTCTCCAGTTGGACTTTCCCGTCTGCAACCAAAAAAGACCAACCAAAGGCAGAAAGAGTTTGTCTGCAATCTCCAAAAAATCTGAATCGAACTCATCAACAGCCTCTGTTTCTTCCTCTGCTGTTTCCTGAGAACACAGGTAGCAAAGACACACTCTGAGGAAGACTTGCTTTCTCACTTGTGTTATGCTGTGTCATGAACTTTATTCTTTACCTGCCATTTTTAGTGGTGGAATTGTGAATGAGTAAATTTATCAACAATGCAGTACCTGCTTTCTGCATTTTGGTTGTGATTATTGTAGTTGTGCAACTCAGCTGCTCTTTGCAATGGAAAATAATGATGATAAATAGGTGACTTAATTAGCACTTACCATTGAATAAACCACTGAGTACTTGTTCAATTAGGAATAGTGAATCAGTTAGCAAGGTAGTGATTTTGGACTCAGCCTTGGATCAGTTTGAACTGCTTTTTCATTGTGGTAGAGTTGTGTAACATTCTTATCTTACTATCTTTGCGTTTCAGAGGAGAAAATTTGGAAGCAAAGAGCAGAAAGAGAAAAAACAAGGAGGCAGCACTTTATAAAAGAGCGAGTGGGACAGATAGGAGGAGGAGGACGGCTACCATCTGAGAAGGGCTCTCTGATTCAGCTGGAGCCAGGAGGAGGTACACACATACACTTTACAAGCTGATATATATATATGTGAAATGTTAAATATAAAACAGAGTGATGCAGTGCATATTTACAAAAATAATGGAGTTGAAAAGAAAAATATTTAATGTTTAATATCTATCATTTTACTGTATTCAACTGAATAAAGGTTGACCAAGATTTGAAAATCAAGGATATACATTTTTACTAGCATTTTTTAAATGAACTTAAAGAAAAAATGGCAGCATAGTATTCTGAGTAGATTTTAAAAGATATTTTGAAATAGAATACCTCAGTAATCTAAGTTGGAAATTGCAGCATTACAGCAGAAAAATGACAAAAAAATGAATCTTAAAACCAAATTTAAGATTGACTTCTATGTTCTTGCTGGGTATAACAGGAGTCATTTGGGTTTCTCCTTTTCTCTCTTCCTCTCCATTTTATAATCCCACAGACTCTCATCAATAGTCTTTCATATACATCAATGTTGATGGAAAAATGAATCAAAAATGCTCACACACATCACAGGAAAACTACACACAGCACACAAACTCTGGCTGTTCATTTGCTGCTCTGAAACAATTTAAAACACTGAAATCAGTGTATCCATATCTGACA
>JAPZDV010000506.1:0-11098 GCA_029814665.1 Acanthurus lineatus
AGGAAAATCCTGCTTTGACATGAATGCAGGAGTCACAAGAATCCAATGAGATCAGATAGAAGAGGAGAACACACACAAGTTCATCATCCACCATCAGCAGGTGTTAACCACAGACACACTCAGCTGTTTATGACAGAGATTTTAACACATGGCAAAGACATCATCACTGTGCGTGTGTGTGTGTGATCTCTGAAACACACACACACACACAGAGTTAGAAAATGTGTCCTCCAGAGGGCTGCATACTTCAGCCTCCACCTGTGTGGAGGGTAAACAAGGCCAAGTCTTAATAGCCCAGGTGTGTGTGTGTATGCATGTGTGTGTTGACAGTCTCTCTTGTAGTGCAAAATGAGGACATATGATATTGAAATTGCTTGTGTGTGCAGACAGAGGAGTGTGTGTGTGTATGTGTGTGTGTGTGTGTTGTTTTGAGGACAATAAAGCATTTTGTTTCCTCACTGATTTTTTTTCTTCATGAGTCCAAACAGAAAGAAACAGATTAAAAGTTGATTTGCTGCAGAAATTCGTCCCCAAGTGTCAGATTTTCATATTTATTTATTAAAAACACTTTAAAACTTCCTATAAACTATTTGACTTTTGCAATCCTGCCTTTTTTTTATACACACTCCGCTTTGACGCAGCATAAAACACACGTTATGACAAGACATTTACTGACGTATCTCACGTTTGTCCCAACAGACTCAAACAAGTAAAACAAGACGAGAAAACGAGAAGAAAAACGTCTTTTCACAGGATGAGATCAGCGATCAGCTGACACGCAGTGGGACTCCTCCCAGTCCCTGAACGCAACACTGCACGACGCCAAGTCAGTGATTAGAGCAGGCCAACACGCACACACACACACACACATCTACTGTGGTGGGGGTGATTTCTTTTCAAAGGACAGCAGCAGTGTGTGTGTGTGTGTGTGTGTGTGTGTGTGTGTGTGTGTTTTGAGAGCTGACAGTTTTATTGTGAAACTCAAACACTAAACTCTTCTCTTCCTGTCTTCACCTCCGTCCTTTAAGAGTTCACAGATTTTATCAGCCAGCAGAATAAAAGTGACGACGAGCTGCAACATCAGAGGCTCGATCGTCTCAACAAACACCGGCTGAACCGTCGGGAAACTTGATTCAGACGTTTATTCAGCCCGACAGATAAAACTCAGTGACTTTGATGCTTTCCTGACTTTTCCTCTAGCGCCACCTTCAGGTTGTTTCTCTAGCTAATATGTCTGAAAAACTGTTATGAGGATCACATTGAAAAGTTCAGACTTCCATTTCTTTGCAGGATGAACTGTTATAACTCAAGTGATCCTCTGACCTTTAATGCAGCGCCATCATCAGGTCATAATTATATCTGTCCATCGGACCAAACATCTGCAAAGCTGATGACATAAACATCAGCCTGAGCTCTGTGTTTTGTAACTGTTAGCATGTTAGCATGCCGAGGTTAGCGTTTCGTTTAAAGCTCAGCTGTGTGGTTCGTCACAGAGCTGATAGCTCACATGAAAACATGCAGATTTACATTTTAAAACTCACTGCAGCATATTTATTTCTACAAAATTACATCATAATTTTATCATTACATTCATCACCGAAATGTCTTAGAATCACTATGAATGTGCTCATTTATTTGCATGATGATAAGAACTGGTCACATGGTCAGAAGGTCCACAGATTTGGTCAAATTTGATCATATCAGGTCAAATTTTGGCAGGAAAGAAGAAGAACAACAATGTGAGTGTGTTTTCACAGCAGAAGAAAACAAACTGCCTCAGCTGGGAGGAAAAAAAGTGAACTGGGTCTCTGAGGATTCGTGTTAATTATGACAAACCAGATATTTGTGTTAGAAAGTAGAACAATGAGCTTGAACCTTAAAAGTTAAAAAAGTGCTGGACCTTCAGAAGATTTTGGCAAACTTTGAAATTAAAAACATTCCCCATGACGAGGAGGGACCAAAGCTCTCGAGTTAAACTTCTGGCACAAACACGCCGAGTTTCCATCCCTTCTTTGGTTTCTCTCTTTTGTTTGAGTTTCTGTTAAGAGCAGAAAAGTCATTCTGCACACTGAGATGTTTACAGGACCTTTAACATCCTCTCTTAATGATAAACACTTTGAGCGAGAGCCACAGTGACTGTACACATTAACGCTGATCTAAACCCTTTTACAGGTTTGTGACATGACGAGGTCCTGAGGAAACGTTCAAACCGTGACGACGTCTCAGAGCTGCAGATGAGCGTGAGATTATTTTACATTCATACAGAATCTACTGTTATTTCTGCTGATATCAGATGTTTTTACTCAACAAGGATGTTTCGTTCTCCAGTAAAGTTGCCCAAATGAGTGTGGTGTAATGTCAGTGAGAGCATTTAGCATGCAGATGTTAGCATTTAGCTAACAGCCTCTTGCTTCACTCGTCTCTCAGAGGTCTTTATGAAAATAAAACACTGAACAACACAAGCTTTCTTTCGACTGGACTCATCAGTCCTGGATGTGTTTGGCCCATGACAGCAGTATTTCTTCATGCAGGACCCGCTGATGCCCAAACACACACAGCTGCACCTCTTTGTTGGTGTTTCATCACGTTAAAAACAGAAATCACAGTGACGTACTGAGAGTTTGTGGCGTGCGACGTGAACCTGCCAACGGTTCTCCTTTGAACATGTGTCATCTGTCCTGTTAAATATCTGCTCTGCTATTTTGGTTTTTGTCACAAAGAAAACACACCTGCAACACACCTTCAAACCTCCTGTACCTCCTCACCTGACCTCAGACCTGTGAATCACAACATGTCGGGTGGAGAATCTTTCGACCAATCAGAGTCAACTTCAATTTGAAAAAACTGCACATGCACAAAATGACACGCTCAACTCAAACATCAAAGGGCTTAAGCATACGAGCTAACACTGTGCACGTTAGCTAGCTATAAATTACTAAATGGATGTGTGTAAATCAGGTTTTTAGATATTTGATACTTCAGGACCTTCAGATCTCGTCTGTCCTGTGAGACGTCGCCTCCCAGTGACACTGGAGACGTCTTACTGGTTTTGCTGGCAGATATTTATGACAAAGTGGCCACTTGACCCTCACAGAAGCTCCTTCAGTGGAGAAACTAAATGAACCGTGAAACACTTAAAGTCTGATAGAGACCAGAGGGGACGTTTATGGAGAGAACAGACAGAAGACGAAAGACAAAGAGGAGTTAAACTGAAAAGAAGTTATCAATTAAGGTGATCAAGGTTCAATATAACTGATTTGAGGACAGTAAAGTGCTATAATGACTTTAGTTTCTGTGTCAAACACCAAAAATTAGCCCCATTCTAACTTCATACAGCGTTTACGTGGTCTACCTGAAACACGTTTTCCCACGCTGATTATGACTCAATAAACGATCAATCATTTACAGGCTGCTGAGAACTTTAACTGGGTGAAACTTTATCTGAGACGATAAGAAACCAGGTGGAGAAACTCCACTCACTCACACACACACACACACACACACACACACATAATATGTCATTTCACATAATACATATCTACTCTGGAACAAAGTGTATTTTGCTCTTGAAAAAGGAAACAAACTGAAGACGTTTCACACGTTTCTCTTCCCTTATAAACTTGAATTGAGGGGATGCATCGATCTAACGTGAACGTTGGCGACTAAAAACCCCAGAGTGCCTCTTCGGAGTATGTGTTTATGTGATGTGAGGGGCCACGGCGACTCTCGGGGGCCAAGCCGGCGGTCGGATAAACGTATGGATCCCATTACACGCGTGTCTCACTGACACTGACGCTGATTTATGCTGAAGAAGACCGAGCGCGATGTGGATCAGGTTTCTGCTTCGGTCTTTGAGAAAAACGCTTTTGATTTTTTCTTCAAAGGAGAAGTTTGTCAATCCGACACCTCAGTGTGTTTCCAGGTGTAAAACTAGAGGTGTGTCTCTAGGGGGCGCTGTTTGAAGCCTGATAAATGTCCTCAAGTGATGTCACTCAAGTGTCTGGTCACAATCCAAAGCACAAATACAAATGTTGACCTGATGGTGGCGCTGAATGAAAAGTCTGAGGATCCCCAGAGTTGTTACAGTTTGTCCTGAAGGGGATTTGAACCTGTGACAAGAGAAACGCCTCCATATGAACCGGTCAACATGGACGTGGAGACATTTTCAATCCACAAAGGTTTTCATGTCCTTGAAAGTTGTTGTGAGAGATTTTAAAAAACCTTGTAAAGAAACAAATATTGACCCCTGATGTGACTGCAGGAGGCTGATAAAGCTCTTTGTTTGCTCGATGGATGTGAGTACTGCGTTTGACGAGACTTTAAACACAACACACAAACACACAGAGCTGATAAGCAAACAGTGCGACTCAGGCCGTCGTGGTTGGACGGTCTGATGGTGTAAATAGCAGAATAGATGTGCTGCTATCTCAGTGAAGTTCCCTCCACCAGGAGCTCTGGAGAACATCTCAGGTCACCCAGCTGACACTGACGCTCCTGTTCAACAGATAAGACGTCACCCAAAACGTCACTGCGGGGATTCAAACAGTCACCGCTTCTCTTCAGGCCATAAAAGTCGCATTTAAAGTTCGTCTTTAGGCGCAAAAACAGAGTTAAAAATAGCAAAAATGAAACAGAAAAGCTGCTCTCTTACAAACATGGAAACCTCCTCCCTGCAGCCAAACACACACTTCATTTACTGAGGCTTAATGACTCTGAACTGAGGTCTAGTGTGTGTGTGTGTGTACAGAGCGTTTCCATGCCGAGCTGCTCTCACGCTGCTGTGAACTGATGAAGGAAAGATGCTGCGTTCAGCATCCGTGAGCAGGAAGTGATGCAACAGGTTTCAGCAGCTGTGAGTCGACTTCGCCAAACACCGACACCTGTGAGAGCCTCCGCTGTGTGTGTGTTTGTGTGTGTGTGAGTGTGTGTGTGTTTGTGCGTGGGTGGGTGGGGTAGGAAGTGATGGGTGGGGTATTTACTGTATTCACAAATAGCTCAGTCAGTTTCTTGCTGCACAGCACGTATATTTTCCTCCGTGGTTAAAGAAGCGTCACCGTCACACCACCGGGCCGCCACAAAGAGTCCTCAGTGTGCAGCGCAGGGGGGTGTGTGAGTGCAGGTTTGGTGGCCTGTGAGGCAGCGGGGGCTCAAACGTCCAATCAGAGAGCTCCGTGCCGGTTTCTGAGGAGCTCATTGGACGCAGTTTTGCTGTTTATGTGATGTCAGCTGTCGTTTCTGTTCCTCCATGTTTCTGTTACTCAGTCCTATAAAAAGGTCAGAACGTTGCTTTTTCCAGTTTAGTCGTGTTTCAGTTTGCTAACGAAATGTTTTCCAACGATGAAACCACCGTTTGCTTTGTTCTGCTCTTCACACGGAAACACACCTTAAATAGATGGTTCAACATTTTAGGAAACATGTTTGTTTACCCTGAACGCAGCGTTAAATCAGAGGACTGATGTCACTGTCATGTCTGTTGGTTTAGCTTTAGCTTAGCCTAGCACAAAGACTGGAAACAGGCAGAAACAGCTAGCAAGGCTCTGAATTTAAGTCCTCCACATTAATAATCAAGTGACCTGCATCCTGAACGACGCAGAGAAACTTTTCTGATGTGATGTTCAGGAAACATCATTTGTGTTTGTTTCCAAATTTACTGTGAAAAATGTTTAAACATCAAGAAGATTTGGTTGAGTTTGTGCACAAAAATGACCCTGAACACGTCGTTTTTGTGCACAAACCTGTTTGAATAAATGCTTTTCTTTACAAATTTTCCCCAGTAACAGATGATGTCATTCTGCTGATAAGAGAGTCTAATTCTGGTTTCTTGCTGTTTTAATTTGAAGGATTTGTTTTCCAGGAATCAGATTTCCTGTCATGTTAGCGTGGCTCAGTGGTTTTAAACCTGGGGGTCAAGGCCCTCAGAGGGGTCAGCAGATGAAGCTGAGGGGTCTTCAGATGATTATTGAGAGAAGAAGAAAAAAAACACGAATCTGCTTTCAGTTTTTGGACCTTTTACCTCGTTTCTGGTTTTGTTTAGAAATGTTGAATAATTTCGCCCATCTGAGCCGGATAATCTCCACACTCACTCTTCTCTCTCCTCCCTCCTCACCCCTTCCTCCCCCGCTGTGAGAGGCTAATTTATGACCCGCTGAGCTTCTCTCTCGTCTCTGGTTTGACCTCAGAAAACCGTGCAGTTAAAACTTAATCCGGCTCTTCATGTTGGCATGGCGCTGTGTTCTCCGGAGGGAGATGGTTGTTTCGCCTCTTCACGCCCCGTCGAGAGGAGCCAGGGGTGAAAGCTGGAGGTCAAAGGTCAGAGCTGGGTGTAACGAGTGATATTAAGCAGGTTCATAATTTAAGCTTCAGGGTTACGTCTCATTTCTTCCATTATGGATTTCTTCATCTGCAAACTCAGTAAAACACGATCCGAGTGTTTTTATTGACACTGGGATGAAACTGCAGGAGTCTGATGCGACTCACTGAGGAAACATGTTGATTCTTGTTTGTTTAAAACTCAGAAACTGACATTTAAAAACAACTAGTTTGTTTTTCTGAGAAGATTTAAATGTTTAAACTGTTTCCTGATGTTTAGCACCACCTGCACAGAAGTGTCGGGCAGAGGGATACACTGAGGTTTCCCAAGAAATAGTTCCATTTAAAAAACTTCTGGAAAAACAGAAACTTTGACTTTGAGACTTTTGTTTGTGTTGAGGTTCTTCAGACGGATTCAGGTTTTTGTTTCTGAGCTTTCAGCTTCATTTCTGTTTCCCTGTTTACTGTCTGTATGCAAACGTACGCAAACAAGAACGGAAACAAACATGGCGTCTGAAGAGGTGTGTGTGTGTGTGTGTGTGACTGGCTGTCTTGTGTTTAAAAGCATAAAAAAAGAAGGGAGAAACGATTCTGAGTTTTGCTGTTTCACTTGTTTGCAGTTATAGTTTGTTCTGTGCTCCTATTGGTCGATGTTTCCAGGTGTGTCTTTACCTACAAACATCTGAATTTAATTTGTTTAAAACAAAGTCGTTTGAGTTTTAAACCTGAATAAATGTTTTCACTCAGACTTCTGCTAAAATGGGTGAAGTTCAGGAAACATCCAAAAGGAGGTGTTTGCTACACAAACAGTGGTTAAAACACACACACACACACACACACAAACACACACACACACTCACAGACTATTCAGAGGAACATTTTCTTCCAACCTTCAGCCAGCAGACCACAAACACAAGAGACAGAAAACGTCTTTTCATGTCTCTTCTTAATTAACAACACACACACACTCACACACACACACACAAACTCACACACACACACACACACTCATTTAACCTGTTGTTTCCTGAACAAATTGAAGTTGACTCTGTGTGTGTGTGTGTGTGTGTGTGTGTGTGTGTGTGGGTGTGTGTGTGTGTGTGTGTGTGTGTGTGTGAGTCACGGCAGAGAATAAAACTCCATTCATGTTGGAGGGGGGGTTGAAACTGCCAGTCACAGTCTGAGTGTGTGTGTGTGTATGTGTGTGTGTGTAATGGGTGGGGGTCAGGGTGGAGACTCCAAGTCTAAGCCGGCACACAGAAGGAGGTTGTTGCCTCTTGATGTTCTCGACTCTCGATCAATAAGTTTGATCAGAACTCTGATAACTTTCAGGAACATGATCGACCGACGAACGAGCCAATCAGTGAAAACAGAAACAGAAACAATTTCATCGTCCAGCTCTCTGAATGACTCGAGTTTGAGCAAAAAGCCAATTAGTCAAATTAGAAAAGTCAGAATAAACAAATAAAAGTCAAAGACAGTAAAAGTTTTTATAAAGAAAATATGAGTTTTCTTCTCTGAACAGCTGATATAAACCACAGGACATCAGCTTCAGGAGGCAGCGAGAAGCAAAGAAACCACCAACAGCACCTTTAAAACTCAGCTTTTCATTAAAAAGTCACCAAGAAATATTCTGCCAACAGTTAACTGAATGCACAAACACAAAGAATCATTTCTACAGTGTTTTTCTGACACATTTGTTAAAATAAAATCAGATTTTTTTTATGTCCAAAGTGCCCAGAAAGCTGCTCAAACATCAGCTGATGTATTTCTGTCTGAACTCACTTCTCTTCATTTCTGCTTCACTGCAGCTTTTTAGATTATTTACATGTTAGTTATTAAAATGATAATAATGTAAACTGTTCTGAAGTGCTGATAATCTGTTATTTATATACATTTTCTTTCCTTTTTTATCTCTGATCTTTTTTTTATCAAAGTGGCTTTAAAAACAAATTTCATAACTTTATTTGTTCTTATTCTCTAATTATCTTATTGCATATGAATAAATACCATAAAAACAGCGTACGTGTGTGTGTCTGCTGGTTAAGATTCAAACCATTTAACTGTTTTTACTGGAGCCACTGGTCTGTGTTTCTGTGTTTGTGGCTTCAGTCGTTAGAAAACAAAAACAGCAAAGAACATAAAACTGCACCGAGCAGCTCAGAGTCTGACAAAGGAGTTAAAAATGTCTCTAAAATCTTTCTCTACAGATGTTACTCTCCGGTAATAACAGGAATCAGAGCTCTGTACCTTTTTGTTGGCGCGCGGCGTTGCGGTGGACGCGTGACTCTCCGGCGTCCAGATGCGGAATGAAGCGCAACACGATCACGCACGTGAAGGTAAGAAGGAGCGGGCGGTGCGGATGTTTTCAGTCTCTGCTGTTCGGTCCGACTAACGGACAGGCACCCCTCCTCTGGGTGTGTGTGTGTGTGTGTGTGTGTGATTAGAGCAGGCTGCGCTCTGACGCACGCAGGTGAACTTTATGCAAAACTTCGGGAAACTCCGGTGAAATCTGCGGCTTTTTTCCAGATATTTTGGATCAAGTTAACTAGAAAAAACTTCGACAAATGTTAAAACCCGGTGTGTTTGTGTGTGTGTGTGTGTGTGTGTGTGTGTGTGTTTGACAGTGATGCATCAGTGGAGTTCCAAACTGGCGCAGATTTGCGGGTTTTGGCTTGTTGTTTTCGGGCTCTGACAGAGGACGCTCCCTGCCCCTGTTGCTCAATGTCTGGTGACAAACAAACGTGATTTAGAGAGCTGCTGTCGCTGCTCCTCCTCTCTCAGTGCAGTAAAACATGAGATGTTTAAGTCCGTTTGTTCCAATAAAACGCTTCAGTTCAGCTTCAATACCTGAGAGGAGAGTCGAGCCTCCACCTCACCAATGAAGCTCACAGAGGTTTTCCTGTTTCAGCTGGAGAGAAATCACTTCATCTGGTTTTAATACATTTTCTCTGCTTTGGTTTCATGAGACAAAACTCAATAAATCAACATAAAATAAAGCAACATGAACCTGACACACACACTGGTGGAAGCTGCAGGGCTGCAGACAAACACGAGCTGCTGCTCCTCCAACCAGCATCTCCTCCATTCTGCAAGTAAAATGACTCGTTTTATCAAAGGAGCCTGGTGACTTTTGATAAAACGACTTGAGTCTCTCAGCAGAAAAGCTGATGTGAAGCTGAGAAAAACAAACATTCACACTGATTCTGCTTCCAACCTAAGTCCATCTGACCTTGATTCACTGAAGACAATTGACTGATAAAACAACTGAAAACATCTCTCTTCACTTCACTGTCATGATTCATGTGATGGATCCAAACGTTTCTCTGTGTGAAAGCAGAGAGAATGGTCGTGTTGTGTGTGTGTGTGTGTGTGTGAAGGCCTGAGCTGAATGGGACGCGTCCCACAGTAGGTTTCACAACACATCCAGTTACACAACACACTTAACTAGAGAGTTTATTACACCCTCCACCCATCATCCATCCATCATCCACCATCAACATCAACCCATCAACATCATCCACCCCTCTCTGATTCTCTCTCACACTTCACCTCTCTGTTATCTCCTCTTTGTTTCTTCAGCTGCAGTTCTGTTGTTTCAGAGCCGTGAAGGTTTCGTTTCAGTGACAGATAAGTAAAGACTGAACAAGTCCACAGATCAGATAAATACTCAAATTAAAATGTCGGCTGTTGTCTAAAAGTTTCCTCTGAAGACTCTGTGAGACACTCTGATGCTTCCTGACACTTTCTGCTCTGCAGGTTTTACAGCTCCATCGGTCTGTTTCCGCTCAGTCGGAGACAAAAGAATCAAGAAAACTGAAAATCTGTCACCCTGAAACAGTTTTTTAAATGCTGCTCGATAACTGAACATGTTCTCCTGCAGGATGCCCCGTTAACTGCCCCGTTAACTGCCCTGGTTAACTGCCCCGCGTGCTGCGGTCAATGAGCTTTCCAGCAAAAAGGTTAAAGTAATAAAGAGTTAAAAAGGTCAGCAGTCAAACTGTGAGCTGAATAAAAGGTTCGTCTCCGTCAGTCGCTCCTGTTGTGAACGTGATGAGTTTATGTCAGAATGAATTGTTGTCATGTGACGGCCAAAAGTATGTGGACACACAAACACATCACAAGATACTGAGGCATTAAACTACATGCAACAGCTGAATATTCCCTCTTTAACAGCACAGGGTGGAATGTAACTAAGTACATTTACTTAAGTGCTGAACTTACAAAGTGAATTTGTTTGTACTTCACTGGAACATTTTCCTTTCATGCTACTTTATACTTTACTCTTACTCTAATACATTTCTCTGACAGCTTTAGTTACTAGTTACTTCTCCTACCCTTCCTGTCCAGATGTGCTGATTTTGAATGTTTTTATGAGAAACTGGAGGATGAAGTTTTTCTCTCTTCTTCTTCTGTAAAATAAAACAAAACCTGGTTGAAACAGGATGTTTCTTCTGCAAAGTCAGAAACACACTTTCTCTGATGTTCCAGCACAGTCAGCTGCTTGACTTGTCATGTACACGTCGTGTCATAGCTGCTGTGGACTCGTCCTGTTCACGTGGTGAAGTAGTTGCTGTGGACTGGTCATGTTCACATGGTGTCGTAGCTGCTGTGAACTCGTCATATTCATTTCTTGTCGTAGCTGCTGTGGACTGGTCATGTTCACGTGGTGTCGTAGCTGCTGTGGACTGGTCATGTTCACGTGGTGTAGTAGCTGCTGTGGACTGGTCATGTTCACGTGGTGTAGTAGCTGCTGTGGACACGTCATGTTCACGTGGTGTCATAGCTG
>JAPZDV010000507.1:0-11095 GCA_029814665.1 Acanthurus lineatus
ATTTAAGGAGTTTTCTGCATTGTAATGGTTAATTTTAAGTTAATTAAGCATCTGGCTGGAAATGGGAACAAGGTATCGTAATGCTTTTCTTGTTTTATATCCATTAATGTGTTTTATGTGAATTTCTTTTGTAAAAAGCTTATTTTCTGTTATCCGTCTTTTAGCTCTTACGTTGTTTGAGGAGATTGCTCAAAGCGGAACGTAATTAAAATTCTCAAACATCCGTACGCTTCATCATTGTCTGGCCAGAGTTAGCTACATTCTTTCCTTAACTAATTTCTCCAATTCTCTTTGCCGTCTAGACTTAACTAAATGTACGATTTTAACCCTCTTTCTGTCTTGCACGCCAAATCTTTCTACACCATAGGAGTAAATTATATCTCCCATCTTCTTTAGTTTACCGCTTGGGTTTCCTCCTAGTCTGCTTAAAATTACTGACAAATCTCTGTTGACTGTCTCCCATTCTTTGTTGCTATTTGCCCTAGGCCATTTGCCTCTAGCTTTCTTTCTTTCTATCTTAGTTGTAGCTTATGCTGGTTGTAACAAAGCTGCTAGGCCTCGCCACTGCTACCATGGATTGCGAACCCATGACAGCACCTTTGCTGGAGGTAATTAGAATTCTAACATATTGAGCGGTGGTTATATTACATACAAAAATGTTTTAAAAAATAAACTTTTGTCATTAATGGAAGCAGCACAAAATTTTGAATAAATAAAACTTGGATCAGTAGCGAAAGATTTGATTGGAACATCTTTTATCTTAGATTTGT
Source organism: Acanthurus lineatus (assembly GCA_029814665.1). Taxonomy (NCBI): domain Eukaryota; kingdom Metazoa; phylum Chordata; class Actinopteri; order Acanthuriformes; family Acanthuridae; genus Acanthurus; species Acanthurus lineatus. The sequence continues at coordinate 771 of JAPZDV010000507.1, forward strand.
CGTACTCTGTTAGAATTATAGAATGGGGTTGATGATGATGGACTCTACAGACAGTGAGTCAATGGTACCTCCATTAGAGGCATCGGTGGTGTTATAATTGGATTTAGACGTTGATCAGGACCATGCCGAACCAACATCTTGTCTTCTTTGGTCTGATTGAGTCGAGGGCCCTGGATCTTCAGATCCTGTCTGCCACATACCACAACAGAATCAAATGTCTGCTGGCCTGTAGACAGAAGGAAAGCAACACTGTATGAAGACATTATACAAAACATCCTGGATGACAGGTTAAGGTATTTTTTTGTTTTTCAATAAAAGAAAAAAGACAAATATTTCCCTATTTTTAGAGATTGACAAAAAAAGTACTCTTTTCCATGTCATTCTTGACACAGTTAAGTCTTTTAAGAAGCAAAAATACGAAGTATATGACATGCACTGATATCCCAAAATTTATGAACTGATACTCAAGAAATATCTGTGAATGTTCTCATTCATCCGGGTCATGGTTATTCCGGGCAAATAAATCGAATAAATCAGACAGGCCTAGCCTAGTCTGATAAGAATGAATTGATGAAGCCCCTTGGATAAGAGGCGAAACGTCTTCACAGACATATTACTGAGTCCAGTTGCCTTCGATTTATTTGCCCGGAAAGGATACTCAAGAAACCAACAATAATATCAGCAAATAATTATGTATTACCTTCAATACTGGAAGCAGTCTCTCCAGAGGAGGCTGCAGCTAGGTTGTACACTACACCCACAATGTTCAGTTGGCCTGTTTTGTGTGGCAGCAGCCGGAGTCGAGCCTGAGATTAAAGGGTCACAATGACTCACAAAAACACAACATAACTAGATTTCTGTTCAGTATCCCATGATCCAGGGAAGGTACAAGCTCATATTTTAATGATATGCTCTTTATGCATTTTTATGGCCTACTTGGCCACTTTTTAATCAAAATAAACACAACCATAAACACACATAGTGTGCCATATGTGGTCAACAAAATCCATTTAAAAGATCCAGCAGCCTTAGCATACAGTCAGTGAAAAAAGAGTAACCGGTTTTAATGTCAGTTTTCTACCTTTGTTGAGGGACAAATGTATTTAGGAAGGGCTGATAGAGGCGATAAAATAGGTTTTACAAAGTAAGCATTACATTAAAGCTGACTAACTCTGTCACTTTCTGATGCTGTACATTCAGCTTTTTGTAAAATTCCTTCAACACTCAGCTAGACAGTTCTTTTTCATCCTTCCAACCGAAACCAGGTTCCTTCTAGGGGTGGTGCTTTAAGCACTAAATGACAGAGTTGTGCTGTACTGCAGCTAGTTGCTTATAGCCCTGTGACCACTATTGGTCAGAGTTGTGTTGCTCCAATGGCCCTCAATTACCACAAAGAACTGGCCGTCTGGTTGCTGTTTCGCCGGTCCTTCTCCAGATCATAATCCTTACGGCTGGTCAGTGTGGAACTTGTAAATTTTAAAGTTTATGTTCTAAAGACAGCATGTTCAAACCCTCTCTTAACATATTGTTGAGTTATATCTTGTGTTACAGTCGGCGACAGTGTGCATGCTTGAGCTTACTTGATGACATTGTGAGATTATATTGCCAGCAACTCGGTTGTGCCTACTATGCAGGGTGATCATTCCTTTTTGGGTAATAAGGTGATGTAATTTGAGTTTTGTTTTGTCTTATTAAGAAACAAGGTAGGAACTCAGATGCACCTGCGCTGTCTTCTAGCAACAGCATTCTTTTTTTTGATTTGATTCGTTATACAGTTAACAGCTCTTTCACCTGAGCTAATTTTCTAAGTTTTGGATACAACACAGTTGTGCCTTTTTATTTTGATTAAATATCTCTCGTTTTTTAAGGCAGTGTGTGCAAACCCAATCCCAATGTGTTTCCTTCATTTTCCATCAGTTATTAGCGACAACATTTCTGCCTAAAGCCATCTGAAAATATTGGTAACAACAGTTGTTGTATGTGTTTTGTTTCTTAAGTACCCTTTGTTTGTGAAGCAGTGTTTGTGCTCCCAGTGTAGATATACATTGTATTATTCTCAAGTATTTGGCAACAGCACTTCTCCTTAGAGCCAACATAATACATTGTTAGCGACTATGTTTGAACTGTTATACACTTTTGTTGGTGTGCACTCCCACTCCCAGCACAGGTGTCTGTAATATTCATTGTCATGGTTTGCTAGTGCTTTCACTAAGCCAGGTTGCATATACAGGGGTTGCAGCTGTGGTTATTGTGTTTGCTGACAGCTGCTAGGATGGTCACAACCTCTTTCCCTCTTGCTTGCACCTGAGGAAGGGCCTGTCGAAAGGATTACTGCATGCACTGCAGCTACATGCCTTGAACATCTAAGGGCCACAAAGCTAGCTGAGATGAAACATCTTCTAGTTGGTGTCACCGTGCCCGTTCAATAGTCTCCCTCTCTGCTAACTACAGCTCAGCCTTTGACCCCAACTCAGCCTAGGAGGTCAAAATGGCAGGCTGAAACTGAGGGTGCTTCATCTAAGAAGAAGTTCAAGGAGTCTAAGCTTGCATCAAGGGTTGACCAACAAACAACTAGGAATAACCAAATGGAGGCTGTCTTCTTAGCCCTCCAGACAGAGGCTACTAGGGGCAGTGTGGCTCTATCTATTACTCCTAAAGCCATTGCAGAGCCAGAGGAGGACCGATACCTCTGGCTCTGGCTCGCCTGCAGCCTTGATGTTAGCACAGTGCCTTGAGAGTGCCTTTTCAGACATAGCTCACAGTGCCTCACTCAGAGGTATATCTGAGAGTTGCATGTGTGTTGGAGAGAGTCAAAAGTGCTTTCACATGCTACATCTGAAGGCCAAACCCTGGCAGCAATGCAGGATGTGGCTGTAGTCGGTCTTGACCACAGGCCAGCAGGATGTGTGATGCTCCCGTCCCGGTGTATGGCTAGTGGCAACCTCCTATCCAAGGCCTACGATGGGGCAGCATACATTAGGCTGTTAGTAAATTCCAGGTCCAACCAACTGCTGCCCTGCAGGGAGCTTTAGTAAATGCATTGGTGCACAATCTTAGTAATTCATCCCGGCAGGCCTTTGCACTGATGACAAAAGAACTGTGGCAGATGATGTCCAGGCTCACAGCCAGGTATAGCCTGCTCATTTCCCCCTTACAAAAGCATGTCTCTGATGATCTCTGCAGTGTTCCAGTGGAGCCAGGGGAGCTATTTGGATCAGCTGCTCTACAGGCAGCCAGACCAACCAAGCCAGACAGATCAGGCAACAGTTCTCTGTCTCAGCAGGAGTATGCTTACACCAAGTAGGCCTAGGAGTACTTTGGCCACCAGCTTTCATTAGTGACTACCAGAGGCCTCAGCGGCCAGCACAATGTCCATATCAACAGTCAGCCTAGGATTTCTAAGCCCTTTGATCGTCTGCACTCCAAGCAGCCTAAGGCCTTGGACACTAACCACCACCTCTCCTGAGCCTGTAAAGGCCTGGGGACCAGGAACTGAGGACTTGGGGCTGGCTGTTGGCTGCTTTTCCCTGCAACAGCTTAACTATAGGCTGCTTCACTCTTGTATCCCCATCATAGCCCAGGAGTACAAACTGCAGTTCCAACACTGGCCCCCAGCCTTTAGTCGAGTCAAAATGACTATCTTACTTAACCCAGCAAAAGCCCTAGTTCTCAACTGGGAGCTCTCTGCCCCTGGCTCGATGAGTAGTATCTACTAGGCTGAGCCAGGAACCACACCCAACCTATTTCTTCTCAAAAAAGAAAATTGGCAGACTCTAACCTGCCCTTGATCCCAGGGGTGTCAACAAGTTCTTAAAGTTCATGCCCTTCCACATGCTCAGTACAACAAGTGTTGTAAGCCTCAGGCTGAACCTTAAGAAGAGCTGTCTTGTCTCTTCCCAGGTCATCACATTTTGTAACAGTGGATCTGGGAACTGTTACAAGACAGCCTGTCCATTGCTTCAGAGTGTGGACAACATCCTTGGCCTCCTTTCCCTCTTCCAAGAAGGCAGGTGACCTTCCTATGTTCAATTTTTACGCCATATGGGAAAATTGGGAAGGTCTTCTGTCACTACGCCCCCTCCAAAGGTGGCTCAACAGCTTCCATTTGCATGTGAAGTGGCAACATTTCAGCAGTCTTCCAGATAAACCATTAAAAGGAAATCAGGTCTGCATGTTTGCTGCAGGTAACCTAAGATCTTTCAACTTGGGCATCCTTTTGTCTAACCAGCTTGAGGACAATGCACCTACTGGGAAAACAGTACCAGGCAGCATGTCTTCTTCTTTAGGGCAACCCTGCTCCAGGGAAGTGGCGGCTCAATCTAGAGTTGGTGCCCAAACATCTGGAACCTTTTCAGCAGAGCGGAGATGGGCATATTTTCATCCAGCTTGAGGACAATGCACCTACCGGGGAAACAGTACCAGGCAGCATGTCTCCTTCTTTAAGGCAACCCTGCTCCAGGGAAGTGGCAGCTCCATCCAGAGTTGGTGCCCAAACGTCTGGAACCTTTTCAGCAGAGCGGAGATAGGCATATTTTCATCCAGGGAGACAACCCACGGCCCCCTTTGGTTCTTCTGCAATGAGGAGACTTGCCCTGTGTCCCTCTTCAGTGTTCAGGGTCATTGGCTGCTTCTTGTGGTCTCCTTCTTGCCGGGGAAGACCGGGCTCCCACTGCTGCGCAGGCTTAGTGCCTTCCAGACAGCAAGGACCTCCTGTTCTGGCTGGGGGGTCAAATTTGGCACCCCGACCCTTACTCCCTTTAGCTGTGGGTCTGGCTGCTGCAGGGCCTATCCCCCTGCTGAGAGATTGCTCAGACTCAGTCAGATTCCCTGTGTTCATCTACCTGTGTGCAGTTCGAGAACAGTTGGCGGCTGTTCTATGACTGTTGTTCAGACAGAAATAAGAACCCTGTGCACTGCTCTGTGTTGACCATTTTGGAATTCCTACACTCCCTCTAGGATGCCAGAAGTGCCACCTCTACCTCATGATATATGTAGCTGCCACTTCATCACAACATGTTCAAGCTGAGAACCGCACAGGTGGAGTTTGACCCCTCACCAAGTGAAGAAGACATCAGGGGCTGTTACATGGTGATTGGGGGTCACAAATGACTTTGTTGTTATAGCTACTCAATCTGGTCATGTGCAATACAGTGTCATTCAGTGCTTAAAGCATCGCGTCTGGCAGTCATCCAGGATTCATAGAACCTTAGTTATGTTTCCATTATAATTTTTCATATAATTTATAATTTCCATTTTATTGGACAGCATAACAGCTTGTTTGAAATGTGGGTCTAGCTAGCAACATATGATATGTTTCCAGCCAAGTTTTGCTCAAGCTTTAATACTTCAACAGACTGATGATTCCTTCTGTAATTGTTATTAAACTGATAACACAATTCCTACAAATACAATTTGGATTAATCAATGTTGATATGAACTCTTTATTCCATTACATTCTTTCTAACCTGTCTCTGCTCTTAAAAGACACAAACAATCAGAGCCTGCTAATCAAGCCACTGCATTCTCTAAAAACCAGTGGTCAGAAATTAACAGTGGACCCTCTGATTGTCATTTTAGCACCTTACCATTTTGATCTCCTCTGGACTCAAATGAAATTCCAGAATGACCTCAGTGGTGATGATTTCATCCTTTTGTGCTATCTGCAAGAGGAAAAACATATTTAAGAGACCATGAACATGAAATTTGTGTTTTTAATTGTAATTACTTAGCAACCTAAATGAAAATAATCTCTATATAACAAATATTTATAAGAACACATGCCCAGTTGCCCACCCCTAGAGCAGGCATTTCTTCATTGGTAACGGTCAACTCTTCAGTCATGCTCTCCTTTGATGAAGACACACCATCTTCAGTAAACCTCCAAAGGAGTGAGAGGTTGGACAAAATCAGAGAAACCTTCAGAGGGTTCCTAAATGTCACTTCCACTATAATTGGTTCTGCAGAGACAGACAAAGGGAAACTCAGCTGTACATTGAGTAATTTTAAATTTAGTAAGGCTGTGATGTGAAAGCTCATATTAATATTTCTGATAGAATGCCAAGTATCTGTTAAAACTGTAAGTCACAAAACCCAAATACCTAGTACTTAGATGCTGACTGAGACTAAGTAATCTAAATACTATTCTGAATATAGTTCCACTGTAGCTACGAAGGGCCCATACCCTCCATTACAGCAAGTGGTTGGTGCAGGTTGTCTGTCTGGCTGTTCAGGCAGCACTGAGTTGACTGAAAGTTTAGTGGGATAATCCCTTTGTTGGCAGCAGCCACAAGCTGCTCCTCCAGGTGGAACCACATGGCTGCCGAATCCTGGTCATACTCCTGATCCAGGGACACATGAGTGGCTGCTTGCTTTTCCCCTGTACACAATGTAATTAGAAAGAAAATACATGATTAGTTGTTCATAACTATCCTTATAATTAATATATGTTGTTACCGTTGGCCTTTTCTTTTTTATTATAGTGGGAATGCTTGAAAGGGCATTCCTACTATATGATCTTTTTTTAAAAAAAGTCTTCTGCCTGCTTTTTGGCACCCTTCTTCTAACATCTTCTTCTTCCTCCTCTCCTTTAAGGGAAAAACTTGAATACCAACCCCCACACACACATACACACACACTTATATACGGCTGTGCTCATAAGTTAACATACCCTAGCAAAATTTGTGATTTTTTGCCCATTTTTCAAAGAATATGACTGATAACACAAAAACTTTTTTTCACTCATGGTTAGTGGTTGGGTGAAGCCTTTTATTGTCAAACAACTGTGTTTACTCTTTTTAAATTACAATGGCAACAGAAACTACCCAAATGACCCTGATCAAAAGTTTACATACCCTGGAGATTTTGGCCTGATAACATGCACACAAGTTGAAACAAACAGGTTTGAATGGCTACTAAAGGTAACCATCCTCACCTGTGATCTGTTTGCTTGTAATCAGTGTGTGTGTACAAAAGGTCAGTGAGTTTCTGGGCTCCTGACAGACCCTTGCATCTTTCATCCAATGCTGCACTGACATTTCTGGATTCTGAGTCATGGGGAAAGCAAAAGAATTGTCAAAGGATCTGCAGGAAAAGGTAATTGAACTGTATAAAACAGGAAAGGGATATAAAAATATCCAAGGAAATGAGAATGCCAATCAGCAGTGTTTAAACTCTAATTAAGAAGTGGAAAATGAGGGATCCTGTTGAAACCAAACCACGGTCAGGTAGACCAACAAAAATTTCAGCCACAACCGCCAGGAAAATTGTTCGGGATGCAAAGAAAAAACCACAAATAACTTCAGTGAAATACAGGACTCTCTGGAAAAAAGGGGCGTGGCTGTTTCAAGATGCACAATAAGAAGGCACTTGAAGAAAAATAGGCTGCATGGTCGAGTTACTAGAATAAAGCCATTACTACGCAAATGCCACAAACATCCTGTTTACTATACACCAAACAGCACAGAGACAAGCCTTAAAACTTCTGGTACAAAGTCATTAGGAATGATGAGACCAAAATTAAACTTTTTGGCCACAACCATAAATGTTACATTTGGAGAAGAGTCAAAAAGGCCTATGATGAAAGGTACACTACTCCTACCGTGAAACACGGAGGTGGGTCGTTGATGTTTTGGGGATGTGTGAGCTACAAAGGCACAGGAAACTTGGTCAAAGTTGATGGCAAGATGAATGCAGCATGTTATCAGAAAATACTGGAGGAAAATTTGCATTTTCATCAGCCGGGTAGCTGCGCATGGGACGTACTTGGACATTCCAACATGACAATGATCCAAAACACAAGGCCAAGTCGAACTGTCATTGGCTACAGCAGAATATAGTGAGGGTTCTGGAGTGGCTATCTCAGTCTTCTAACCTCAATATCATTGTGCCAATCTGGGGAGATCTCAAACGTGAAGTTCATGCAAGACAGCCCAAGAATTTACAGGAACTGGAGGCTTTTTGCCAAGAAGAATGGGCAGCTTTACCATCGGAGAAAGTAAGGGGCCTGATCCACAACTACCACAAAAGACTTCAAGCTGTCATTGAGGTTTTTTTTCAATATTATTTTTATTAACAGATTTGTGGTAACAAAAAGGAAAACAATCATATCCCCAACCCCATTCTCCACCCCCCACACCAAAAAAACCTCCAAAAAACCCAAAAACAAAACAAAAAAAACAACACAGTCACCAATACACACACACACACACTTCTGACTGATGAGGAGGGGTACAGAAAAAAAAGAGGAATTCATAATGACTCTTGACAAAGGGCACAGAAAATATACATTAAGCCTTCCATGGTGATCCTTAAACATCTTTGTACAGAGAATAACAGCGAGCAATAAAAGAAAAATGACAATGAATACAAATATGATTAGGATGATTCCAAATGTTGCAGAAGGGGACCCCATGTTTTCTCCAATTTGAGTTGGAATTTAAGATTACTGTTTCGCAGTTTTTCTAAATGAATGACTGAAACCAATTCATGCAACCAGTTTTTGAAGCATGGTGGAGTTGGTGTTATCCAATTTTTTAGAATAATTTTTTTTGCTAACACCATGCCCATTAGGAGAACTGCTTGTATATGTGCAGGGAGCACTGATGAGTCCTCTGAGGCTCCAAAAAGAGCAAACTCCCTGTCAGGAGGGAGCTTCCTCTTATAAACCTCAGAGAAAAAAACAAAAATTCTGACCCAAAACTGGAAGATTAACGGACAGTCCCAAAGTAAATGCAACATTGTACCATCACTGACTTTGCATTTATCAAATTTAAGAGAAACAGAGGGGTAGAATTTGTGAAGCTTGTCTTTAGAGTAATAAAAACGGTGAATTACTTTAAACTGTATCAACCTATGTCTACTATTTATTGAACAACTATGGATACGGGAAAGAGCAGTCTTCCACAGTTGGTCAGAAAACACAACTTTTTCTTTTTCCCAAGCTTTCTTAATACTGTCGGCAGATAGTGAGTCTTCTGAAAAAAAATTTACAAATTTGGTAATGAGCTTCTTACTGCTGGGTAAAAGAGAAAACAGTTCAAAAAGGGCATTTCTCTCACAGTTTGGTATATCATATTTGGAGCTTAACTGCTGAAATGATGCAAAATTGTTGTCTACATATAAATCCCCTATACATCTCAACCCTTTGGCACACCATAAAGAAAATGTATTGTCCAGCAATGCCGGGACAAAAGCATGATTATGGCAGACAGGAGTATAAGCCGATATACCAGAAGTTTTAAAGACATGTCTTATTTGGTTGAGAATTTTAAGAGAATTTCTCACAACAAAGCTATGACTAACTAATTTGATAGCAGAAGAAAGTTTGGTAAAAAGTAGAGAGGAAAGGGAAGAGTATGTTTTTTTCAAAGATGCAAGCTCCAATTTTAGCCAGAGGGGGGCAGAATTAAGTGATTGGTGGCCTGGAGAACCCCACTGCCAATATACCATTGCCCTAGCATTTGCTGCCCAATAGTAATCCCTAAATACTGGAAGACCAAGACCACCATCCTGAGTTGGCCTGTATAAATGTTTTTTGGAGAGTCTATGTTTTTTGTAACCCCAAACAAAATCTAGAACAATTGTCTCAAGCTTCTTAAAAAAATTAGATGTGATCCAAATTGGCAAGTTTTGAAAAAGGTACAAAAATTTTGGTAGTGATACCATTTTTATAGCATTAACTCTGCCGATCATAGATCGGTAGAGTTAATAACGGTAGAGTCCTCCAGTATTCTATGCTACGTTTTAATTTATCTATGCCCTCTAGTAAATTTAATTTTAACAACTGTTTAGGACTTTTGGAGATTTTAACACCTAAGTAGGTTATATAATCCTGGACTATCTTGAAGGGACAATTTTTTACAATCCTACTTTCATTAGTGAACATAATATCCCAGTTTATTGTGTAACCTGAAATTTTGCCAAACATCGTTATATACTGTAAAAGATGGGGAATGCTTTCTTCAGGATTTATTAAAGTAATAAGTAAATCATCCGCATAAAGCGTCACAAGACATTCTGATCCACCAGCTGCTATACCCTTTATGTGCGGGTGATTTCTTAACCCAATTGCCAGAGGCTCCAACGCTATATTAAATAACAAGGGAGACAGGCAATCCCCCTGTCTCACACCCCGATATAAGCTGAATGGCTCTGATGAGACATTATTAGATAAAACAGAGGATTCAGGAGAACAATAAATCATTTTAATCCAATCCACGAAAGTCTTTCCAAAACCAAACCAAACCAAACCAAATAAATACGGCCATTCAATGGAGTCAAATGCTTTCTGGGCATCCAATGTTATGACAGCTGCTTTGGTATTTTCA
>JAPZDV010000508.1:0-11087 GCA_029814665.1 Acanthurus lineatus
CTCAGTGGTGTTACTGTTATGTTCATTTCCGAAAATCCTCTTTCACAGTCAGCACTGCTGACAGCAATTGACTTCACTACTTGCTGCAACTTAAGCAGTCCATCAGCTACCTCAATACCTGGATTCTCTTTGAAATCTCTATATGTTTGCCTGACCCCAGCAAAACTAATGCCAAACAGGTCACAAAGCTGCCTCACCTCATCCTCTCCATAAAGGACTGGCATTGGGGATGGCCAAGCTTGTGGCTGAAGCACATTTATTTTTTCAAAAAGTACCTTTTCGGTCTCTGTTACCATTCTTGATTTCATACTGTCTACAAGTGTCTCGTAAAATTTTTGTGGATTTATTGACTTAACCCTTGGATCATGGTGGAGTGTTACTCCATTGAATTTACCTTTTTCTACAGCCTCAGCTGCCTGTTTGTAGTATGGTCCTGGATGGTGTTGTCTGGCTAAAAAAATGCCAATCTCCCTTTCAACCAGGTGCACAGCTCGTGATAATGACATGTCTCTCGACTCCAAACTCTATGACAAATCTTTAAGCTCCTCCAGAGCATCAAGCATGAGGCCCATGTTTTTCAATTAAATCAGCTGACGACCGCTGAGTTGCAAGACCCAGAAACATGCTTCTCTCATTTGCACTGTGCTCAGAATTCCGAGCTGCAGCTGTGAAATGTGAATAGAGTGCCTCATGCATAGTCCAAACAGGGTTCACTGTCCTGTAAGATAACGCCATCCATCGTACACCAAGGAATCTGCCTATTTTCTTTACAAGAATGCCAAGATCTGTGGCAGCAGCATCGAGTTCCCTCTGATTCTTTGGGGAGTGATGGTAAAGGCAGTATAATTTATCCATTAAACTTGAGAAATAGTTCACCTCAACACATTTCTTGACAGCATCACCAACTGAGAGCTCAAGTCTATGGTTTAAACAATGCCAGCCAATAAGATGGGGAAACTGGCTTTTAAGCCTGGTGTAGACTCCAGCTTTTCTCCCTAACATAACAGAGGCTCCGTCACTGCAAAACCTGACTAAACACTCACTGAGGAAGGTACTGTCAAGGCCATGAGCTGACAGGCAGTTCAAAAGTGCCTCAGTTATCTCCTCTGCATTGGTGGACTCAAGCTCCACCAGGTTTAAGAAGAATGTGATGGGGTCCGAATTATTAACAGAGCACCTTAAGTATACAATCAGGCATGACTTCTTACTTAAGGCAGTACCCTCATCAATAAGAATAGCATGCTTAGGCTTAGCGTAGACCTTATGCTTTTGATTAGGGCAGATTTCATTTCTTTTGAAATGAACTGTACAATATCTGCACAAGTCACATTGGAGTGCAGCACCCTGCCATTTGCTTTTTGCAGGTCAAGCAGTTCAGGACACTGACATTGTAGAGGAGCATATCCTCTTGGGCCACTAGCAGACTTGAATCTAACTATTTTTCAGATCTCTTTTTTAGAATTCCCTTTGCTTGCTTGTGACTTTTTGAGGACTTATGGTCATGTTTTTTCTTGTACAGTGATTTTGTTTGACTATTTTTTGTTGATCCATAGGGGGAAACTTTACAGTTTTGCCATTTACTGGAAAATGTATACCTTTGTGATCCTTGTCTGTAAACACTGAGTGATGTGGCACTTTTGCACACTGAACACCCTAACATCTTATTGGATACAAAGAGAAATGGATAGGCATTTTTGAAATACTGTTACTGAGAAAGTCCCCAACAATATGGAAAATTAAGTTCAATGTGAGTGTTACTGCTTTGGGCAAAGCTGAGGATACTGCTTGGGCCTGTGCTGCTACTGCTAATGCTGTGCTGTGCTGGGCAGCTCACTAGTCTGTGCTGATGAGGCAGTGCTTATTCTGAACTGGACTGCGGCTTGACAGGTCTTGACAGTGCTACAGATTCAATTCAATTCAATTTTATTTATATAGCGTCAAGTCACAATAAAGTTGTCTCAAGACACTTTACATATAGAGCAGGTCAATACCACACTCTATAAAAACATTTGTATTTTAAATTTATAGGAATGCTGGGTTGAGCTGCACTGAGCTGCTGATGCTGTGCTATGCTGCTGGGCTGTGCCACACTGCTGGACTGTGCAACACTGCTGGGCTGGTCGACGCTGCTGGGCTGCGCTACACTGCTGGGCTGCGCTGCGCTGTCGGGCCGTGCTGCGCTGCTGGGCCGTGCTGCACTACTGGGCTGTGCTGCAGGTGAAGCTGCTCTTCTTCTGCATGACTGGGCTACTGCTGGGCTTGGCTTGACACGTTTTCTACTGCTGGACCTGTGCTGTTGAAGGACTGGAGTGCCACTACTAGTGCTGCTGGGCTATGACCTTGGCTTTCTTCATTCCCCTAATCATAGTAAAAATATGGATTCATCAAGGGATAGTGTAGTGAATTTACTACAGGGACACATTTTAAATTGGCATTAATGACAAGAGCAATGGATGGAGAAAAAAGTCTGCACTCTGATGAGCCTCATCAGAGCATTCACAGCAGCCAATGAATAATTAAAACATGAAACGATATGTCTAAAGTAATTGCTAACATTTTTAATCAAATAACACCATTATTTCTACTTAAACAATATTTTGACTCCATGGACTTTTCACTGGCTGATCTATCTTTAAACCAATCCTTACCCTTGAAAATAATCAGTAATTCTTCGTTTGTGCAATCTCTTTTCTTCATCCTCCTCCATCTTTCACAACGAAATTATCAGATATTAACATTTACAATAGGTTTTCCAACGGATAAATAAATATTCATGAACATAACAATCTCACCAGTAACATCCATAGGTAGCCTAGACAGCTTCTACTATGCCTTTAAGTTGGGATAACGGTTAACGTTTTGCCATTACACAAGGCACATAATCTAAAGCAGTTAGCCATTTTTAAATTTAAATTCTTCTTACGGGCCTGTCTGAATTGTTGAATATTAAAAAACTTCACCATCAATGTAAAGTTAACTTAATCCACTTACTTTGGCTTAAAAGCCATTTCAAACTCCTGCAGATTAGTCCGATATTCGATGCACATGCACTCATTCAAATGATAACACTGCGGTGTGGCTGATTCTGTAGACACTGCGTATTAAAGAAGGTGGGGCCAGCAGAAAGTGATTTTGCACTCTGATTTGTTGAGCATCTCTGTGCTTATGAGAGAGCTACAAAGGCTGTGCATGCAAAAATGATCTGTAGTCCGCAGTGCTACTGCCAGTTTGAACTGAATAATTTACTTATTTGACTAAGGTGAGTCAAATATGGTCATGTAGCTCAGCTCTGGAGGGCTCCGGCCGACTTTAACCCCTGTGCATGTGTGATCTGATCCTTTTATTTGGTGTCCATACGATACGATACAATATACTTTATTGTCCCCATACAGAAATTTGTTTTGGACTCGTATGCTGTGCACAACTTGCCTCCACAATGTGATAAGACAAACAACATAATGAATTGCACATAGTTAACATTGCACATTACAAGATATTGTACAAATACATAACACATGTTGCACATACCCTGTCGCAAAAAACCCATGGAAATATTGCACAATCCCTGCAGCCTCAAACGGCACTACTTAAAAGTTCGAGAAGCAGCAGCACAAGTCCAGGTCGCCAGCAGAGCAGCGCCACCTTTGGCCATTTGCATGTCAGCCTACAAACAGTTTATTTGGAATTTCCAATCAATGAAAGTTTTGTCATGTTTTACTGTCTGTTAAGTATTTTATTTTCTCCCTCATGTTTCATGTCTTGTCTTCCTGTTTTATTTTGTGAACACTCACCTCTGTCTCTGTTCCAGGTTCCTGTCTGCCCTGCCCCCTCCCCATCTGTGTGCACCTGATACCTAATTGTGTCTCCCGCACCTGTGTCTAATCACTCCCAAACAGTCCTGCATATACAGTATTCCCCCTTTGTGTCATGTTCCAGCGTCTTAGTCACAGCCATAGTCATAGCTTTCTTGTGTTTGAACCTTGCTTGTTTTTTCGACCTTGACTTTTGCCTCACGTTACGGATACCTAAGCCTGGTTTAATTGTCTTTTCGTGTACCGACCTTTGCTTGCAATAAAACTTGGTTTTGCTTATCCAACCGATCTGAGTCGTGCATTTGGGTCCTGACCAACCTGAGCTAAGTTCTTGACAAGTTTTGATTGAATTGAAGGAATTTTGCGCATGTAAAACTAGATACAGTAGCCTCTTGATGCCAAGAACACCTATCTGCAGCATAGATGTATTATGAGAACTGGATAGGGTGCCGCCGGCGGGCTATGCTTCCAATTCCATCAGTGGCCACTCGTGGAATTGCATCAAAAATAATGGATGTAATACATCCATGGCTAGGTCAAGCAAGGTGAGAGTAATTAATATTAAATAAAAAAATTTAAGTAATTTATATGACATTTACCTACATAGCTTAAAAGCATGAGATATTGTCTTTCTTACCTTAATGCTATATAGACTATAAAGAAAACTTCCAATTGTTTAGCCAATGCTTAAGCCAAAATAGTAGTATTATGTTTATTAGCAGTAGTAGCTGTAGTAGTAGTAGCCTAATGTTAACATTGTAATTCTTTTGGCAGGCCTATTTTTAGTAATGGTATTTTATTACCCACAGCTTGACCGTGGCTACTCCCTAACTACGGTACCGAGAGAAAAGTGTCCCTCCTTCACTGTAATTTGCTCACCACTTCAACCCTTGCCCCCAAGCCCTCCAGAAATTGTGTGAAGACTCTGTAAATAAAAAGCATTTTTTGTCAAAGTTCTTTCCTGCTTGTATTTATAGTTAATATTTTCAGATAATAAAACGTGATCCATCTAATTGATAATTACATGCACTATGCACAAATAAACCTAGGTTAGTATGTTACAAGACAGTTGACTGTGAAAAACAAAACTATAACCGTGAAAAGAAAATAGACATTTATTCCAAATCAACATTTTCATCAACGTCTGATGCAAGAGGCAGTGTAATAAGATATTAAAGCAATTCCTAGCTTGTGGAGCTCATCTTCAGCCTGAGTGCAGTGTGCCACTGAAAAAGAAAAAAAGGTGAGTGAGTGAAAACAATTTTAAGTAGGCAAGGCTATGAGCAATACCATAAATTGGCATTGAAATAATAAAAAAAGTCTCAGAAAGTTAACTCAAGTATTACTAAATTAATATATTAGTGTGGTGGTGTTGAATATAATACACTCAACAAATGTAAGGAACACTCATAAATGTTATTTCTCATCCCAAACTAAAAAACATGCATGTTTTAAAATGTTATGCAGCATCTGGTTTCAAATTAAGAAAATTAATCTGGCAAGTTGATGTATCTTACAATTACTGACTTTAATATTATTACTAGGGTTGTCAGTCGATTAAAATTTTTTATCGCGATGAATCGCATTAGTGTCCTGAGTAAATGCGCAATTAATCGCAAATTAATTGCAAATTTTTTACCCTGCCCTTTTACATTTACAGTAAATACAAATGACTTTTGTTTTGTCCAGAGAACCATTGGGCAAAACTTTAAAGCTAAACTTTCCGTTTAAAAGTCCCTTTTCTGTATCCATTTCTTCTTTGTAACCATTTGCAATGTTATTTAGCGGCACTTCCTAAAACTACAGGAGCTGGTAAGGCACAGACCATGCATGCGTTAAACGCGCGTTAAAAAAATTTGTGCCATTAAAAGGAGTTGGAGTTAATGCGTTATTAATGCGTTAACTTCAACAGCCCTAATCATTACTAATATTTTATTTATAAATTAGTATAATTATTAACGGATTATAAGTTCTGGTTGCACATTCAAAACAGCACTGTTATAAATTTAACCAATTTTACTGTCGTCTAATATTTACGAGCTTGCTCGCCTCATGAATGCACGTTTTTTTGCCTAGAATGTTGTCTGTGTGGGAACCACTGACTGTATAACACACTGGACCCTCCGTGGCTTAATTTCTCCCTGGCTTCCTACAGGGAAAAAGACTAAAAGTAAAGAAATAAGTAGAACTTTGGGGTGGCTACACTTCTCTATCAAAATTGACTTTCCAATGGTATTAAGCTATACACAGGTTTAAAACTGTCAGTGGTTATAACATTACATTTCCCTGGGTTCAGCGGGACAAAATGACGGTCCTAAAACTGGATTACTGAGAGGTCTCCATGTGCAGTAGGACTGCAACGGCTTCAAGAAAAACTTTGAGTGTGGCTGTGGCATCCTCCTCCCACACCCTAACTCCCCTTAACCATTCACTTGGATTAAGATAACGGGACATTTTTAAGAAAATAAAATTTAAAATCCATTGCAGTTTGCCAAATTAATCTCCTTTATATTACACAGACATATTACAAGTTGGTGGTGGTGACCTGCCGGGACAATGTCATTCACTATTTTTCCTTGCAGACGGCTATTGTTGAAAAGTTAAAAAAGATTTTAAAAATAAAAGTTACAACTTTAGAATGTAATCATCCCTTCAGTCACCCATTACGTTAAGTTTTGACTTAAATGTATGGTCATTTAAGAAATGTAACGTTACCAAGCATAGGCTACAACCTCTTAGCATCATAGCCGTACACCCTGGCTAGAGAACCTGCTAATCGAGGCTAATGTTGCTACAACATAATAAAATATCATCAGAATTTAACTTGCTGAAAAAAACTGGAGCACCACATTCTTGGATGGTCTGTTGGTACATTTTATTGCACAGCTAGTCATTTTATTTGTCCAGTGTTGCCTTGTAAAAATATAGGAGAAGGATTAAGACAGCCAGAGGGTCAAGTTCAGTGAATTAGCCAGCTAGCAGAATTGACTCAGCTAGGAAGCCAATGAGAGGGAACATGCTAAGTACCAAGAACTTGTGGAGGAGGCAGGGAGAGAGGCTGGAGAACCTTCTACGAGCCTATAGAAGTCGGCTGTAGAGACTTTGCAGGGCACTCACTTTACAAAAATCCTCAGTTGTTTGGGCATTACAGGGGCGGCCAAGAAGAGGGCCATTCAATCCGTAACCGAAGCCACAGAGAAGGCCACGAGGTGGCTTTGGATTAAAAGGGCGGATCCGTGGACTGCTACTGAGACTTGATCAACTCCGGCTGGGTCACCTGGGCGAGGGTGTCTGATGTTACGAGACCTGAAACACCCAATGACCCCAGGATACATCACTGTTGATGCGTCCCAGTGCATCCATGAAATGTGTCTTGCATAAAAATTTAATCGAAACATAAAGAAAAGTTACTCTCTGGCTTATTTATGTACTTTTCAGTATTTTTTAAAAAAAAGCCTTACTACCCCTGGTAGTGGCTTTTAAGTATGTGAAAATGCTATTTAAGAAAATATCATTTCCCAAAGGTGTGAAATGAACTCCATTGCGCAAAAATAAGCCAGGGGTATCAATTTTTATCTGAGGATGACAAACCATCAAACCTCCCAAATTGGTGATAAATGTTTTCACCACACTGTTTATCCTTTTTTTGGCCTTGTTTAACCACCCCAGCTTGGCAGCTCTCCACTAGTGTTTGTTGAACAGATCAATTGATCATATAATTGTTCATTCCATTTGATTGCAAAGCAAGTTCAAGCACCCCTTTCGGCATCATTTTTGCTAGTGAAACTGAAACTGACATTCTATCCAAGAAAATGGTGTCTTGTGCTGTCTTGATTGCCATGAACGGATTGGATCTCTTTACAGTTGTTGCTGGGAAAAAGGCCCTTACATCTGCAGCTGTTCCCACCATTTTTGACTACTCTGGTGAAGGTAAGTGCATAAGAGGCCAGGTGGAACCCAGCACTACAGAGGTAAGCCTCTCTTCAGTTTTGTGCAGTGACCACCCATACAACATGACCTCTTCCATTAGAACAACTGGTAAGTCTTATGACAGACATATATTGTCAGATGCTGTTTTTCACAAATATGCTTGTCATGCATCGGGTAGTGACACAGCCTCAGATAATGAGGACTCACAAATGCAGTAGGCTTAAAAAAAATAGATACCATTGTCACCATACCGTGACACCAACAAATAGGGAGCACAACTATGCAGTGATGGAATCACCAAAATCACTTAAGCGTCAATTTGAGACTCAGTTGCAGTCAGTGGAGGACAAACTTGACAGTAAGACTGAAATTAGAAAAGGAGAAGACCCAGAGCCTACTGAAAAGAGTTAACACTCTGTCCAAGGTCATTAGCGAGCTTCAGAAGAAAATCCTAATTTCCACAGGATGTGCAGAGATGCTTGAGAATTCCTTTAGTGGAGTACTGAAGGAAATTCTTACCAGAGTGGGAGAAGAAAAGAAATCCAAATTGTCAGAGGAATTGTGGTCATTTGCTATGACTCTGAACTTTTATTCCGCCAAAGCTTATGAGCATGAAGGTTTTGACCTCGCCTTGCCCCATCTAGATACCATCAGGACATGGAACACTAACACCTCTGCAGATCCAGGATTTACAAAAGCATCATTTTGTGCAATACAGGCTCATGCACAAGATAGGTAAAAAAGAGGGTAAGGAAACCATTTGTGCATTGACAATGGATTAAAAGGCAATTAGAAAACATGTGGAATATTCTGCTGGAAGATTCCATGGGTATGTTGACCTTGGTGGTGACATTGTTGATGATAGCTTGCCACCAGCGAGAGATGCACTGGTTCTCATGGCTGTTGCCATTGATGAATCTCAGAGAATCCCAGTGGCATTCTGGAAAAAGGCGAACTTGCATAATTGGTTTCATTGCAAGTTCCAGAAGTGTGCAAAACAAAAAGGCAAATGTGGGTTGGATTATTTGTGAAACATTTTTTGTGATTTATTTTATACATTTGACCTGTGTCGTAAATATTTAAATGGCCCAGAAGTTACCTGTGCCGGGATTGTTATATCGAAATTTTTATATTGTTAGATTGAAATACATCCGTTTGACTCAGAGCGGGTTTTTTTTGCAATATTTTGCTTTTTTTTCTTTTGAGTTCAGTTCTGTTGATGTGTGACAAACGTGGACCTTTGTGCCATGCCATTGTATTTGTTTTAGACACCTGTCTTGTTTTACGATCACTCAGAGCACCTCATTCATGGTTTTTCAAGTTTGCATTCCTTGAAGAGCGCAGCGAGGTATGCGTCGTGAACATGCATATTACATACAATATTGTAGGATTGTTATTGTAAGGATTGTAAGGATCGTAAGGATTTAGATATTTTTTGATTTCACTGTGAAATGTTTATCTAAAATGTTTATTGTGTATACATGTTTCTAAAACATTTTCACAGTGCCGTAAGGAGTTCTCATGATGGAAAATTAATAAAGGCGTTACGCATCAGTCGGATCTCACGCATTGTTATTCCAAGGGCTGCTACAAGGACTTTGTTGAGAAGTCAGATGCCCAGTGCTGACATCTTCTCACCTACAAGCTCAGTCAAGCTTTTCTTTTCCCCTGTCAGAGCATGAAGTGGATTCAACAACAATACCACAGCAAAACAGTTCACGGCTGCCTACAAATGTCTTCTGGTCAAGCATCAGGTGAAGACTGGAACAGGCAATTGTCTCCTTCAGGACTACACAAACATTTTGGGAGCAACACATGCATCAGCTAACACCACACACAGGTTTGACCTAAAACCTGTTGAACAAGCCCAGTCTGAACATGATTACCAACACTGCCCAAATGTTGATGCTGTTTCTGAAAACAAAGAGGCTGCCATCAGTTACATTGCTGGCTTTGTGGTAAAAAAAAAATCATGGAGAAGCACAACTGTATCCCGTGCACAGATCCATTGACATCAGATTCCACTATCCATCCCTTCCTTCTTTTGAAGAATCATGGTGGATTGCAGAAGCCATTACCAGGCATTATTGCAGACTGTACAGAGTCAGAGCAAAGCTTCCAAAGAATTTTAAGAACAACCTCTGGCAGACTTCAACAGGGACATGGGCTAGTGTCAGCCATTGTTAATGAAGTCTTAAGTTACAGCGCTGAGGAGACTTGGTTCCCAGGACTGCACAGCCACATGTTTGAAATCACTGTTGAGGACAACCATGTGCACTGCTTGGTGAAAATTGCATCATCCAGTTATTGCACCATTAGAGTTCACCATTTGGCAAGACGAGAAACAGAGAAGATCACAAAGGACTTTGTTAGACATAGATACACCAAAATGGTTAATTTCCACCAACAGTAAAGTTCATAGTTAAAAAATGCTGTCAGTGTGTTTTTTGAATGTAATATTTGAGCAGTCTTATGTCCTCAGCAGTGTCAGAGAATTGGAACATCCTGTAGCAGCTGCACCGTGTGACCCAAAAATTTAGGAACAACACTGCTTTGTTCACGGTAAAACTTGGAGCTTGCATTACAGAGTGACCATTGTTCAATCATTTCTTTTAACAAGTTTTAGATTTATGCAAGATCTTTTTTTTAGGAAATTGCTGCATTTTGTGAGACTTAGGTATTAAAGAACAATGCTATGTTTGCTGGAAAACTTGGAGCTTGCACTTCTACACCAGTTAGAAAGTGAACAACAGTCATTTTTCAGCTATTACTTTAAATTAGTTTTATATTAATGTAAGATCTTTTGTATTGCTGCATTTTGTGACATTTTCAGGCATTTAAGAACAATGCTATGTTCACTGGAAAAGCTTGCACTATGGGGCACAAGTTAGAAAGTGAGCAAAAGTGTTGTTCAATCATTATTTTAGTCATTTAGTAAAAATCTTTTATAAATAGTATTCTTTTTTTAAAAAAAGTTACATAAATAACGTTCTCTTAACATAAATTATTTTTTGAAGCCAAAAACATTCAGGGTCTTTTAGTAGATCATAAAATAATGCGAAAACTTGTATAAAGTTCTCTGGTTTTTTTTTAGACTTAAATTTATTGATATCAATCCTTTGTATTCCAGTTACTTACTTAAAGTGCTAAATTTTGAGGCATGTAAATCAATAAAATGTTCAAAAATGTTCAGAAGTTCAAGTGTCTTATTCCTATTGTAACGGTGTATATGTGGTAAATAATTCCACTTGCTGTAATTTGGTTTTCCTTTATTTTATTGTTACTGGCTCAATAGCGCCCTCTCAGGAGCTATAATGTGCCACTGGGATCGGTGTTGTCAGTTCC
>JAPZDV010000509.1:0-11084 GCA_029814665.1 Acanthurus lineatus
GTGGTCTAGACCTGCTCCATATGTAAAGTGTCTTGAGACAACTTTGTTGTGATTTGACGCTATATAAATAAAATTGAATTGAGTTGAATTGAATTGCTATGTTTACTTTCCAATTAAACAAAGGCATGTAGTTATTAAACAGTCACTTCCACCAAATTAAAAGAAGACATTTAAGATCTTTAAACAAGATTCTTTCCATCAGCACCATGGCTTTTTCTTTCATTAACTCATTCACCTCTCTCCCTTTCTTTGTCTGTCTGTCTTTGCAGGGATATCATGTCCATCTACAAGGAACCTCCACCAGGAATGTTTGTCGTCCCTGATCCTCAAGACATGACTAAGGTAAAAGTCAATGTCACCCGTAGCAAGGCACTTACACAATGAAGCCATTTACATGTTTCATTACATTTATTGTATCCACATAAAATCTATTAAAATTTCATATACTTAACCTTGTATTTTCAAATAACAAATCTGATAGTAGTTGCAATTTGGTTCTCATGGAATACAAGGGTCTGTTCTACTCCAGTCCTGGTCATTATTCAATCCCTCCAGGAATTCCCGATGTTGCGATTGCAACAATTACCAAAAATTCAACCAATCTCCGTGAATTCTGCACGACCTTGCAATTTTGTCCAATCACCCGTGAGTTCCACCAATCATAACAGTCCCCAGCGCAAACGTAATGCGTGTACGTTATCGAATTCACTTCCTTGTTTATGGTTTGAAGATGCAGATGTGCGAAAGTAATGTCTCTCACTTACCAACAAAAATTACTGCTGGAGACCGTACAAAACAATTCCCTGATGTACATTTCATGATGTTGATTTTTAATGAATTATACAAAACAAAGAAAAAAAAAGCAACTTTTTTAGCAATTTTCACTGTCTCCCCTAATTTCATCGCAACAAATACGCTTAAAACATCGCAACTTACATCACAATTTTTTAGAAAAGCTGCCGTGAATTCAGGCATTTTAGGCTGCAACAATCTTGAAAAACGCCCTGGAGGGACTGTTTAATATAGCCTATACTGTTCAGAGAATTTTGTTCATAGAATGTTGTTTATAATCAGTTAATGTCAGTGAAATCTAAATGCCACTGTATTGATGAATAAACAAAGATATTTAGAGAGAGAGAGAGAGAGAGAGAAGCGGGAAATTGTCAGGACAGCTGATTCTGAGGAAGCCAGCGTGATTAAGGTTAGCAGTGGTCTGCAGGTCATAGGAAACAAGGGGTGTTGTTTTTTTTCTTTTAAGTAGGCATTTGTTGTCCAGTCTAAGAACCAAAGCACAGCCTGAACAAAATTGTTTAATGATATTTAATTCTGACCAACTTAACTTTCTACATTCATTGGCTGTAATAAAAATAAATAAATATATGGGTGTTTCCTAAATAAAGGCTATAGACTATACACACATTCATACATAAGTGTAGATACACATATAAAAATATAATATAATGAAAGCAATTATACATATGTACATAAGTGTAGATACATACATACATACTTACTGTACATACATATACAGTCAAACCTATATAATGCCATGCAGCTTTGATGTGTCTAAAATCTATTATTACAGTAATTTTTTTTAATAAGATACATGGAAAAAGATAATACGTCTGTCACTTTTTACTTGTTACAATTTTGGCTTCTTCACTAGTTGTTGACAATGTGACATTGTGAAGTTTTGGTACCAAAAAGACGTGAGTACAAAGATTCTGATAGCGCAAGTTATCCATACCCTGGGAACTAAGCTCTCCCTGTCTTTCAACCCAGTTGTTTCCCTGTTTAAAATCCAAGATTTAAAATGCAAAACAAATAAAAATATTAATAAATAGTCCTCTTTATTTTTTTTTTAGAATAGTAACCATGGTGTAAGCAGAATATTCCCCTTTAAGGTTTAAGGAATTAATGGAATCCAATGCGCTGGCCTCCGCTTTGTCCATAAATTCCTGATAATAAACACATTTTTGGGCATTATACCTCACATAACAGAAACAACAGATAGGCAACACATTAAACACTGACAAAGACAAAAAATTCAGTACATTTACCTCCAAGGCTGTAGCATTTCATCCAATCACAGAATAAAACAGACAAACACTCCAAGCTGTTCCACTGTGCATCGGGTCAGCTCAGGCCACTGTAAAACAGTCAATTAACAGACTGATGGTGCTTTAATGATATAATCAAGCCAATGATCTATGTGTATGTACAAGAGAAGTGTCATAATTGGGATAAATGCCTGAAACATCAGTTATTTGCAGCAACGTAGCAACATAGCCATAAACGGCTACCAGCCCTGTCTTTGTGTGAGGTCTTAATAAAAGAGAAGGGAGGGAGAATCATGAGTATGAAATCTGAGACCTGCTTGGAGTATGTTACTGAGACAGCACAGGAGAAATCTACAAGCACTGACAGCACCTGCATGAGAAACCCCCCTGCTGAGACTAGTTTCACTGTTAGATAAAGTGCTTTTATTGCTTCCCACTTTCAGCTGTATATTACAGAGTGAGTGATATGGACTGCTCCTGGTCACATATCTTGTGGGAGTTCTTGATTATGAGGTATATCTTATGTGCTGATGCAAAGTAGATTCACTTTCTCAATTTTCTAAAAGCTTGTGGCAAAATGCTTCTCTTCCTCTGGCTTCCACGGTGAAAGTCCAAGTCAAGTTGGGTCAACAGTCATCCAAGTCGACAAATTTAAATTCTATCTTTGGCCATGGCATGAAATCAGCAGTAACAGAGGTGTGAAAGAACTTTGCCTCTCAGCCTGAACAAGCAAAGTCTAAAACATTTCCCACACAAAAAGTAAATAATTTTCAAATTTACACAGTGGCTATATCATGGATAAAAACATACAGTCAACTCAAATATCCAGTCACATCCATTATTCTGTGTTTCAGCCACATACAGCAATTTGTAAATCTTATCGGCAAAGTATATTAAGAGGCAGTGGTTTTATTTGCTGAACTTCAACTTCAACAGCTGCACCGAAGCAGAAGTTTGAACTCTATCTTTAAAAATATGAAAAATGTAGATGATTTCTATAATAATTAGAGTTTGTGAAAGTCAAATTGCTCAGAGGAATACAAACACCGAACTTGGGGAATACATGTTGGTACATATAGTAGGTATCTCATTAATTTAAGTAAATGACCTAAGTTTTTTGGATTGATCCTAATACTGTGGCTGTTCTGATCTCTGTTACACTGGTTGATTGGTTTTGCTCATACTTTGCATGGAGTAAAATTGGATACAAATGTGTTTTCCTTTACAACAAATCATGGAAACTTTATTTGTTTTACCACTTCTGATTGTAGCATACGCAGTCTCAGAATTTACACTGTGTAGTTTTGTAGACTCACCTTTTCTATATTAGTGTTAAAATCAATTAGCTATCTAATGAAATTAAGTTGAGTTTATAATTCCAGTTTCAGAAGTTTGCTCATTAAATTTTAAATCAATTTTTAGATTGTATTATATCACTTTGATGGATTATAGAACCAAGGCAAGTACAAAGAGTTTGCCAGTTGGTGTAGACATAAAAACTCTAAATAAACTGAAGACTGCCTGGCTGCCGAAAAATTAATACAATACACACAACAGACAGCAGCATGACTGGGAAAATAGGTAGCCGTTCACTTAAAAAATATAGTGGATAAGACAAAAAGGGACACAAGGAGGACATAATTTAATGGAGAAAGCCAGAGAGTGGTCACATTCTGAACTTGTGGGAAGGACCACCTGTGACTGGGTAGCTTTCAAACAACAAATAAGCTATGTAGTTAAACAGCAAACAAATTTGATTAGACATGATCTCAATATACTGTTAATATATAAAGATTCCTCCTCACTTCTCAAATCCTGCACATTTGGTTAGGTGAGCACAGTATTATTCTAAGTGCAGGCATGAAACAGCAACCCCTCCACCCTCCACCCCCCCAAAAAGCAAAAACAAAAACAAAAGAAAAGGAAAAAAAGACACAAAAACAAACAATAGTACTAAAAAATAAAAAATGCAGGTCTCAGCCCTCTTTCAAGTGCACTGGGATATCATTGATTAGTAATGACAACGTGATCTGAATCAGCTACAGAACATGAGCCCAGATGTGAGTTTTGAAGGAGCAAGAAAACAGATGTGCTTTCTAGCAGCCAGCAGTTGGTCATGCCTGCAAAGCCATGCATGAAATAAATTCAAAAACAACCCAGAGTGTGCGCTGATGCTGATTTTTAACTATTTTCTATGCTTAGAATATAGTTCCAAAGACCTAGTTACTCTGACATTCACCGACTCCCTTTAAGAAAAATGCATGCAATACATGTATATAACTATACAGAGCTAATCAAATGCATTTGCCTGCTCTTACACAAGTAGTCCAGTACCTGAGTATAATTAAAAGCAAGAGCAGGTTGTTTTAAATAAATTTAAAATGGCTAAAATAGACAAAAGGATGCAATAAATCTCAAGTATGTAATTTAAAGTTGATGTGTAATTAGTCTTGCATGAGTCTCAGTAAAGAAAACCATATTTTTTTCATTAAGTGCGAAAACCAAATTTTTTTCAACCTTGAGAATTATATCAATGAACGAGGAGTGACATCTCTTGATATTCATAGGCAGTCTTTTCATCAGATTTAAGAAGCTGTGTATTCATCTGCTTCTGTTTAAAGAATCTCTTACAGAACTATTGCGACCGTGCCTCATTTCCACACCAAAGGAAACACCCTTAATATCCTTTTTGATCCTGTGCTCGTTCCACCACACATTACCCTGCCAATGAGAAGAACAGCAAAAAAAGAATCCTATTCTTCTCGCTGTGATGCATCAGCTAGATTCTTTAGCAGACAAGCTGTCATTATGTGTAACCACCATGCAGAGCTGTGGCTATTTATAGTTTTTATCATCAATTTATGAAGTGTACCTGTAAACCTTTATGCAAGATTTAAGAGTGAGAACAAATACATTTTTATTTTACAGCAAAAACTGTCATTTAAAAACAGTTCTAGTCCCCTTATGCTACCACTATACCTTAAAATTAAGTGCATGTATTAATAAATTGTAAGTTCATGAACATAAAAAAAGGACAATTTTCTACACTGAGTGCTAATGATAGGTTGATAAGTCTCACAAGTTTGGAATAAAAGCTGCCCATTAGTCTGCAGAATACTTCTATAGCTCTTTTTTTGTTATTCTTTGGGCTCTATATGGGTACATCACCTTACAGATGTCACTGATGCTCTGAATACTGGAGAGTCTGTGGGCAATTTAAATTACCTGCTGCTGAGGCTTTTCATTGTGATATCTCAATGATCATTATTTAACAACAAAAGGATGATTAATTATAAATCTATAGCATTCATATTTCAACACTTTACAAAGCACCTCAGGACAAAAGAAAGAACTAGCAACAGGGAAAGAATAGTTTAGTGGTCGAAAAAGGTTACTCATGGATAAAACAATGCTTTATTGTAAGGCTACATCTTTCACCTTATATTTCATGTCAACCTTTTCATATCATGCGCAGCTATCTCGAGAAAACTGTGTGTCTTGTCAGCTAGTAAGATTGGCACATTCTCACTACACATTCATCTTATATGAATTCTAGTTTATATTTGGGAAATTGTATAATCTAATCTATTTTGAATAAATCATTTACACATTCAGACTAAGGATTCTAATCAGTCCTTCCCTTGTTATTGTTCTGAGTTGATCTCTCGGAGTTTCTATTGCTCAAATATATTTTCTGTCTTTAAAAGATTTATAAACAAAGTAAAATAAATGTGGATTTTAAACAACTGGATTTTAAATTGTTGATAGTATTGGCTCTGAAAAAGTTCTCTAAGAAAGAAATAAATGTTCCAAGTTTGCTAACCTCAAACAAACAACACTGTTTAAATGTTCATATTGGCACCTGATTTGAAATATTATGAACCAATCATTTCACTCTTACACAAGCTTAATTATAACTCTTAGTTATAATTTATCTTCATCCAAGGTAGCTAAATTACAACTGAGAACAAAATGAAATCCACAGATACCTTTAATTTAGTAGGAAGCCGGACAAACAAAGGTACTAAAATTTCAACACCAACAGGCAGAGGCCTCTGCTAGACTCCATAGTTATTCTTTCCTCCAATGGCACACAGGCATTCATATATACTAAACTGGCCAATCAAAACACCACTACTACTTAATTCCATATATATAAGAGAGAACCATTTAACTACTTGCCATCCAATGACCCCCTTCAGGAAGATGTGTAGGAGCAGAAGGGTCCTTTGGTGGGCGGCAGTGCTTACAAAGCTAGAGGTACAACATTGTAACATTTGTTCTATCTGCTAAATCTATGGCTTCAGCAGGCAGAGCCCAATAAATGGTCCTCTGCTACAACATGTCATTAGACCATGCCTCTGATACTGACGACTCTGGGTTAGTTGCCATACCCCACCTCCTTTCTAGCTTTTATTGTCAATGTCTTTGCAGAGGAAAGGTAAGGGGCGAAATCCCCCCAATTGTCATGTTTACATAGATCACTGCACATGCTTACCCAGTACTAGAAGTGTAAAGTGTTAGAAAACTCCTTCTTATGAAATCTGTATCTTGTGGTCCACAGCAGTAATGAAGTCGTGATAGGCTAGGTGTCAGATGAGTTCATATTTACATTACTGGATGACTGCATAAAGGCTGATATGCAAGTACTCAGGGATTTCTCATATGCAGTTTTTTAATTACTCGAAACAGAAACATAAAAGTAATTTACTTTAAACTTTTTGTATAATCACTAGACATGAATTGTACATGCATCTCACAGGAGCTGTTTAATTAATCTCTTTCTTCAGCCAAAAAAACAAACAAACAAAAAATATTATCAACCACTCCTTGTAAATTCTTTCTGCATCTGAGATTGTAGATTTGCTGATTAGATGTCCATAAACGGTGTAGGGAGTTTGCAGAACTGATGAGAAAAAAGCATGCTCACTGTTCTTTCAATTCACTCTGGCAATGCAGTGCAGCATCACCACACCTAGTGGAACTATGTTAGAGGTTCACTGGCATCAAACCCTTTATAACAGAAGATTGGCCCATGGGGGCCATGTCTAAAGGGCCAGGTTTTTGGTCCATGAATACATCACCTTTGGTTGCACTGTTGCAGCAGTTGGGAAGGTGTGACTATAATCATTCACCTTGTGTTTGGTGCGGAAACAATAAAAAGGGTAAAAGACACATCTAGATATCTGCTTAGTGATGTGAGATGTGTTGATTTCACTGTAACTGGGGTTGGAGGGGTTTGCTCTTGAAGGAAATGTGTTTAAATTCAAAGAGTTTCTGCATGAACAGGAGAACAGCAAACAAGAACATCATGCACAGCAGAACAGATGTGCCAGTATGCTCTCTCCTGCAAAGGGTCATTTCTGTGATGTTGGCTTTCCCCATGTGCAGGCCAGCTGAAACTGGAATCTACCAGTGCTGTCGGTGAAACACAGAAAGAGCACAGGATGTGGACTGTTCAATGCCCTGCATGCATACTCTGCTCAGAGCCAGTTGAAGCAGGGAAAAATGTGAATCTGCATCAACGCTGAGGCCAGGATATGTGTGCTTTTTGAAACCATCCTCAGAGAAACAGCAGGAGAGTGGGCAAAGTCGCTGTCACTAAAGAATGGCAGGTAGCAGTATTGCTACATTTTACAGGGGCGGTAAGCATTCGGGGAAGAGATGTTAAAATTGGCCATGCATATGCAAATTTTCAGTGGGAGACTGTGTGCTCTTGAAGAGAGTATACCAAGTAGAAGGCAGAACCTGTCTGAGCCTGGTCTCATTCCAGGCCTGTCAAATCCTGATGCCTTGGCGTCTCATACTGATGCAGAGAGTACCCTTTATTGTCTGTGTGAGACGCACCAGGCAAGTATTTTTATTGCCTTACACTAACCAAACTGAAACCCTTGTTCAGTGTAAGTCAGGTATTAAAAAAGAGAGTTAATCACATGTTAAGAAAGGCTTAATTCATGGCGGGAAGGCTTAGCATGTTGGAAACCGTTGCAAAATGGTACTGTTTGTGTTTTTCATGTGAAGCTAAAGTGACGGAACAAAGTTTGAGTATTTTACAAGTAGGGATGATAACGCATTTGTGTGAAATACAACTACAAATGAAGGGTAATCCTTTGAGTAAAAAGGAGAAAATTGAGAAAATTGAGTACATTTGAGTAATTTATATACAGTAGATTTTCTACCCTACTAATTCTCTCTTTTCTCCAGGTGCTGAATACTGACACACAGACCTTCAAACCTGGTGAAGCAGACATGAAAAACAGAGGGCTGACAAGAGTGCCAAGAGTGTCGCCATTATGATTGTGGTCCCAGACAATGTAAGAGAAAACTACTACAACAACCTCCCCTGCAGAGAGAGCTGACAGGGAAACTACTGCAGCTTGACACTGATGACAGCTGGAGGTCACTTAAAAGGAAGATTCATTCAGATTCTGTTGATGGATGATGGAAGTACAGAAAGTCACTTTTATCACCTTTGTGCCTGTATTAATACATTTTTAAACACTGATGCATTATTTAGCATTCTTTTTGATCTGTAGTTGGCTTCTAAAGTGTGTTTCAGAAACACCTTGGACTTAGAGATAAAGATATTTAGTTTAACACATTAATGAAAGCAACAGGAATATCAGTGTTCCTCTTAATACTCTTATCATGTTAAAACATGTAAAATGCAGCATCAGTTACGCAGTGTCTGAAGGGTTTAGGGAGCCTTGAAAGATAAATGAATTTAGTTATTAGAAACATTTTTCAGAAGAAACCGGCTGCTGTGCTCAGAGTGCAATCTGTTTCTGTTGTTTTTGTCATGAGTGATTTATTCTGGTGAAAGATGGGTAAAAAAAAAAGAAAAGAAAAGAAAAGAAAAAGGAAAATCGACAACAAGTACCATAATATTTTGCTTCTTTGTTGTGTTTTTTGACTGCTTTTGGTTTCAAGCTATTCTGAATTGGCTGCCAAATATTAAATATAACAAAAAAGAAAATGCTCAGAAGTGTCAGATACATAAATGGAACTTTTTTTCCTTCACACATAAAACACTGCGTTACAAGTAGCTTGATCAGTCATTTAATAAATAAAATACAGAATTGATTTTTTTTTCTTTTTTTGAAAAGTTTTTGAATCAACTGACCAATCAATAAATTGATCATGACTGAAGGGATAACGCTGTCCATTATCATGGGATACACCTGTGGTTCCCCTCTCTTAGCCATTTCTGTCTCCTTCTTTATTGCCTTTAGCTGATTTAAACATCCTTAGGGAGGTGGATCTCCATCAATTTTCTCTGCAAAGGCCAGGAGGTGGTGGAGCGAGAAAATGAAGAAGCAGAATTAGCAGAATTAAACCATTCTATTGGAGATGGTGCTTCCTGGAAATGGGTGGCAAAGATTTTTAAAGCAATAGCCAGTAGGCTTGGAAAATTAACTGAAAAATAACTGAATGCAAGTTATGCAAGACATAAATGCCCAAAAACATTATGACTCAGCAATATTTATTGTTATCATACAATAGAGATTTAAAGATTCATATTGTCTTTGAAACTCAGTAAACCAACTCTGCTGGTATGTTTCCTGATATATTTTTTTGCAAATTTTCCTAAGAATTCCAAGTAGATAAATTGTTCTGTCACAACTGTACAGTTTTGTGCAACATGTCAAGGGAATAAAGAGGTAAAAATTGTCTTACAAAATTGCATTTAATCAAATAAACCAACAAATCACCAGCACTGCCATTTCAACATTAAAACCATGTATTATTTTATTGTTATTCGACACTACTATGGTTTATTTTTGTTTAGTAACAAAGTGGCTAAGGCAGATTTAGGTTAAAAATGTAATTTACGACCCCCTCCACTGAAAATCGGGTTTTTAATTACCTTATCATGTCTATGTGGTGTCTTTACATCTAACAAGGTAAACAGTTGTTGAAATAAGCAATCAATGCCATGACTGTGAATTTCCTCCTTAAATGTCAGTGTACCCAATGACCATCTCAAAAAGGCAGACTCAGACACAAAAGGTTTCAGAAGTTACAAACCTAAAAAACAAAATCAAAACCTAATGGAACCAATCCTGTCCCTTAGGTTGGGGCTGGGGGGTGGGGGCTCTTTTTGCGATGGTGAAAAAAAAATGCAGTCAATCAGGAAGAGGCTAATGCTAATTCGGTTGTTCTACCTAACATCACTGTAAGCAGACAGCTGTTATGGTCAAGGGTCAAGGGTCAAGATATCATCTATATTTGTTTTCTGTGTAGTAAAGGGTGATGGAAAATATATATTACTATTTAATTTGGTCCTCTTCTTCAGAAGTTGTGTCTGGTCCATATATGCTGCCGTTGTTTACCTTAGGTAGCTAGCAAGATCATGCAAGAGTCGAAGTTAAGGGAGCGGTGAAGGTGAGTGGTTAGAGGCCATGGGCCAGCCATGTCAGTGACCATATAAATATTAATAGAATGATGCATACTTAATGAGGCAACTGGGTTCGTGTAACATTTAAGCAATTTTATTTTTTGGGGGGGGATAAAGTACACTGCTCTCTGGAAGCTAGGCTGACCAGTAGCTGTGGTTACTTATCATTTCTGTCCTTACTGTGGGCGTGACTGTGCCTAATTGAGTTAGACTGGGGCTAGTACAGCAAAGGAGAGGACAGTGTTTTTGACATTTTCACCTTCACACTGTGGATCCGTAAATCCTTGGATCCTAGATGGGTATCTAGCGATAGAGGAGAATGCTGGCCAAGCTGTCCTAGATTTGGCTTTGACTTTTGTGAAATATATTATTATATTACATCCAGTTACTATACACATGCTCAGATGCATGAGCTGCTCCCCAAAAGTTAAATGTCTGTTTAGCAACAGCATACATAAACACACCTTGCCAATCATGTAAGCATTCTGGATTGTGCTCTAATAGTAGTTATTATGACACCGTTGCATGTGTAGTAGACGTATATTTTGCAGGAGAAGGCCCCACATTATTTATTTATGTATGTATTTATTTATTTATAAATCATATTTTACTTTTGATTACATTAT
>JAPZDV010000510.1:0-11082 GCA_029814665.1 Acanthurus lineatus
GTCCGAGGTTTCTGCCTGTTAAAAGGAAGTTTTTCCTCACCACTGTCGCCAAGTGCTTGCTCATGTGGGAATTGCTTACAATTGTTGGGTTCCAATAAATCTAAAATATAAATGTATTTATAGAGTGTGGTCTAGACCTGCTCTACATGTAAAGTGTCTTAAGACAACTTTGTTGTGATTTGACGCTATATAAATAAAATTGAATTGAATTGAATATTCCATTGTTAGTTCTTGACTCGGGGCTTTCTTTTGCTAGGTTAAAACCAACATGTACAAAAAAATCATTAAATTCATTGGCTATTTCTTTAATTTTATCAATGATAATATCTTTGTCTTTAATAAAGTATTCTGGATAACCAGTTTTACTAGAACCCTTTTTGACTATACTATTTAATACTCTCCATATTTCTTGTGTGTTGCTCCTGTTCTGGTCCAATAATGTATGATAAAATTCTTTCTTGTTCTTATAATAATTACTAATTTATTTTTATATGTTTTATACTTTATTTCAGCATCTTTTGTCCTCTGTTTTATAAATGTCTTTTATAAAATATTTTTCTTTTAACATGCATCCCCTATTCCCTTTGTGATCCATGGCTTATTTGAGCACTGGTGCTTCCTGGTGACTTTCATTAAAGGGCAGTGTTTCTCATATAACAGGATTAAAGTTGACAAAAATGTATCATATGCATTATTAGGGTCATCATTTACATAAACCTCATTCCAGTTCTGTTCCCCTAGGTCCACCTTAAGGGCAGCAATGGCTCTTGGTGTTCTATATCTTTTCATTTCAAGTGTTTAGGTCTTTTGTTTAGCTTTTATCCCACAATAATTTTTAAAAATTGCAAAGACAGGAAGATGATCACTTATTTCATTTATGAGAAGTCCACCCACTATGTCATAATCAATTCTATTTGTGAATTATTATCTATCAGTGTAGCTGTGTCAGTTGTTATTCTGCTTGGCTTTATATTTACAGGGAAAAGGCAGTTGCTATACTTTGCATGTGTAACCCCTCTATTCTCACACCATTCCAGCTGACTGAAGAAACCACTCGACAGCTCCTCTTGGGTTCACGGTGTTTATTCAAACTGTTAAAACACACACTGTGGTTGATGGTGATCTGCAAATATCCAGCTCCTGCCCCATATCAAAAATCGCCAGCTACGAAAGGGCCGAGCTCTTAACTCTGTCAAATGTGATCGTATAGTTTTGTTGAGAAACATACAATAATTTCACAAAACAACCATGAACCCATTTTCTAGTTTTTTAGATGAGCAACATATAGCACATTAATGCAAGGCTCCCACAATATCATTTAATAATATCATTTAGTCTCATCAATTCTGCCACTGGCTGTAGATCAGGTATCAGACTAACATCTCCTCTTGTCTCCAACGCCCACTTGCATCACATTTCTGGTTAAGTACAACACCAGGGAATCTATTAAACAAGATCATTACACCTGTCAATGCAATTGTTCATGACTAAGGAAACAGAGTCCCCACATGTAGTTTCCAGATTTCAGTGTCTGCATCATCTGAACAAGTTTCCACAAGAAAACCAATTGTCTTTGTTTTTTACTAAAAAGGAAAATTGTCTCACGTTTTGCATCATTTATTAACCGTCCCGTATTTTAAGAAATTTAAAAAACTCATAGCTGGAAAATAACCTTCAAGAAATGCGCACAAATTTTTCTTTTTTAACAAAATGCAAAAATAAGCTACTTAGCCCATGTCAAAACAGTCACGTTCAGTGTAACAGTCCACAAAACCTCTGCACAAACCATGGGAAAACAACAAACAAAAACATGATTTTTTTTTTCTGAAGCAAACTAATTTCCCACTTTGTTGTCCTTTTATTGCCACTGCTTTGACATTAATATGTTTTGTCGGCATGGAGATTCGCAGCCAAGGTTTTTTTTTTCTTGTTTTTATAGCTATACTCTAAGTTTTAAGGGTCTGGGATATTTGTCAGTGTGGGGTTCCAAATTATTATAAGTTTCTCACAGGTCTTATAATTCACTTTAATATCTCCAATATCGCCATCATTACATTTAGGTCATAGTTGGATTCAGTAATGCTTGCAATTTACTTTACCAAAAGCTTTGAAGTATATTTGTATATTTTATCACTGTGATATGATATTATGATATCTAGTTATGGCTTTATTGCATGAAGGGTTGACAATGCCAGGTCACAACAGTTGATGGCTGTTGTCATTCTATGACAGACAGAAAGAAAAATGCACTGCATGTGCATTACTTTCGCATTTGCATTAAGTATGGAATACAAAAAAGCAGCTACTTTTTCATGAACCGCTTCATTTGCATGGACAGGGGGAACAGCAGACTGTTGAAATGCCCCCTTTTGATCAGACATGTTTGTTTTTCACGCATGGCCATTAATTTGCCTCTTGAAAAATCTTAATCAAGTTGAAGAAAGATGGACAATGAACCATTTTTACTCCTTTCGGATTTTTCTTTTTTCAGAAGCTTAACTGAACCAGCTTTAATAAGGAATATCAACCCTTCCTGTCTCATAATGCAAGTAACCAGGTACCATAATGTCAGCCTAGTACGCCTTGAATTAGGTTCAGTGTGAGCTGTGACTGCAAAAAAAAGTAACATTAACACCAGAGTTTACTGTCATTACTATGTAAGTAATGTACACTTTTTGCAAATTAATCATAAACACAATTCTGTCTTTTTCAAAAAAAAATTCTTTAGTTACCAAGCTCAGATTATTCCATAATCAAAGTTTTTTTACCATTATGATAAATATTTTCCTTACCTTAAGCTTATACATAGTAAGTCAGGGTTTATAAGTTGTAGGCTTATTAACAGCTTCGTTAATGGCAATAAGAATTATTAACTATGCATAAGACCAACGTTTTCATTTTCCACTGGGAAGTATCTTTTTATTGTTGTTTCTCTTCCACATTAAAGAACCTTTGATCTTGTTCATTCAGTTAATGCAAGTCCTCCCTCCCCTCCCTCCTCACATATCATGGTCTACAACATACAGTATGTAATCATGGCAGTGTACCGTGTAAGCCATGATTAAAACACTGCCTGTTTGTTTGTGGTATATTGATGCCCTTAAAGTATGAATGTTACCACTTGTGCTAGATTTGCATAAGCACACACATGCCCTCACTCACACACACGCACGCACATGGACACACACACATACACCATTAAGATCCATCTTTTCTTCCTGCTGCAGCTGTTGTGAGTTATCTGGTCCGGTGGTCAGTATTGGGGAAACACATAGAGGGTAATGGAATGTTTCATGAGACACTGCAGCCAGGGTTGAGAGTTAGCAGACCACACCAGCTCCAGAAAGCACTTTAGAGAGTGGTCAGGGAACTACATTACAGGACTGGACTACAGCAGGAGCATAAGAATTAGGCAAGACAGAGTGATTCCCCACACTGGCAAAGAAAACATGGAGGAGGGAAATGAAGAAGCTCCTGTTATGGTGCTACTGAGAAATAAGTAAAACTCCTACAGCTACAGTGTAACTTTTCAGCTCTTACATCAGTATTCTTTGGTTGTACTGAGTAATTCCTAAAAACTAGAGACTTAAGAGACAAGAGACTTAAAAGTAGTGATTACAAAATAGGAAAAAATACTAAACAGGCTGATCCAATAGTTAAACTAACAGATTAAAAAACAAAAAAAAACAAACAAAAAAGGTCCCAATTTTGGAAAAAAAAGGACACAAAAAAGGCATGAAAAAAATTGTGTTGTAATTTAGCATGATCCAATCCATTTAGTTTAGTTACTTGCTGTTTTTTTTTAACCCATTGTTTGTGTCTTTTGTCCACTCCATTTTTGTCCAGTCAAGTTTCCCTCCTCTTGTGATTACCTGCCCTGCCCTGATGTGTTTCACCTGTGGTGATTGCCCCACCTGTGTCTCATTGATCCCAGTTCACATCATATATAGGACTATATAGAAAACTGTATAGCGCCCTGACTGGCAAAACTGAAAAGAACAATTTTGGACACCACTTAAGGGACTTTCTCTGTGCTGTAAATTAATGTCATAGCTGTTTCTAAGTGAAACTTGCCAGGTCAGCTGGTGGACTGGATGGACCATCCCCAATAAATAGCGGTGTTTTACCTATCTAAAATAATGTGATTTATGAAATAAATGTGACATAAACAAATGAAGCCAAGTGTATCATTAATAATCATTAATACTAATGAGTCAGTGCAGTAGCTGCATTTTTTTTTGTGGCCACAGCCTGATCTTTCAACAAAATGTGTAGCCTTTTTTGCTTTAGTAGGGCTACTTAAAGTAAATTTAGCTGGATAAACTTATGTACAAAAATTGAATTTTAAATGGATTTAGGATTTTTAATTTAATGGAATATTTTTGTTGGGTCACATGGGGCTCCGACTATGTTGGGCTTAATAATTTGGGATTGGCTATCTAAAATAACTAAAAGTAAAGTTAGTAATACGATTTAATATACATTAAACCTACCTCAGGGCACCACCCTTAGAAAGGGAAATGATAGCGGATCATTTAATCAGTCTCGTAAAATTACCGACTATTAATTCAGAACTGTGATAATTAATTAATTTGATAATTATAATCAAAGTCCTAATCAATTGTCAACAAAGATTGAAGGATTTGGAGTTCTGCAACTTGTGTCAAAAGCATTTATTTAACAAATACCAAACAGAACACACAATATCTAAACTACAAGCATGTGCACTATTTACAAGTGTGTATGTATGTGTGCATGTGTGTGTTTGTGTGTGTCTGTGTTTCTGTGTCTGGTGGGCAAAGACAAGATGGCTGACTCAAGATGGTGGTTAGGACTGCATGGCTTAAAAAAAGGAATCTAAAACAAAGATGGCCGAATGGAAGATTACGGCCAACACCACACGGCTGGTGGGGGAGGTTAAAGGTTTCTTTGTTAAGACTCAATACATGTAAGCTGAAGGTGCCAAGTTAAGAGAGGGGGGGTTAGTCTCACACAGGTTACTCATATGCAAGTTACTGGACGTGCTTCCAGTCTTATTTGTGTGTGAAATGTGCAACTAATTTAACAATAACCAAGCCTAGACATAAAGCTCAAGAATACATCCAATAATATCATTGCAACAACGACAACAGTTGAATAATTCTCTGCTTAGCTGTGCTGTATTATGGTTATGGTTAGGTTATGCCCAGTTATGTTACCCAGTCTTTTGAAGAAAAAGGTGTCCTTTTTAGGTGTGTTGCTGTTTTAAGTCCATGAAGCTGCAGGCTTGTGGCAACGTTGGGTCAAATAAGCTGCAGGTTGTAAGGCTTCCTGATGGGTTACAGGCTGGTCTGGACCTCTGAACCCTGGGTCTCTAAAGATCACTGGTTGCTCCCTTGTTCCATAAGTTAGTGGCTGGTGGCTAACTTTGGTTGTGACTCCCGTTGTGTCTAAGTCTCAGCTGGCAGACCTTGTGTCCTGGCCACTGGTGCTGACTTAGCTTGCTGACTCCTGGTTGATCCTTCAACAGGCTCTCGCGTCGCTGCTCTTGGTGAGGAGGAGTGCAGCAGCAATCTGCATTGAGCAGGACTGCTGGAGAAGTTGTCTGAGTCCTCAGCCCTGTAGGGCTTCTGAGGAGGAGAGAGCAGAGCTCCTCTGGAGAGGAGGCAAGAAGAGAGAAGAGAAAGATGTGGGGGCAGAGACGGCTTTTATAGTCTGTGTTCACACCTAGGTGTGAAATCTGGAGGATTCTGGGAAGTTGGGTTTATTGCCCTTTATCTAAGTTCCTGAGGGTCTCTAATACAGGCCAGATTCCCCACTAAGGTGTGGCCTGCAAGGCCTGCAAGGCTTTTCTTTGTCCTATTCACATGGTGAGATCCCAACACTGGTAAAAGCACTGCCCTCCCTGAGTACACTCCTGTCCCCTGACCTGTAGGCTGAGTCATGGACCCTCAGTAGGGAGCACATCTCTAATGTCATCCATGGCTTTTTGATTATCCCATGAAAGTTTTCATCACAGTGACATTTTCTGTGCATTTTGCAGTGTAGCTGGTTACTGCATACTCCTCAGTGTCTTTATGGTCATCATGTTAGGCTGCTGACTTAAATATGTCCCAGTCTGTGTGCAGAAAACAGTACTGTTGTGCTGAGGTTGCTCCCTCTGGCCAGGCCCTAATCTGTCTTTTCTGTGCTCTCACACATTTAAGCAATATTTTTCATGCAGGTATTACCATGACAGATATGTGGTCAGAGGGGTTAAGATAGGAGCAAGGGGTTACTTTGAATGCTTGTTGGGTGTTGGTATAAACTAGGTGCAGTATGTTTTACTCCCACAGCAGCTACAACAAAGCTGTCAGGATGTGTAGTCACTGATAGTGTCATACAGACCATCCAATGGTTCGTTAGCATTAGCTTTAGCATTAGCACTGGGAGTGACATAAAAAGCTACTACAAGCAAGATGGTAAATTCCCTTGGCAGGTAAACACCTGTCATTTCACGAAGAGAAATTCAGCCAGTGGAAAGTAGTATTTAGCTGCTACTCTCGCAAATTCTCTAACACACATAGAAAACTACTATTTGCCATCACATAATTAGAGGATTGTGGTGAAGAGTGCAGTGTCTTTACAGGAAAGGAGACAAGGTGATTTGACTGGCTATGTTTAAAGCCTTAACAACTGATAATGTATTCAAACTGATTCAACTCCAACTGGGTTATTGAAGACATGCAGTCAATGAGGGAGCTTAGAAGAGTAGTAACACTAAAGTGTTTGTGTATCCCACTGTGTTACCTATGCTTGACCCAGCCCGTAGCTGATCTATAGAATACTGATGAGGACAGATCAATGCACTTTCATTACAAAGGCGCTAATACATTTCAGTCATCCACCATCATCCTTCCTCTTCATGCCACAGTTTTTTATCAGTTCATTTCCTACTATGGTTCTTCAATCTGCTCGTTCCTGTCCCAGAGTGTCCACACACATACAAACATGCACACACACTACCTATTAGCATGGTCTCAATTTACAATACAAATACACCTATACATGTACATGGCATTTTGGGCTTTTTTCATTTGTTTTGACAAGGCATCTTGACCACGAAAAATAACATGCAAACGCAAGAAAATTGGGTTTAACACCTCATAAAACACTCATAAAACCATGACAAGATGCACTAGTGTTTAATTAACACATTTTTGTTGTCTTTCCTCATACTTTCTGTGTTTCTGCATGTGGTTACATTGAGTGCTTTGACAGCACGTTTACATGTTGCATGTCTTTACAAATTGTAACAATAACCTGTTGGTGTTTTCTTAATTTGCTAGTGTTTTATCAATTTTTTTGTTTTTCTTAAGTCATAGCCTCTTATAACCACTCTAGTGGCTGAGAGCACAGTGTCACCAAGCCACTAGCTCAATCATTTCACAGGGATATGCACTAATATGCACACTTTCCTACGTCACCATGCACACTGATACTTGTTACAGTATTATACAATCTCCTGAACAGATTATTATTAAAAAAAAGACAAAAAGGAGGTCTTTCATGTTCAGAGAATCAGAGAATTAAAGGGAAGTTAAAAAGCCTTATTGTTCAATAAGAAGACAGCATTAGTGAACATATCTAGGAGCGGCAGAGCCAGGCAGCAGGTCTCAGCATCGGTATGGATTTCACATAGGCACCAAGGACAGAGATGATGCACACAGGAATTGGGGACAGGAGCATACAAGAAAGGGTAATTACAGTGTCATGACAATTGTGATTGAGCAGAGGAAGGAGAAAAAGATGTTGGTATTTATCCAGGGAAGTTAATAGGTGGATGTGTGAGGTCATGTGACCATGGAAATTAATAAACATGATTTGCGGCCCTCTTCATTTCTGCTGTTCTTTTTTCTGTGTTTTTTACCTCAAAACAAGCATTATCCTTGGCCAACTGAAAGTGTGTGTGGTGTGTGTGTAAGTGTGTGTTTGTCTGTAGTGTGTGAGTGAGTGTGTGTTTGTGTGTAGTTCAAAGCAGCAGCAGTCAAAGGCCTCCTGCTGAGTGTGTCAAACTAAAAAATCTCTCTGAACTGAATTAATGGCATCTCCCTATCGCTCTCCTTTTGACGGCTTAGGCAGCCTCTATTCTCTTTTTGTACAATTCTCTCTTCTGGAGTTCTGTCCATCTATCCTCTCATCTCTCTCATCCTTTTCTTATGTCTTTACCTGTTTTCCTTTCCTTTTTTCCTTATATAGGGATATCCCTCTGTATTTAGTTTTATGTTTATTGCATTCTGTCTTTTGCTTAACAGGTTATTCCTTCTTGGTAATCTCCCATGCCCGCTCCTTTTTTCCTTTATTTTGGTCTTTTTTTAAAAAAAAGTAAAATATAAGAAACAATTTTAGGCTGGTTCAGACAAAACTGACAAACAGATCATTGTGTGAAACAAGTCAACTGACAGGTTATATGAAGCTTTGGGGTGCAAAAAAATAATTCTATGATAGAATCAACTAACTACTGTCAGTCCCACATCTAAAAACATATCAGTGGGAAAATGACATGAGATGAAACAGAATATACTAGCCAACTTTAATAAACATTTCTGAATACTTTTCAAATAGATGTAAAGTAGATACACTACATCTATCTGAAATACTTTTCCCAACAGATGTTTCATAGTAGACAACTCCACATCTGAGATGCTTCATGAAAAAAGGGAGTTCCCATTCCTATGTAAAACATTATGATATCACTACAGCAACTTAAAAGTCTTCAGGGTTTTCCACAACTTTAATAGAAAAGGAAAGGAAAGGAATGGCACAACGCATAAGAAAACCTATCTGTGCTCCAGCAGCCTCGCGTGTAATCTGTTAGGAAGCATATTATTTAAAAGTGCTTTACAAAATAAAAAGAAAAATTTTACAAAAAGGACAAAAAGGTAGTGACAAAGAATATTGTTTGTGGCCTCTATAAATAAAGATTTGTGATCATTTTTGTGGTTTTTTTGCTCTTAACCACAATTTACCACACTGTGGCACAAGGTACATGCATTTTGTAATTGATGCTTGTAAGTTTAGAAAGCAACAGAAAAAAACTGTTTCAAAGACCCTTAAGAAAATGTTATGACTGACACAGACTACATATAAAAATGCAGCACAGATACACAAAACAGGCTGTAGTGATAATGTTACATTGATATTTGAAGAAAATAAAATGTTAATAAGATTATAATAGCATCATCATTGTGGTCATTGGAACAGCATTTTTTTTTTATTACAGAGACCTTGATAACTCATTGGTCATTGGAGCAGCTGCTTTTTTATTATTAAAGACACCTAACTCAGGGGGATATTAGTTCACTTATTGAAGCAACCCCCAACTATCAGGCGGGGGGCTTTCTGTCATCTACAAGGTTTTAAATGCACCCAGTTTTCACATATTTATTTAACATCTTAAACATCTTGCTTTTATGGTGCATTGAAGAGCCCCAGTTATAATTTAAATAATCTACAGACCGCCTGAGATTAATAGTGGTTTTATTAATGAATTTCCTAAAATTTTATCCTATTTGATCTCCCAAAATGACAAGATCCTGTTGTCCTACCCAGCCACTTGTTGCTGATTTTGTGGACATAATAGATTCCTTTTATCTCTCTTGGGCAGTAGAAGTGCCCACACATTCTAAAGGTCACACATTTGATCTGGTTTTATACCATGGTCTCAGCCCTGACGATGTGGATACCAAGGATATCTATGTGCCAGATCACAAATTAGTTTTATTCGTGTTTTTTCATGTTCACCAGTTTTTAACAGTACACCAGCCCACTACCGGGCCTTCAACTTAACATCAGCTAACAAATTCTCTGAGCTTTTTACTGTTGCTTCTTTAAATGCTTTAATTCAAATCTTAACACAGAACAGCTGACCCTTTTAAATCACATCTGCCAGGCCACCTTAGCTTTTGAATTCTTGTTACCCCTTACAAGCACAAGAATTCAAAAGCAACACTGCAGCCCTGGCTTAACAACCTCACACATTATCTTAAAAGGAGACTGCAGAAGAAAAAAAGAAAATGGAAAAAAATGGATTTACATGTATTTTATGAATCTTGGATAGACGAAATGAAAAATAATCAAAAAGCAGTTAAAGAAGCAAGAACATCCTTTTATTCTAACTTAATTTTTAAACACCATTCCAGCCCAAGAATTTTATTCAAAATCTTAGAATCTGTCAAACCTCCCTTTCATTTTATCAAGGCTCACATGAGACCTGTGAGCCATTTTTACATTTTTATACAAGCAAGGTTAATAACATTTCACAACAGATTATCCCCCTTGAACTTGTTTTACTTACTAGTGGGCACACTCAAAGTTATTTTAGCAATTTAAAACCTGCTTCATTGTTCTTTCTATTGGAGATTATATCACAAATGAAATCGCCCACATCCAGTCTGAGTTAATTTGAGTCAACTTAACTGAGTCAAGTTGAGTCAACTTCAAAACACGAGTTGATGCAACATGCAGTCTGTTGTCTCAACTGCCTGTATCAAGTAAGTTGAACTTGAAAATATAAGTTGAGATAACTTTAAGAGATGGTGGTTGAACTTATTTTATCAAGTTCCTGCAACTGTGAATCAAGTTGGCTCAACGTGGAATGCATAATTGACACAACTCGCGATTTGTTGACTCAACTTTCCGTATGAAGTAATGTGGACTGTAAAACATGTCATAGGGTGAGGAGTCAAGACTTTTTAGCTAAACACAGTGTTTTTCAATGGGTGTGCTGCACACACCTGATGATCTCTGACGATCGTCAGGTGTGACGCA
Organism: Acanthurus lineatus; assembly: GCA_029814665.1. Classification (NCBI taxonomy): domain Eukaryota; kingdom Metazoa; phylum Chordata; class Actinopteri; order Acanthuriformes; family Acanthuridae; genus Acanthurus; species Acanthurus lineatus. The sequence continues at coordinate 10,789 of JAPZDV010000510.1, forward strand.
GCACACGAGTGTACAATTGTGTGCTGCGGCACACTGGTTGAAAAACACTAGCTTAGCAAAAACATCCCATTTAGGAATGTAAGAGAATGATACTATTCTCTATGCAACCAGTTTCCCAGCACAGGGATGGTGAGGGAAGACTTGAGTGACCTGCTGTGTACCCAACACTCCTCTCATCTGACCACATTCCTTACTCAGGGTTTCACCACAGTTTACGTAACCAAATCTTTATATTTATTTGCTTATGGTTTTAACAGGAACACTTTATTAAGACATACAAAAATACATTTCAAA
>JAPZDV010000511.1:0-11076 GCA_029814665.1 Acanthurus lineatus
TGTTTGTTTTTCTTAGTGAGTATTTTTCCCCGTAGTGGTGATTTTGAGTTTGTTGAATTTTCTAATATCCCGCAAGGTGCCTTTTGTTATTTCATTTTGTGTAAAATAAACTTCATTTGCAGCGATTCTGCACTTGGGTCCTGGCTCCTTCGTTCAGACCTTAACAAGGTTAATAAGAAAGAAATGAGCCTGTATAGTTTATTTATACGATATTAAAAATAGTTGAGTGAAAAAATTGAATCAACATTCTCTTTTTTATTTTTTATTTAAGCTCATTTAAGATAGGGTTAATGGATGATTCTGCCAAGCTGCAGAAGCTGTGAATGAATAACTGAAGAAGGTCTCCAACAATCATTGGCATTATACAAGGATAGCTTTTGTTAATAATTAGCCAAACTGAGGAAACCCGTTTTTTTTTAATATATGTATACTTGTAAACATTCTTTTTATTAAATTACCCAACATGGCTAAAGCAAAGGCAATAGTGCACTACAATTCAAGGACTTATTGTGTACCACAGGTGTACGGTGCACTGGATGGGACCAATGTCCAGATCCTTAGCCCATCTCATGAACATTGGGACTATGTGAACCGTAAAGGGTGGCCCTCTATAGTCTTACAGGAGGATGACCAGTATCAACTCAGGGATATTTGGGTTGGATCATCCGACAGTATGCATGATGCAGTTGAGTTCATCAGACCCAATTTGGAGAGGTAGGCCCATGATTCCAAACAGCAAGCTGGTTGTGCTTAAAAATCTAACAGTGGGTCCTATACATGGCTGTCAATGAAGGCTTAATGTTCAGTCTTACCTACTGTTTTTGTAAAGTTAAAATTTTTATTTTTTATTGCTCTTGTAGCACATCATATGAGCAAGCAGCCAACATTTACTGTGCATTGTACTCATTCACAATATGCATGTGACTAATAAATCTGTTCTGTTTTATTTGTTCTGTTTTTGTTTGTTTTGAAAAATGTGAGAAATGATTTCCAATGTGGAGTACAACTTTTGTTGAGAATGGCACAAAAGAGTGATTACTGAAGAATCAAAAATATAATAATGAGATAAAGAAAAATACAAATAAGAATATGAAGTGTGTTTTGGTTATATTTAGATAAAGTCTGACTGCAATGCAAAACATACATTCACAAGATATTCTGGTTAGTCATGAACAGCATCATGAACATTTTAATGGTACAGTGCAGAATGTACCTCAAGCACCACATTAAAACACAAGTGATGCTGTGCAAATGAATATTATGCCATTATTGAGGAAGTGAAATCAACATATACATGTCTCATAACTCAAAGTTTGCTATTTGCAGAATGGTGCTATGAAATAAACAGACAACATCTCAACTTAAAAATACAGCTTAATTTGTAGCACACCTTGTGCAGTGCGCTATGCAAGTCAACAAACCTTAGACTGTACAGTCTTTAAAGAGGTAGGCCTATAAAAAGGAAAATAACAATATATTGAAACAAAAATAGATTTCACAGTGCTATTCCAGTGGCCCTGGGCAGTGTAATCAATATAAAGTACAATCAATATCTATGAACATAGACAACTGTCTCCCTAAGCTGGGCATAAGAACACCAAAAATATCTACAGTCATCAAATAATGCTAGTAGAACAACTTGTAACTTAAAAAAATAAGGTACAAATGGCAATGTGTTACAAAATGATTGGAAAGGAAACACACAGCCTTTATTGCCTATGCATATATCCAAGTTTAGGTATGAGGTGAATGACATGTGGCCATCATGTGTGTCAGCAGAGGTAGCTGGATGTTGCTTGTAGGGGGGCTGAATGGTGCTGGTTGTGGGGGTAGACTGGTGATGGCTGTTGGAGGTAGACCGATGTTAGCTGTAGGATGTTGATGGTTGCTGGGTGTAAGAGGTAGATTGCACATGGACATACCATATTCACATCAGTCTTAAGATTTATGTGAATATGGTATGTCAACCTAGACTAGCAAATGTCATTGCACAATAATTGGTCCCATGAGAGAACAGGCTTTAGTAGCTTAAGCTGTAAAAATGTAATAAAATGTTCATACTAAGTGGATACAGGAGCTATCACAAGCTGTGAGTTAGGGCTTTGCAGTTCCTTCAAATTCACTGTTGCTCAGAGCATCATCTTTTTCATCAAGTTTATTCTTGCAGTCCCAACCTCTAGTTCCTAGACACAAAAATAAGAAAACAGCGCCCAGGTTGAAAACTCCTTAAGTTTGTCTTTAGATGTTTACCAGTAACTTCATTTAATAATCTGATACCAACCTGAGCTGTTGATAATAGACAACCGAGATGTAATGATGGGCCTCTGTCCTAGAATGTTGTCCATTTCTTTAAAAAACTTTGTTTTGTTTTTCCCTCTAGCACCGCTTCAGAACATCTCTCATTTCTCACCCAGATACTGCTGTTTAAGACTTCTCTCCTTGTAACATAAAATGTCCCAGAGCTTGGCAAATCTTCTGGAAAGCACATCATCTGGTGGTAGTTCCTGGTAGATTGTGCCATTTTGTTGTTGTTTCCCATCTAAAATGAAGGTGATATTTTTTTCATGGATAAGATTGAGGAATATTTGGTTTCCTCATGAGTCGTTACATATATATAGATACATATATATATATATATATATATAGGGAGACCAAAAAGGCACTGACATCAACAGCCATTAAATAAGTTCAATGTCTGCTACATTATAAAATGTGTTTCCATCTACAAGTTTGCACTTACTCTATTTCGCAAGTTAAAAAACCACCTCAAGTGAGAATAAAAACTATTTTGCAAAACAGAGGGGGGTTTTTTTTGGAATTTTGAATTTTGGTGTTTTCATCAACATTCTCTAGCAAATACTTCAAAATGACTTAATTGTAAAATTGCTGGTGGCTAAAACTGCTTTCACCTCAGTATATGCCAGACCAAGTCCTATTGCGTACCATGTGGGGACCAGGAGCAACCTCAAAGCAGTCCAGTCACGAAAGCAGAGAAAAACTGACAGAAACATGTCATGAGCCTTTAGAAATTACTACATTAGTACAGATCATAATTGCAACACTTTGTGTAGCCTAGCAACATTTAACCCACGACACAGCGCATTGTTGTGAAAGTTTGTCCGGTAGTTGTAGAAGTAGTCTTCCTGTGAGCTCACCCCTAGACACATGTCTTTCTCAACCCTGAAATGTAAAATTGACAGTTTAACCCTGCCTGGACTTAAAAATACTCGTTTATTTTACCACCAAATCCAAATAACAAACCGATGTGTTTAATTTGCAATAGGTGGTTGTGATGTTTAAAGATTACAATGTCTGGAGGCACCACATTAAGAAACACCAACTTTCCCAAGAGATCACAGGAGAGAGCTTTAAAAGTGCAGATTTTGATTGTATACAACTGGAGCCGTACAACTGTGTTGCAGTGATGCACATCCCAAGATAGAGCCACAGCAGCCCCCCTTCACGTTCCCTGAAGTTTGGCAAAGAAGAAAAGGCCATTCACAAACTCTGCGACCATAGAATACTGCATGCTGCCGAAATTAAAATGAGAATGAAATCTGCAGGCCAGCAAACATCTGCAGGATGGAAAATCTTGCTACAGATGTGTTTGAAATGCTGTGAGAAGGCCTAGAAAAGCTGATCTGCCTGTGTGAGGTGTAACCAGATTTAAAAGGAAAATAAAGAAAAAACATTGCTTGCTTTTCATTACAGTAATTTGTGTGGGTTTTAAAATTTTCCATTACCTGCTGCTTACTGTATACTGAAAATGTCTGGTCCAGCTGAATTTCTTGTCTCTAAAATCTAGCCCAATTGAATTTGTTATTGAAAAACCCTGGTATAAGAGGTCAGCTGTCTCTGACCACACCTCCAACTCCAATCAAAGTGATCTGAGCAGCACTGACCTGTCTATCCATCACTTTTCTCCCCTTGCCTCTTTCTCACTATGGTTAGCTTTTTATATATTCTGTGCTTCTCTATTAGTTTTACTGTGGTCAAATCAAAAGTTGTGTAATCATTTTCACCAGTTTGCATGTTTTTCCTAAGCCCCTAGAAACCCCACTTGCAGACTGAGTGCCCTTACGCTTTTCCTCACTTGCAAAATGACTCTTGAGATTTGTCTCAAAATCAAAAGCTTAATGCACGCAGAGAATGCCCGCAAATTTATTGTGAACAGAACACTCCAAGCATAATGTCCTTCTACGTTATCTAAATATTCAGAAACGTTGACTGACGTTGACAGATGAGCCTGGTGCATTCCCTGAGCTCAGCAGCCTCCAGACACAAAAACATCAATTTATTGTCAAAAAATCACATAGGGAAAATAAATCACTAGCTGTAATCAGAGGTAGGTTCTCAGCCAGGTGACAGGAAAACAAGTTTAGCTAAAGTTTTTAAAATTCTGTTATATACACTCAATTTTGGACCCAAATTGCAGATCTCAGATTTGGACCAATGCAGTGTAGTTAAGGCTAAATTGTAAATAGTTGATATCACAAGAGTGCAAGAAAAGGCAACAGGGCAGGGAATGGCAGATAGAGCTGGTCAAGTGGAGCAAGTCAGTAGGCTCTGTGACTGTAAAGTGTAAGCAGGTTGTAGAGTAGGGTTCACGGCAGATCTGAGCAGGCAGTTGGTTGAGGATTCAGACCAAGAACAGATGCCAAAGATGAAGCCTTTTTCTGGTAGGCAGCTTGGGCAGACCGTGAATCTCAAGTACAGAGAGACTTATAATTAGCAACAGCATTAGCAATCATCTTGATGTCTGCACACAACATCATTAACCAACAGCTACCTGCCCTGAATGACATCTTCAACCTCCTGTTGCCTGCAAAAGACATGTAACAACCTGAAGGACTCATTCCACCATGCCCATCACCTGTCTGAACTGATGCCTTCCAGGAAAACTCAAAACATGCACCACAAAATTTATGAGCAGTTTCCACCCCGAAGCCATTACCATACCGAACTTTTAACTGAAAGCAAACCCCCTTAATACATTATAGCTTTGATGTGCAATAATAAAATATATTGTGTGCATTAATATCAATGAGCACTTTTTATCCCATTTTAGCTGCAATAAGTGTAAGAGTGTCTGGTACAATGCTGGCACATGTTTTGGTGTGTGGAATTCATGTGAGTAAATGAAATGAAAGCATCTATGTATTTATTTATTTAAGTTGAAATAGACAACTTTCATTCACCCAGCGGTTGGTATAGGTGGTATTACATTTGGGCCACTGTTGTAAACTAAGATCACACCTAGGCTTTTCCTCAAAGCATAAGTATCCAGTCTTTGGAGCTGACAGAGAAGAAAGTATGCACTCACAAGAGGTAAGTTTGAATGTTAATTTTCAGAATTTTTAGTGGATGTGGGAACAGGCAAAATATAGGCTGATATAGCCTTACAATGTTCATATCGGTGAAATAACATACTGTAGTTTGAGTAACGTAGAAGAAGTAATTAAAATTGCATTGGACTACGTTATTGTCCCATAGCCAATAGGAAAAAATCATATTTGGTTGCTAATGTTTAACCTCTATAATGTACAGTACTCAGAAACAATTATTGTGTCATCACATTTCTCTGTACAATATTTCAAAATCATCAGATACCAATTTGACCACAAAAAGAACTAATCTACACCATGTATGAAATTATGTCATGAATCTTCATAAACTACATGATGTAAACATATTACCATATTATCACACAATAGGCCTAATAGGTTTATTTGTTGGCCCACTATAAATGTATTTCTCAAAAAAATGTAAAATAAAAGCACTTTGTGGTTGGTTTAAGTCAGGCCAAAATCTTTGAAGAACATGTAAACAACTGACTGTAGTCTATTACTTCTTGATAAGAAATGAAACTAAGAATGTGTGTGCTGTGGTACTTATCTAGCAATGAGAATGCCAATTACATGTTGCTTTAGAGGCCTTTTAAGTCACAGAGCCTTCTCCAAGGAGAAAATGCCTGTTCGAGGTTTGTTCTCATTTTTTCTCTTTTTCTGAGAAGTTCTCTCTTTGCCCACTTTTGTTCCTCCATCAGCAGAAATCTCCTTCTTATGCAAGGTTTACTTGTTGGGCCATTGCCATCAACTGCAGATCTCTGCTGAGTTTTGATTGCGCAATGAGTGACAAAGTGACAAAATCTGCACTACGTTCTTGAATACACCCAAATATTGTTGTATGTTTTTGTACAATGACCAAAAGCAATCGCATCTTATCTTGCACTGCATGTTAAATCGAAAAAGTCTTGGTGGATAAGCCAGGGGAATGGCTGAGAGATAGCATTGACGTAGAGATTGATATTATTTTGTGATAGATTTGTGGGTAAAAACTGAAACTGATCCTATAACCTAGAATATATTTACAATAGAAGTAAAAAAAAAAATATCTAAGTACATTTACTTTAGTGCTATACTTTTTAAGATTCTTGTACTTTACTTGAGTATTTCAATCTCCTGCTACCCAGTACACATTAGAAGTACATATTGAACTTAATATATTCCAGTAAAATATTCCAGTACATTTATTTGTTAACTTATTTTACAGATTCATACCAATATAACAAAATATAACAACAAATAAATTATCAATATCAGAATTTATTAATTTGAGCATATACACAAGAATTTGACTGATAAAACAGTACAGAGGAACAAAAAGTTAAGTTTAAATGTCAGGTTAAAAAATTAAAGCCAGTTTTGAAGAAATTTAGAAATTTGTTTCAAAAAACATTATGTCTGACAGAAAACCAGTGTGAAAATGCAAAAAAACTATTATTTGTGTAATACTGAATTGTAGATTTATGCTGAAATTGTCACACATTTCACAGCATAAACCTTTTCCTTGCACTTTACTTTTATAAAAACTAAAATGTATTGGCATCAGTGATTTCTATTGCTTAGGCGTTACACTGATATTAAGTCAATCAATCAGTTAGCTCACAAGCTATACCTTAACCCACTGATGCATACTACCTGGAAGTCACAGTTTGCAAAACAGCTTGTTCACCATGTCCCCAAAAATGATGAGATTAAGAAGAGAGAGACTGATTTTGTCAAGGGACACACTAATGGAGAGCTGAGGATTAATGTCAAAACCTGCCCCTGCAGTCACCATTTTACCCCTGGTAATTTTACAAACTCCTGTAGGAGACAACTGGAATCTACAGATGATCTGCTGTTACTGGTGAATGGGACTGAACTATCTGTCTTTCTCCTGGGCATTTAATCTACCACCTGTTGATATCTGGCATCAGTGTCAACAGTACAGGTTTATCAATGAGTATAAGTTGTCTGGTGCTCATATAAATATAGTTAATAGCTTTGTCAAAAATAACTCTAATGTTTCTGAATTTTTTCACATATATGTGCAGTTAACTAATGCTGCTGCATATTTTTTGAGTGGCTTTATTTGCTGACTAGAATTCATAGGAAAGTATGCTGCCAGTACATTGGTATCAGCTAGTATGTACTGTGTTAAGATTGTATGTTGGTTGTAAATATGAAGATTTTGTGTTTTTGAGTAAAGGCACGCATTGACTGGAGACAACTTGCCTCTGTTGTTCTACTGGAGGGTGAAAAATTACCATTAGCAGCTACCACATCCACAGCCATAGAGTTTTGTTTTTTTCTAAGATTACCTAAAAATTACACCATATTGGTGAGCAGTTTGGGGTTATTTTTGCCTAGATTTTATTAAAAATGCCCAAACCAACAACCAGAAGGTGAAGAAATATTCTTCGTCTACATTGCATATTGTTTGTAGGGTTAGAGTTAGGGTTAAAACACAGACAAACAAACAAAAATCACCCAAACTTTTCCTGTGTGCCATGACCAGTGATCCTGAGAGCTATAGCTATCAAGCCTTTCTGTAAGTAACACTGCCTGAATTTGATAACAAACTTTGTATGTTCAACTGTAACAAGAAGTGTGTATGCTGCTGTTTGTTGCGGCTGAAGACGTGCTTGCCGAAGATGTGCTAAAAGTGGCATTGTGTGCAGCTGAAGGACAGCCACAATAGCCACATAGATTTACTTGGCTCAAACCTCATACTCACCATATTCGCAATTTTGTTATCCCCCTTGCTAAAAGCCTCAGGGGTCCTTCATTTTGTTTTAGCAGCAAATTACGGTAAAGTTAATGTCTCCACCAACACTACTTCAAAAAAGCCCACAGTGACATCTAGCTGGCAGGGCAGCTGAACACGCAGAGTTGAATGGGATGTATACGGCAATAGTTGAACCTGTTAAAATTGCTGTTTTACTTTAAACCAAATCAGTTTTTTATAAAATTTAAAATGGTTAAACTCAAGATGGCAGAGGGCAGAGATATTTTTACATATGCAGGGGGAGGGCAGAGGAAAATAATAAGACCTCAGTTGATTTTTTAAAAATTCTATACCAACATTAACCAACCCCTCTGACCTAAATATTGTATGGTTTCTGAACTAAAAAAGTGGGAAGCATGAAGTAAACATGCAGGGTGAAGACTAGGATATCAGAACCTTGAAGTGAACACAGGATCAGAAAACAAAGACAGGCAAACTGACAAAGGGGGGAACATGGAAACTATATACACACTGGAAGCAATGAGACACAAGTGGGGCAATTACCACAGGTGAATTTGACAAGGTATAGGTAAATAAAAGACACACGACAAGGGTTAACAAAATAAAACATGAAGTAACTAATCTCAAACTACACATCATGACAAATGGTTTAGGGTTTTCAATTAAAATATTTTCTGTTTTAAATTGACAGTCTTCTCTCATATCTTGGTAGTCTATATTTCTTTTTTATGCTTTGCCACCTGCGGTTTACTAATTAATTAGCCTTCTCTATATTTCATTTGTCAGTTCATCTGCATATATAAGCTTGTGTTCCTTGCCTGCATTTGCTTCACCTGTTTTTATTTTGCCAGTTCCTCAGTTTTTTGGCTTGCATTTTTTTTTATTGGCTTAAATTACCCTTTTTGTTTTTCAGCTTGTTTTCTGTTCCTTCAACCTGCCTGCCTTTGTGCCTTGCACTTGTGTTTTGCTATTGTCAGTACAACCCACTAAGTGGTATCCAGCAGATCTCTCTTAGTGGAGCTCAAGGAAATGTTCTCCAATCTTAATGAAATGCACTAAGCCATTGAAGGTGTAGCTGTTCATTTAAACACAAATGTATATTGTATACATATATACATGTATGTACATGTATATTTTTCAAGGCCCTGGTTTTTACCTCTTCTTTTTTGCTGCCAAGTGACCCCCATATCCCCTTTGCTTGCCCTGCATTCCAACTGATGTCTCATCTGTTACCTAGCAGAGGGTCCACACGTGCCTGTATGAGCCATAGGTGCAGTCAACACTTTCTCCTGTGCTGCAGCTGTAGGCAGTTCCTGCGTTGCAGCAGTCTACTGTGGTGGTGTTTCTGCAGCCCTATTTTCCTGATTCTACGAGCTCTCCTGCTTGCTACTAGTCTCCCTTACTAATCTTTTGCAATGTTACTAGTCTAGTCTAAGGAGCAGTTCCAACTTTGCCACCAGTCTCCAACCTGTTCACTAGAAATGCATTTATAGAGTGTGGTCTAGACCTGCTCTATATGTAAAGTGTCTTGAGACAACTTTGTTGTGATTTGACGCTATATAAATGAAATTGAATTGAATTGAATTGAATAGAAAGCTCTGCCTACACCACAGGCTTCAGCTGACCTCCACAGTGGCTCCATCTTATCTACCAGCTTCTAGAAAGGCCACCTGATGTGTTTTGCCTCCAGTCCAAATTCTACAGTCATCCTTTTGTGATCTGCTGCTCTGCTCTTGTCCAGCTCAGAACCACACCACTCATATAAGCATACACTGACACATCTTTCTCTGAATTGAGAGAAATCTGAAAAACCATTTGAAGCCAGAACTAACAAATAGGTGTTAATCATCAGTTGTAGCACAGTAAAAGTTGCTGGTGTGTCTGCAGCTGCAGAGGATGAAGGGCTCAAGAAAGATAGGACTCTGGAAAACATACATGTTAAATGTGTACACTGCCTGGCTAAGTGTCAGAAACTTGTAAATGTTAAATGGACAGCATATATGTAACACTTTTCTAGTCTCTCAAATACTCAAAAGGCTTTACAGCATAGGTCAGCCTTTAGTTTCTTGCCAAAAAACACTTCGACATGAAGACTGGAGGAGCCAGGGGTCAACCCACCCACCTCTATGTCCTGAGCCACAGCCGCTCATGTGAGTGTTGTCTTAAGCAGACATGACCATGACATGACAAGCAGTTTGTTAACAGTACAACAATAAATAACTTAATAAATAACATGCACTTAAAATAAGAATTATGGGTCATTATGGATCATGGTTAGGCTTACTGTAGTTTGATTTAACACACCACCCAGTGAGCAGGGTAGGTGAACTAGGTTCATTTCCAGGTGTATGAGACTTTCCTGCTGTTTCTCACTTTTAAGTCATAGTTGTGATGACTGAGTCCTTTTCTGATGAAAATGTTTAAAAACTTTGAGGAGTGGGACAGAGAGGCCAGGTGGTCTGCTTATGATACAAACAGCTAATGGTCAAGCGAAGAATTTGAACTACAGTACACAAGGCTTGCAGGATGACATTTAGACAGGTGAGTACATCAACTGAGTTGCCTAGTAACTGCATCCCCCCCATATAACTGTAGTGTACTATGCTAGTTCATTTTCCATCTCTGTACCCTTTCCTTGCAAAAGTTAACAAATCTATGAAACCATGAGGTGGTATCATTGGAATTTAAGAATATTCTTTTCAACTAAAGGATGCTTTTCAACACATCTTTACTATAATTTCTATTTCCAATGCAAAACAGAATTTATCCATTTATAAAACATAATTTTATTTCTGAATATACCCAAGGAGAGAGAGAGAGAGAGAGAGAGAGAGAGAGAGAGAGAGAGAGAGAGAGATGAAAAACACAGTCAGAGGACATGGAAATGTATTTTATAATTAATTATATGCTAGTATTAAATCAAAGTCATTGTCAGGAATTCCAACTCTTAGTTTGTTTTCACTTGGTTTTGTTTTCATGTCACATCACTAACTCTCCTGTCAT
>JAPZDV010000512.1:0-11064 GCA_029814665.1 Acanthurus lineatus
TAAATTGTTGAATTTTTGTCTGCATTTGGGTCCATAGTTTTTGAGCCTCTGATCATTTTTGTTACAATGTTATTAATGTGAGTAGCCCAAGAGAGTGTTTCATCTATTGTAACCCCCAACAATCTGGCCTCCACAACTTCCTTAATATCAGCTCCACGCAAAGAAACATATGTGTGCTTCTCTTTTAAAGAAAGCGTTAAGCAAATGACAAGAAATTTGGTTCTGGATAAATTTAATTTCATCTTATTTTCAGTAACCCTTTTAAAGGTCTGCATTAATTCATCTTGAAGAAAACAGCTCAGATCTATGATACTCTATGCAGAAGTGTATATTGTAGCATCATCTGTGTAAATAACAGTGTGAAGCTTTTTTTAAAAAAAAATAAGTGGCATATTGTTTACAAACATGGAGTATATAATAGAGGACCAAGGCAACTTCATTTAGGAAGGCCACAGTGTGATGCTTTCATATTTAAAAAAGTTCCATTACACATGTCATATTTCTGTCTGTTACATAAATAGCTTTTCATTCAGTTAATAGCTAGGGGTTTGAAACCAAGGTGCTAGTTTTGTTAGGTCATGGTCATGGTCAATGATATCAAAAGCTCAATTGTGTGAGAGCTGTGAATGTTGAATAGCCAGTTTTATCAGCATGTTGAAGGTCAGAATTTATACTATTAACAGAAGTAAATTTGAGTTCGTGTAAAACAAATGTTTCCATAATTTTCCCCAGTGCTAGTAAAATACCTATTATTTGATCTAGTAAATAATTGTTTTATTTTTCAGTAGAGAAATGATCTTAGCTACCTTCTTGAGGATAAATTCCTTCATTAAAACTCAAGTTAAAAATATTGCAAATAGGACTAGCAACAGTTCCAGCTGACAGAGTATACTTTAAGAGTATACTGTCAAGATTTCTGACCACAGGGTTTGTCACATTATAATCCAGACAATAGCTTTACAATTTCCAGTTGAAATTCCAATTCCAGTGCATTCAAATTCAAATTTTTTGTCCTGCATATGTTTTGTTATACTTGAATCAGGTAAAAGACCATTTACAGGGCCACAAGCTTTTTCTTATAGTATTTTCTACCTACTGGCCTAGCAGGGGAGGGGTGCTGCTTTGCAGTTCTGTGTTCCCAGTGGGCTTCCAAGGCTCTAGGCCTGCTTCTTTGTTAGCTCGCCATCAGATCATCATCAGATACCTGGCCTGCAGAGCAAGGCCAAAGTTCAATCAATCAATCATTTATTATATCATGACTTTAGCTCCAGTGTGCACACACAAAAAAAATAATAGCACCAGTTGTCCTATAATTAATATCCATTCCATAATTCAAAAATACAAAAATATATATCAGTATTTACATTTAATATAAACACCAAAATAATTGCTATATTATTTAACAAATCGTTAACTTGAATTCATCACTTGAATTCATTAATTCAAGTCAAAAGTGCTCGTGTGCTATAGCACTGATCTAATTGCATTTTCACAAAGAAAATACTTGAAGAGACATTAAATAAATTATGACCTCAATGGTCTTCCATACAGACTGTATACATTCATTTAGTTGTCATACCATTTGATTTATGAATTGACATTATAAAGAACAGGCATAAAGTTTGGCATGTGAGCATGCTAACCGTGTCCATTGAAATGAATGGAGGCTAACTAAGCTAACACTTAGCACAAACATTTCCGTACTCACCAGTTCCACAACATACGACTGACGTACAAGCTCTTCAAACAGGATTTGAAACACGGCAGAAAGTTCCTACAACGTAAGGTAAAGAACATTGAGTGTCAAGCCGAATTTTGATGTAAAATAGCTAAATTAATCCGCTACCAACCTGCAGCCCGATTCTCAATCAGCTCCGCACACTGCACACATTCCAACTGAATCACCGCGGCAAGATAGACGAACCCTATCGGCTGTGCCGAGTCACGTGACCGCCTGTGACGTTACTCAAAGAAGGGCAGTGATTGGCCTGACTGACCCCGAGATCTCGCGAGAACGGAACACGAGAATGCCGAAACCACGCGAGATTTAGAGACGGGACTGATACATAGGATTTACAGACGGAACTAATACATAGAAGTGCAAGGAGAGAAAGGCCTGATAATCCAAGATTTGTCACCTGGGTTACAAATGACAATGCCGTTTTTCTCTTAACCCAATATTTGACAGTACTACAAAGTTTTTATGCCATCATATTAATTTCTTCAATTGGTACTATGGTTTTTTTTAATGTTATTTAAATGAGTCACTTCCTTTCTTAAAGAGCAATATGCTGGCCAGTCCTGAGTTCCCTGACTCCAAATCAATGACTTTTGGGTTGATATCGTTCTTTCATGAGACTTCTCAGGTCAGTGTCAAGCCAAGTTGCTTTAACAGATCTCACAGTGAGTTTTTAACAGACCATTGCAAGGAAAATAACTTCAATTTCTCAAATAGAGCAGCTTCAGCATGAGTAGACTGAAACAGACATTCCCACTGAGTTACCAGGTCTTCAATAAATGTATTCTAACATGTTTTTATCGATTCTTTTTTTTAATAGAATTTGAGATTCCACTTTTTGGGACTTTGGCTTTTCCTTCCTTCATTGAGTAATACTTCAAATCCAAACCCCTGCCTCCCATTGGTCTAGAACTGACCAGACCCAGGTGGGCTTGGCTGAAATCCCCATGATGTTGCAGATGCCTTACTTGTCGCTATGCAGTGCTGCCTCCCGATATCCTCATGTGACAAGTTGTTGTAAAGAACCTTTGGCTCTTGTGCAGCAGTCACCATAAGGGAGAAATTCTAAAAATCAAATGTGTGAACTATTTCGACCTAGGCTACAGTTCTTAGCTTGCTGGATGAGTGAAAGATTGCTTCAAGTATTTCTTTTGGACATTTTTTCCTTTGGATCCTCAGAAGATGCTGAGCAACCCAGCTGTTCCTCCCCACCTGCAGACACAAAGAGAGCCCTTTTACCAGGAAGAACACAGATTCATTGAGCCCTGCTTGAACCCTGCTTCCTCAACAGAGTCAATAACCAAACATTCCTGAAGTGATACCAAGCATATATATAAAAAGCCACTCCTCCTCTATGTCTATTTCTATTATCAAGTCTAATTGTATCAAAACTCTGTTACCCCAGTTTTGTCAACTAATCTATCCAAATGGATTTCTGAAGCTGTGACAATGTGAGGATCTTTTTTAAACATTAGTCTCGAATCACAAATGAATATGAAAAAAATTATTTAAATAGTGTTTTTTAGAAAAAGTCACATGTAAGCGTGTATTAAGTTAGTCTATATAATTACTTCAAACTATAGCCATGGTTTTGTATTAATTTGAATGGCCAGAATCAATTATCCTATATTGATTGATTATTAATAACATTTGACACAAATTTTATGTTTTACACTACCACAGACAGCAAACATTAAACCCATATACTGCTTGTTAAACAGCCGCAGGGAATAGAAAGAGCACCTATGAATTAAAACTGCAAGAAGCAGAGGAGGGAGAGGATAATGTATGAAACCATTACCAGGTCATAATAGCTAATAAAAATGCAGGGATCTGGAAATAAAGAGCAAGGATATTTAAATAATCAGTTATGTAAATGGATTTGTGCATCACTGATGCACTTTACCTATCAACTGGAGAATTACAGTTATATTAGACCTAATGATCAAATTACATGTTGTTTTGCTCCCACACTTCTATTCCAGGCTCTGTCAGCCTTTTTCTCTCCCCTCCTCTTGTTTTAGGAGTGCACTTCAAGTTAGCATCCTTACATTTACCACCAAACTTGGTTATTGCTAACTTGCTAACCTTTTAATGCAAAGTAGGTCATAATTTGATAAGGTCGCTATCCACTGCAAATGAGGTTAATCCAGTCTTGAAAAGTGAAGCACTATGGTTTCTTGACAAGAACTATTTTTCCAGTTCTTTTCTCATAAATTTGTTAATTTCATCTTGAAGAGATTTTGAGTTTTTTCTGACAAATTAAAAAAATTACCACTGTAATCTCAGAAATAATTTTATCTCTGAATAATAACACCTTATTGACTTTGTTTTTTTTATTTTTCCTGAACACACCACATTAGTTAAGCCATCATAAATAGACACAGTTAATTAGTTGCCCATTTTCATTATTTCAACTTTAAGAGGGTAAAAATCATGGGTATCAGAGGCATAAAAAATGTCAGTGGGAAAGTCAAATGGGGAGTCTGGGAGTGTCACAGGAAAATTTTTAACAGATTAAATATCATTTCCTGTATTCTGATATTATGTTGTTGATAGTTTTATCTTGTTTGAGAATAAGAAAACATTTGTCGATTTCGTTAAATTTTTCAAGTGGTAGGCATCAGCCGAAGAAAATATTATTTAATTACTAAAAAGCTTAATGTAATGAAATTGCTTTGATGACTAATTAAGAGGATCTCTTTATTACTGAATGCAATTGCATTTTCTGTTAAGTGATCAGAAGCAAGGCTATTGGCAACAAGGGCAAACATAAAACCAACATTTAGATAAATGTCAAGCTTGTGGTGACAGTGAGTGACACACCTAGTTCGGCAGAGACCAGGTATCACAGTGAAAACATGGTATGGAATTTCACAATGTAAAGCATTCTCCAAGTTAGCAAGCAGATTGGATTTCACTGACAACACTCTGAAAAAAGCACAAAGTGGATAGACAGATGCAATGACTTTTATGACGTGATAAAAGTGTGGTGTTTATTGGTGATGGTGGCAGTGGGATTTTAGGGGTGGTGGAATTATAGGTTTAAAAAGTAATTTTGTCCCACTGTCATATCATGGGCTGAATACTAATATACTAATACTGATAGGTGCAAATACAGTTTCTCTGGCAAATGAATATTGATTTCTATACCAGAAGTTTGATGTACACAAAAAAGGATTTAGTTTTTTATCTTTAATGTAGGCCACTTCTTGGTACCAGGAAATATAATTAGCAAGACAGTCTATAATGTGTATCTCTACATGTGGGCTGTCCTATACAACCAAGTAGTTTGATAGCAGTCTTGTGATAAAACCAGACTACAACCATATAGCTTATATATATATATATATACTGTAGCTTGTGATGATAGTTGATTAGATTGACATATGTGTGGAAAGGTGTATGTACCTTTCAAATTAAAAAAAAAACATACACAAAAACAAATAATATTATTAACTGGTGGGACCTCACCATGTGAATAGGACAAAGAAAGGCCTTACAGACCACACCTCAGTGGGTAATCTGGCCTGAATCTGAGTTTCAGATGAAACCCCCAGGAACTCAGATAAAAGGCACAAACTCAACTTCCCAGAGTCCCCCAGATTTCACACCTAGGTGTGAACACAGACTATAAAAGCCATTTCTGCCCTCGCTTCTCTTTCTTCCTCTCTTCTTGCCTCCTCTCCAGAGAAGCTCTGCTCCTCTCTTCTCTCCTCCTGAGAAGCCCTAGAGGGCCAATGACTCAGTGAGACAACTTCTCCAGCAGTCCTGCTCAATGCAGATTGCTACACCTCACTCCTCACCAAGAGCAGCGACGCGAGAGCCTGCTGAAGGATCAACCAGGAGTCAGCAAGTTAAGTCAGCACCAGCAGCCATGACACAAGGTCTGCCAGCTGAGACTTAGACGCAACGGGAGTCACAACCAAAGTTAGCCACAAGCCGCTAACTTATGGAACAAGGGAGCAACCAGTGATCTTCAGAGACCCAGGGTTCAGAGGGCCAGACCAGCCTGTAACCCATCAGGAAGCCTCACAACCTGCAGCTTATTGGACCCAACATCGTCACAAGCCTGCAGCTTCATGGACTTAATACAGCAACACACCTAAAAAGGACACCTTTTCTTCAAAAGACTGGGTAACTTAACTGGGCATAACCTAGCATAATACAGCACAGCTAAGCAGAGAATTATTCAACTGTTGTCATTGTTGCAATTACTTTATTGGATGTATTCTTGAGCTTTATATCTAGGCTCAGTTATTGTTAAGTTAGTTGCACATTTCACACACAAATAAGACTGGAAGCACATCCAGTAACTTACATGTTGAGTAACCTGTGTGAAACTAACCCCCCCTTTCTTAACCTGGCACCTTCAGCTTACATGCATGAGTCTTAACAAAGAAACCTTTAAACTCGCCTACTACCCGTGTGGTGTTGGCCGTAATCTTCTGTTCAGCCATCTTTGTTTCAGATTCCTTTGTTTAAGCCATGCAGTCCCAACCACCATCTTGAGTCAGCCATCTTGTCTTTGTCTGCCCACCAGACACAGAAACACACACACACACACACACACACACACACACACACACGCACACACGCACACACGCACACATACATACACACGTGTAAATAGTGCATATTGCATATGTAGTAGTTTGGATATTGTGTGTTCTGTTTGGTATTTGTTAAATAAATGCTTTTGACACAAGTCAGTTTTTTGTCTGTTTAATCTGTACAAAAGTGAATGTTGCCAACCTCTACACTGCAGAGCTCCAAATCCCCCAATCTTCATTGACAATTGATTAGGACTTTGATTATAATTATTAAATTAATTAATTAATTATCATCGTTCCAAATTAATAGTCTGTAATTTTAAGAAACTGATCAAATGATTGGCTATCATTTCCCTTTCTTAGGGTGGTGCCCCAAGGTAGGTTTAATGTATATTAAATCCTATTAATAACTTATACATATTACATATAATAACATAACTTTAGATAGCCAATCCCAAATTACTAAGCCCAACATAGTTGGAGCACACTTTAAACACATAGTTGGCACACTTTAAACACATTTTAGCTCCATTTGAGTGCCATTTGGGTCTAAACTTAAACGGGGCTCCAGGATGTGACAAAATATTTTCACTGATCTCACTGGTGGACCTGAAATTTTGAAGATCTTTAAAAAATATTTAATAAATGAAAGGTAGGTAACGCAATGCAAAAACCTAGTCTGGAGTTCTGTGGCCTAAAGAGGAGATGGGTTTATTTTACAGGTCTTCTTCTGTTACAGTTTTTAGAAATTCAAACATTTGACTCACAAAAGAAACAATCCACATACATGTGGATTAACCGATCAGGAGAAGTTTTGTGCTTGGCTTTAATTTGATGAACATGACCTGCAATGACAACAAACAGTTCCCGAAATTAAACTGAAAATATTCAGAATTTAGGGCTTTGAGCAGAAGAGTTATTCATTTGTGCTGCTGTTGTGTCCTGAGGTTGAAATCTTTCCTGGATCAGCACTGTTTGTTTCCAGGAATTGATGGATGGCAGCATCATAAGCTAAAACAGCCAGTTCCATGGTCAAATGTCTCCTGAGTATCCAAAGTGGAGACTTGTCTCTAAAGTGACCAAAGAGGTACAATATACAAGTAGGTTAGTAATCTCCCATCATTTCTGAAATATTTCCTACTAAAATTATAGCTGTTTTTATTATTTAGATGGAAAATTAAAGATCATACATGGAAAAGAGGCAAGAAATGACTGGGTTCCAGGAGAGATCAAAGCCATTATAAGTTTATTGGCTTTTGGTGAATGTTTCAACATAGAGGAGGCTTTGTTTTAGTGTTACTAAGAAATGTCATTATACTGTCAATTGATGATCCCCATCAACAGCATACGAACGTTTCTTGAATGTTTATATTCTATTCTATTTGCATGTTAGTGTTAATAATATTTACATTTCCCAGCACTTGATTTGGTTTAAGTCTGGTTAAAATTATTTTTGAATAAGAATGTAAAGTTGCTTCTGTAATGATCTTTGTGTTCATCCTATTATATTCATGCTGATGCATACACAATTACATGTTAAAAACCTGGTAACATAAACATGGCCACAAAAATGTCTTTCTCTGGGAAAAAATTACAACAGGTGTGAAATCTGGGCTTCACATTTTGGTCTTTCAGGTTCTGTCCATCACACATACTGTCCCATCCCCTTTTTTCTTGACAAATAGTACATGGACAGCATTTATTTAGCACTTTTCTAATTTTTTGACCACCCAAAGCCCATAATCAATAAACACCAGTAACCAAGTCCTATTGGCAGCCACACATATCTTTGTCATAACACTGCACGCACCATTTTAACTGATTATATTTTCAATTTTCTCAATCAATCATTCTCATAAAATCTCATAATCTTGGTTTCATCTGTCCAAAGAACCTTAAAAATTGAACATTGAAAGATATTTGTTCAATCTATTGCAAACATATTCTAGCAGCCTCATTGGAAATCATGACAGGACAGAAAATGTTGAGATAGGAGAGAAATGAGATTGACTGAGTAAGAGGCTTGGACAGGAGTATTGTCAGGCTGGGTTGTTAAATGTAAATAGATTTTAAATATGTAGTATGTAAAATATATATAATAAAATAGATAGCCATAATTCTGATTATTCTTGATGTTTCCTACCAATGTTACCTCCGTGTGGAAAATTATAATCGTAAAAAGCAATTGAGCTGGTCTTAAAGTGAATGTTACACTCCAGTCGGGTAGGTGGCGGTAATAAATAATGAAATTGCTTGGTCGTCGCCGTCTGAACCTGTGAACTTGCCGTCTCCGCCATAGAGGTCTCATTTTCTAGAGGCTCGTTTCATGCATTCCCCACACTAAATTTATTTGTATCTCTTGCAGATTTAGAAAGAAGTAACATTATACCTTTTGTTTTTGTTTTTTGTATTTTTTGTTTGTTTGTAGGGAGGTATTTGTAGCCTGTAAGGATTACGCAAACATGTTGTGAAAGCAGTTCTTAAGATTCAATAGGAAACACACTGGCACTGTCGCCCCTGTTCATTTAACTCAACGTTACTTTACTTAAAATCTGAAGCTCGTCATCTAAAACGATGAACTATTCTGACTATGACTCTGATGGATATTCGTCAAACGAAGATGCCGACTACGTTCCATCAGGTAAGGAGTGTAAACATCTTACGTTGTGTTTCATATTTCGGTTATGTAGCTAGTTTCGAAATATTGCATGGAATATGGCTATAGCACAAAGAAAACAGATGGGTCAGTATGAAGGGTGCCTTTAGGTGTTCTAAACATAAACGATTAGGCGAATTTTTCCATGTTAACTTGACATGAAAATAACTATAAATGGATTTGTTAGGTCTAAGTTTTTATGTCCATGAAAATCTTTACTTGGCCATTAAGATTTTTTTTTTTTCATTTTTGTATAAAGGGGTACATGCTATTTTGCTGTGTCCCTTGCACTGCGTATTACTTTCTAATGTAAGAAAAATATAATCAAAAAATAATTTCTAAAACATTTTTCACATCATTATATTTAGTTAACAAGGAAAGAACTGAGTTTAAAAGACTTCTTCATTTGGTGATAAAAATTAATTGATTAATTTATTAATTAAAAACCGACTTTGTGTGTGTCTGTCAAATAAATGTAAGCCTACAGCCCGTCATTCTAGGAGTCTGCCCCTTTGTAAAAAGACTGCCCACTCCAGTGACATCATGACTACAGTGTTATTTCTCTCTTCAGTGGAGGGAAATCAGTAACTGACATAAATGAGTAGCTGTCTTTTCTATTGACATTTTTTTTGTTTAATAAAGTACACAACATATAATAGTCCAGAAATAATTGGAATAAATTATTTTAAAAATTTGTATATTTAAATATACTAAATTGTCTCCAAGAAACAGACAAGCTAGTTTGCTCGTTGCATTTTTTGTAAGCTAATTTTGATGATTCAAGCATAAAATGTCAACCCAGTTGTTGTTCACCCAGTTGGCTACTCAGACTCAACAGGGTAGACATACCCATGACGGGATGGACATTTTAAGCTTGAGGCAAATCAAAATTAAATCAAATCAATTTTATTCATCCGTTAGGAACTTCATTTGCAGAGAAAGCGAAGAAAGGGCAGCATAAGTAACTTAACCCCCATTGAATAGTTAATTAAGTACAGTATTCTGTTGTGGGTTTTGGACTTCCTGCTCGGGTCTTCTAGTTTTCTAGAAGCTTCCTGCTTGGGTCTCGGGTCTTGTAGTATATCCCTTGTTGGCTGACTCCCTGACAGCTGGGCGGAGGCAGTGCCTGGTTTGTCCTGCACCATGGGCACTATTTGGACCCCTGTCGATGGATTTTTGACTGATTCAGCATGTTGAATTGGTGTCAGCCATTGGTGACTAATGATTACTCTAACTGGTGGTTCGGCTACTGAGACAGTCCTTGAGAAGAAAAATGAAAGTTTCGAAATTGAACAAACTACTCAGTAGTGACAGGGACTCACAGAGATGGCTCTCTTCATGCTTTCACACCATTGCCTTTATCACAGTAATTGGATTTTTTCCAAACAACATTGCTGTTTGGGGGGGATGACACTGAAGACCAGCTGATCACAATGGCATACACTTTGTTATTCCACTGTCACTTCCTTTTTTTCTAAGTCTTTCCTGTTAAAGAAAGAAACAGGAAAATACAAACACAGATACACCGCCTGCTGGTATGGAAAAGTTAAAAAGCTAAAATGTTTAAGTAAAAGCAGGTTTTAATCACAGGTCACTCTGAAACATTACTTTGGACAACAGAAATTTGTAAAACTGAAAATAGAGGGACTATTTGATCATACCAACACAATATGATTTAGCTGAAATTAGTATTTAAGTATCTCTGTGTATCTACATCCTCTTCTTCTCATTCCCACTGCCTGCTATTTTCTGCAGATGATTACCAAAGTGAAGATGACATCAATGAGTGTGAAAAGGAAGACCCTCTGCACAGCGACGAAGAAGTACCACACCCTGACAATGCCAGCAAAAAGAAAAGGAAGAAAATGAACGTCAGTATGAGGTTAGAGGGCTGAAAAGAATAGACTGGAAGATATAACCTGCAAAAAGATAATTGTAAATGTTGATGTTAGTGGAAAAGGAATAAATCGAGCAAAGATTGTAATTCAGTGAAGGGGCTTACAAATAGAGCTGGTTAAAAAATTTGATTCATTATTAAATGTAAAATGTAAATGTAAATGTGCTTTATTTATACAGCCCTTTACAACAAACCTTTCGGTGAACCAAAGTGCTTTACA
>JAPZDV010000513.1:0-11062 GCA_029814665.1 Acanthurus lineatus
AACAGGAGCAAGTTTTTTTTCCTTGATGTTCATCAAAGATGTTCACTTGAATCAGGTTTTTTTTTAAATTTGACTTTGAGTGTGTGAGCAAGGATCACATATGCAGTGTACACACCTACACTACACAGCTGTCTCCTCACCCACATCACACATAACACATCCTGTAATGACACTCAGGCAGCAGGTTGATTTTAGTAAATAAAGTCTAAAAATCCAAAATAAATAAATGCTCACACTGCATCTGCTGTGCTTCTTGGCAGATTATATTTAAGATCGTTTTGCTCTCAGCTGATCAGAGATCTGCATCATCATGTGGTGAGAATCAGTCGGGATTACAGGTAGTTCATTGTGCTCACTCACATTTAAGGGTGCAGACAAAATACTCAACTAAAAGACCGACACTCAGCTGACATGCATGAAAACTACTACATCTCTTTAAGTCATATCCATGTTGAGTATCAGATTGTAAAGCAGAAATTAACAGAATTTTTCTGTCAGAAAAGAAACGATCAGCAGTTCAGTACAGTTCCAACACCAAGAGATGCAGGATTGATCCTGAAGTATCAGCGTTTCCTGCTCTGAGATCAGTTCTCATATAAAAAAAACCCAAAATGTAAACTAGTCATTTTGGTTGTGGACATGTGCTTTATCATCGGTAACTTGCTGCCACCAGAATGGTCTAAATATGTGATGTAGCCTGTTTAAAGTGAACCACTGAAAGCAGAATTTTATATTTTATTATATTTTATTTATTTATTTAAGACTGAACACTAATTATTTCTGACTGTAAAGGGAGTGACGTGTCGGTCTACAGCCTGCTTTTTATTTTCCACTTCTAAATACAGAATACAAAAAAAAATCTCTATTTATTCCTACAGGGAAATTGCTTTTACAAAATATGCATATATCATATGTAGTTATAAAATTAAACTAGAAATAAAACATGTAAGCATTATCAGTTTCGGTGACACCAGCCTGAGTGATACTCGGCAACTGATTGCAAAGGAGATTTGTGTTATCACACATTACTAGTTTCCACAAGAGTAGACAACTTTTTTTAAAATTTTAGCCAGGATTTTAATATCGGGTTTAGTCACAGGTGCTTCCCCAAAGCTATTACCTGACCAGAAATGGTGCCCAGCATGCATAACTAAAACACAGCTGTTTGCCGTTAGCCCTGGTTCCAGTTGTTGAACAGGCTCAGTAAGAAACTCTACACATCTTGATATAGCAGACTCACCTTCAGATTTCACTTTTAAACCTTTAAAAAATAAAATCTCAGTCCTGGTGGTTTTCCATGCAGCACTTGAAGCAGCAACGTTTTGAATGGAAGAGGATTTATGACATTCACGGGCTGCCAAAAGGTTCATATGAGACTTTAAGACAACAAACAGCAACAGCTTTGTTTCCAATCCATACCTCATTTCCTGTACTTATACAGTCGTTGAAATCTATAGTAGAGACATATTAATCCTAAAAATACATCAGCTTTTTAAAGTTTTCTCTTAACTCTGTGAGTACGGAGATTCCGTATAAAAGTATCAACAAACTCCAGTCACCATAATCTGTCCAATGAAGCAACTGTCTTTGATGGACCTCAGTGAAGGGTCACATCGTCCAATTTATAAAATCCAACATACTTTTTCCTTTCCCTTTAGTCATACAGATATATTTGATTAGCTTGCTGAAGAGACATATAGACATTATCAGCAGAACTACTTTCTTCGTGAGAGTAGTTCGTATGGTGGAGCAAATGTTCGCACTGAGTTCTGTGGATAATCTACAGTAACTGTTTCTGAAAAGAGATTTTTTCTGTTGTTTTATTTAAAAAGTAAGTCATTTCTATCTTAAAACCTTGACAAACAAAAAAAACAAAATACCATATTTGCATGAATAAAACTAGTGGTAACTGAGAAATTCTGTTTTATGAAATCTGTCTGAGCAGAACCTCTAATAACATGATCCTGTGCAGCTTGCTTGTGTAAACACTGCCCCCTGGAGGTCAGTCTGTAATCCATCAGACTAAGTGACTCACCCACAGTTCTTCATTGTTACTCCACCGTTACTCACTGCCATCAGTCACGTCAACTCCGTTCACACCATCCTCACCGTGTCTCATTTTCTCTTCTCACACTGCATTTGCAGCCAACGTCTGACCTTCTTCTATTTTTGTTGTCCCGTTCGAACGACAGGATGTGGTTGTGGCTGAGCAAACAAGTTCTGCACAATTTAAATAATTTCAATAAGCCATCAAAGTCGTAACCATTCAACATGCTCTGACACAGACAGATGATGCACCAGGAAAAAACCAAGATGTGCCCACATAAAACTTTATTGAAAACACTTCTAACAAATACAACTATTTTTATCACTATAACTATTTTTATTGTTAATCAAACAAAACAACAACAATACAACAATAACAACAACAATAATTCATTCCGTACCATTCTATCAGAAAGCCTTCAGAAATGTCCAACACAGTTTCTCAGTCCAACGTGACGTCTTAACGTGTCCTGTCTTATCAACAGTTTAAAACCTCAAAAATGACAGAAGAAAACCTGTAGATATTCAACAATCAGGAACTGTAAAGATTCTTAGCATTTTATCCATTCATTCATTCATTATATTCATTTAATGTCCGTTCATGTTCATTCATTCATTCATCATTCTTTAAAATGTGTTGAAGAATTGATCAGCTGCTGGTAATTTTCCAATCATAGTAATTAACTTACTTTCAACTAATTAATTACACTTTGACTACTTTTAAGTCCTAAACATTTTATTATTATTGGTGTTATTAATGTTAATGTTATTTTGTTAAGCTTTTCAAAAATTTCAAGGTAAATGCTTCAAATTTCAGTTTATAAGCATTTAAGAGAACAAGAATGACAACATTCACAAAATAAAACTACAAATTTAGAAACGGCTATAAACTGTAGCAGTTACAAAACTTAATACCAGTTGACCCTGCCATTTTAAAGTCTGAAAAGTTACAAATTTTTCCACAAAAGTGTTTTAATAGAAAAGAATTAAAATCAAAAACAGCAGACCAGATGTTAAATACATCACTTTGTACCATAAACAGTCGCCAACGCATAAGTTCCTAACCCGACTAAAGCAGAAACTTGTATTAAAAGCTTATATATCAAGTATTAAACTCCCCTCAACACAAGATGCAAAAGTGTGAGATGTACAGAGTTAAATCAAAGGATCAAAGAGACTTTTATCCTTTTCCAACTGAATAACGGAAATCATTTTTAATTAGTTTAATTTCAGGACAAAGTCTAGACTATAGATCATCTTACAAATAGTTCTTGGACTCTGGACACTCAATTTAAGAAGCACTCCTCTTGAATAAAAAAAACTCAAAAAATGTGTTGCTTTCTTTTATAACGGGGTGCATTTTGGTGACCCCTTCGATTTGAGAGGGCGAAAAGAAAAAGTAGTCAACATTTTAATAAACTTGTTTTTAGATGTTTTCATGAGGTCATCTGGACTTTTTTATATATTATATCAATAGTGCGTGAGGCACAACCAAACATGATCAGCAGTTTTCTAGACACTGAAGCTGTTTGTGACTATTTAAAGTAAAAGTGTTCCCAGTTAGCGGAAAGTCCAACTTCACTGCTCATGCATCATTTCCCAAGTTCATGTCAACTGTAAATCGTCTGACTCCTGAGAACAGAGAGAAACCTGGGTGATGTATGTCACCTCAAAACGGTGGCAGCTTCCTCCTCATGAGAAAGACTGAGCAGAGCAGAGGAGGAGGAAGAGGACGAGGCGAAAGTCTGTGGGGCTTTTGTCGTCTTTACGGCTCCGTAAAGAAGAGGCGGAGAATGAGAGAAAACGAGAGTGCCGGAGGTGACGGAGTAGAGATCTGTGTGTAGTCAAACCTGAGATGAGTCAGTAGTAGAAGATATTTCCCTTGTAACAGAACCAGGAGTTGATGTGTTTAAAATTCAGAACAGAAATCACTCCTTCATTCAGTCTTTCTACATGAACAAGGTTCCACACACACCGAGTGGTACGTTTTGGAAATTTTTCATCGCACAGGCGTAAAGCATTGCATCATGGTACGTTAGTATTAGTTAACATGCTTTGAAATTTAGACTTCAAAAGGACATTTGAGTGCACTCAAATAAAATGAAATAAAGCAAACATAAGCCACTCGTGAGTGGCCATATTAGAGGTCTTCAATGGTTCAAATGTCCATAAATAGCAACAGATGCTTGTCTGGATGTTCAAATGGCCCAAGTATCAGATTTGACAACAAGGTTTAGTTTTTTAGTTGACTATTTGACTAGACAGCATTGATCAAATCATCTATCCACCTCACTGATTTAGTGTTTTCTTTGCCATTTGTGTTGTCATGTTTAGAAAAGGTGGACACGACTGAAACAAAACACTGTTTCAAAGGTCTGTGGGAGGAAAAGGATTTAGAGTCTTAATCACAGATTCAACAAATCTCTGACATCTATTGATGTGAGCAACCTAAAAGCTGTGTTAGCTTTTTTTTGTGAGGATCTCAAGCATTCTGGTCGATAGTCTACTTATAAGCCACTAACACACTTACCTGTCTTTTACACATTGTTCATCTTGCGTACATATTGGCGTAGAAATATAATACACGTTCTCATGTAGGATTCCAATAAAGCACCCATTTCATCAATTTGAATTTTGTAATGGACTTGCACTAACCAAGTCAGATATATTTCTTTTATTTTAATTCAAAAATATCAGGCTTATGATTATTAGTTTAGGGAACAGTGTTTATACTCTTAAGTCAGTTGAGATAACACTGATTTAAGTCCCTAACTAAAAAGGAAAAAACAATAACAATTCAACAACTCAAAACATATTTTTGAAAAGTGACACAATTTAAAATTAGTTTAATTTTTATCATCTTTATTAACTCAAGAATTAACACTGATTACAATAGTGAACTACCTGAGATGTGACTATGTGATCTGTTAAAACAAAACTAATAAGAAGTTTTAGCTTTTACATCATCAAATAAACCTCTTAGCATCCTGCCGCTACAAACTCCGTACAAACAAAGTGCAGTCAACATTGTTCAAACCCACACAACTTCGTCGACATGTGCTACGTCATAGGTCATCTGAATTTGGGGAAAATGTGAAATGCACACGACTTTCATCTGAATCGTTTCACTTTGTGAGAAAGTCTGTTTATATTAATGTAGAAATGAAACACAAAAGGTTAATCTGGGAACACTTACATATCATATATTATTGAATATTATTGTGTATTGATGATTGTATGGTGTATTTAATTCTAATAGTATTGCTGTTGCAGATCTTCACTGATATGAATATATGATGTTTACACCAAGTGAAATTTGAATGTTTTTGTTTCTTATTCTATAAACATTAACCCAGTTTAAATGACCTTGTCGGACTGTTTGGAATAAGTTTATTTTTCTTTCTTAAAGTGTGTGTGTGTAATTTCTTGAAGAATTAGACTGTGTCTTACAAGCAAAGGTTCATAAGTTCAAAGGCAAAAAAAAAAAAAAAATCATACTCATTTAAAGACACCAAACAACAGAATCAGAATTAGACTCAGCAGCATCTGACACAATGTTCTGGCATTATTCGGTCTGCCTAGTCCTGTAGCTTTCAGTAGCTAAAGCTAAAACATAACACAAATACTAATGTGTAACTGATTAATAGAGTTCTACTTAAAAGAAATAAAAATATAAATTAAAAAAATTTAAATATAAAGAGTTTTATTGTTACAAAAACAATCATACACGAAATATATAGCAAAATTCTAACAGACTAATAACATAATGACAAATTAAACTTGAATCATAAAAAAAATATGGCATTTACACTTTTAGTTCCACTGATCTGAGTTTTTTTTAGCTAAATTTAAAGCTGTGTATCATGGGATAAAAGACAAAATAATAAGAAGTGACCAAAGAAGACATGTCCTTTAAATAATTACCTTTACACACACACACACACAGGACAAAGTTAGAAACTGACCCACTCATGTCTGACATAAATTCGAGTTATGTGGCTCCACAGCTTCGAGTAGTCGTATTATTAGTCACATTAGTCACATTTGTGTTGGGACTACAGGTCTTGCAGGTCCTCCCGAACCTACAACCTTAAAAAATTCAGATCCATTTTTTTCATTTTTTTTCAATGATGTACAGGCATGGCACATTTCTCTATTATACACAAATCCTGGGTCCGTTATGTACGTTATCTACGTGAATTGGAGAAGACCTGACCATGACTTGACAACATGGTAAGACGTTGTGTGTGTGTTTGTGTGTGTGTGTGTGTGTGTGTGTGTGAAGAAATAAAACTGCAAAACCAACTCTAAACCAGGTCGACTTTGTCACCATCACTGTTACAGCAACTGGTCTTCCAAACTGAAATGAAGATGGATTAGCTATGTTGTTTCATTCAGCAAGAAACACAAGAAATCTAAGTATTTTACCAAATTTCCTGGAAATGGATGATGCATCACAGCTAAGCTCAGGTATGACAGCATCTACAGTTACATCAGGTGAAACAAAGTTTTGCTTAACAATCTAATTTGAATGTTAACTTGTTAGCAATTAGCTGCAAAAATGGTGCTAATCCGAGGCCGTATTGAAAAACTAATTTGATACCCCAGACATGATTCCTAAATTGCACTAAAAGCTATTTGTAATCAACTTTTGGGGGGAAAAATTTGGAGAGCTTCTAAGCTAACAGAAAGGGCGGGGTTTAATCTGTTGTTTTAGATGATGTCATGTTTCATCCAACAGTGATTGGCTGTCTTGGGTTTGTCAATGAATTTATGACAGTAATACAGCAGAAGATATGTTGCTGTCGTATCAAAATAAAGATTTTAAAATAATAAGTAGGTCACATATCACTAACTTAAGTTGAATATCCTGTAAATAGTAAACCATTTTTGGGGAACTGACAAGGAAGTAAGAATAAAGTATATGTGCCGGTAATTGTTCACTCCTTGGCAGCTTATTAACAATCAGCAGGTATCCGTCTACGAATTCTAGTAGTTATCAGCTTATAATAACAATGGCTGACAGTGAGAGATGCAAACATTAAGAAAAAACAAACAGGATTCAAGAATCCCTTTTATCTTTCGCTCAACTTGTCCAGACAAGAACAATATGAAAGGAAAATACAGAGTTGGGATAATTACAAAAACCAAAGCAGAATATATATACTTAAAAATAAATGCATTTTTCCTCCTTTTGACCAGAACCAGCGAGTGTGAATGACACTGGTATCCCTTTCAATCCAAATCAAGAGCAGAAATTCATAAATTCAAACAACAAGAAACCACTCCAGGTAAATAAATAGACAATGGGCCAGTTGTTTTTTGTAACTTTGCAAGCATTGCAGCTCATGTAGGATTGTTTGTAATTTGCTCTGCGGAGTCCTGTTGACTATGTCTTACTTTTCATAGATTTCTGAGCTGTTTTTAATGCTGAAACACTGTGAAATACCCCGAGTAAAACATTAACGAGTTCTAAAAATAGGACTGACAAGTTTGATTATTTAATTTTTTTGAAGAGTTACTCCCAAAAACATCAAATTAGGAGCTACTTCTTGCCTTAAGATGTTTTGTGACCACAGCCTCAGATCTATTTCACCCTGCTGGCTTCTAGCAGTTCACAGCATTGGTCTGTGTCCATTTTTTTTGTAGTAAATGTACTAAATTTCTGACTCTTTTGTGTTTTGAACAATGGTATTTGGATCTCTGACGATTCCTAGAGGGACCTTAGGATTGACCTTTTGATGATACAATACAGTTTGTGACACAAACACATAATCTTGTGCATGTTAAAAATTCCTTGTACTTGTACTATAAAATTAGGACCAGCATTACATAAATGGTGTTTCTTGACATGGAAGTGCCACCTAAACTCATTCAAGCTTACTACATTAACCTGTAATAAGTGCCTAAGGCAACATTTGACATAGTATAACTGGCAGTATAACCTTTATTCAGTTCGATATTTTCGTGTTAGCTTCCTAACTTAGTTTCAGTGAGTCCATCTTGTTTTTTTATGCATCAGTCTTCCCTGTCGAAGTATCAACAAAACGTGTGCACTTTGCACTAAGCAGTGGCTCTTGACTCACAAACATGCTGAAAAAAAGTGAATTTAGTCAAGAGTCACATAACTCTTCCCTTCAGCTCTTCCTCCTACCTCTTCCTCCTTCCTCCTGTCTTATCATCATTTCTTGTTTTCCCCACCCCTCTCTGCCTCTCTTCACTCGACTCGCTTTGAAGGGAGGAAATCTGCACTTTGCACAAGCAGCAGAGGCAGCAGGCCGGGGATGAAGTGATTCACTGTTTGGAGAGAGAGAGAAAGAGAGAGAGAGAGAGCGAGAGAGAGAGAGAGAGAGAGAGAGAGGAAGGGGGAGAGGTTGAGGAGTTATACACCTCTGCACCATTTCCTTTCTCATCAGTTTTTCTGTTGTTGGCGTCTTGATCTGATTTGTGTCATCTGTTCTTCTCTCTGTCTGTCTGTCTGCCTGTCTGTCATCTTCCTCCACCTGTTGTTCATTGCTGCGATGATGGATCTCAGGACTGTTTTTACCATCTCAGCCCTTTTCCTCATGACTGCCGGTAAGTGCATAAGTGCATGTTCTTTTTGGGACCAACGGTATTTAAAAATAGGACAAACATGTGAACAAAGTGGCTGGGTATGAATGAGACACTTGGTGATTCAAGGCCTGAAAAGAACTGAACTAAAAGTCCTACAATTTGAAATGTAAAAACTAGCAGCAACAGGCCATCGCTAAGGCAAAGAGTACAAAATAAGGGAACACAGCAAGCATTTAGATACATCAACGCACAACTAATGAGAGAAATAGATGGAAACGATGTGTAATGAGGAAAAAGTGTGGCTATTTATACACAAACTTTCACATGAAGAGCTGAACTTTTAGAACAGTTTTTAGTACAATGTTTTCTCATTGGTTGTCCTCAGTTCTATTGAGCAATGTCCGGTTTGGTTGTAAAATCATCTAAAGATCTGAGCCACTTTAAATATGCTCATTGTGCTAATATCAGTAGATATAGTATCATAGATTTAGCAATGATTTAGGAGGGTATAGTAAAGAGTACAAACTAGAGCGCTGTTTCATAGATTAACTGCACATTAGTTCACGGGTCACATGGAAAGATATTGCAAATAAACTGATTCATGCTAGCCTAATAATAGAACTGAGGTTTCCTCTGAAACCATCACCAATCTTAACTATCACTTCATCCTACATTATACTTACACCAAAGTCATTATTGCTTTGACATGGTGAGCCGTTAATTCTGTGTTTGGTATTGGATTATATTTCATCTCGGAGTGTCAGAGGCCTCTTCGCCTTGTTCAACAAATCTTAACCTGCAGCTGGTCTCACTTCATAATCTCGTACATTCTGTCAAAATAGGGAGACCTAATGTTACCATAATCATGGCTGCATTTCGTTTAGGTTTTATTGTACAAGTACCCTGATATTTATATATGTACGCTCACTGAAATGACTTACTGACTCATTAAAATCAAACTGTGTCACAGTTTATGTTAATGCTAGCCTGCTAGGATAAATTGTGTGTCTCCTGTATAACCTAGTAAAACGTAAACAACCAAAAAAATCTACAACAGTCCTAAGCTTTTCACTTTAAGGAGTCGAACACTTTGTGATAAATGGAGGTATGACTTCATGCCTCAAATTTGCTTCATCAGATGTGAAGATATGTTCAGAAAGTCACTGGCTTTCATGAAAAGGTCCCTCATTTATTGCAGCAGGCCACTGTATTGACACTGTGGGGTTGGCATTGCAGAGGGCCTCAGAGAAAAATTAAAACAAAAATTTGTCCGTGAGAGAAGCTGCAGATGTGTCAACTTTTTCTACAGCAAAGTGCGAGGTGGTCCTCCAAGGCGCTACATTGCTGCACTGCATCAAAAGTCTGTCAGTGTGCCTTTTAGCAAGATTACTTTAATACTATTCGTGGATTAGTACGGAAGCACAGGGTAAAAATGATGTCTTCATGATAAATTTATACACATGTAAACTTCTGTCTGTTGTATTATAAAACCTCTGTGGAATGTTTGAGTGTCTGTCACTCAAACTTGTTGTTCTGTTGTTGTACTGAAATGGTAAATGGACTACATTTAGACGGCACTTTGATCGTTTTGATCGTACTTTGCAAATGGTTTTGGAGGCCAGCGTCACCCATTCACACACTGATGGCAGGCAGGTTCTCTGTCAACCATTTGTAACTCATACACACACACACACACATTCATACATCAGCAGCAATTTGGGGTTCAGTATCTTGCCCAAGGAGGTTTAGACATGCACAGTGGGGGGATTGGGGATCAAACCACGGACACTGATAAGTAGAGGATCCACTCTGCGTCCTGAGCTGAAACGGTCCCACACGTTATCTCAGTGTGTTACCTTAAACAACATGTTCAAATGTAATAGTTGTGTTTTTGTTGCGTATTGTTGTTTACCGTCTTAGTTTACAGATGTTTTGTTAATCGTGGAACACAACCGCTGCTGCGAGTGAAGCACTGAAGGCATTATTAATTCACCTTTGAGGCATTATGATTGTTCTCGCAAACAAACAAACAAACAAAACAAAAATCAAAGACGCTGGGACAAACTACATCCCTAATACTTAATAATATTAGAAAAGTACATACAAAATTACATAATTTACAAAGTAGATTATTGAATAAAAAATAGTTTTGTTATATGATGACACTTTTAATCCGCTGACAACACATCAGAATCGACTTCCTGTAAAGTCTCGAGTTTTCACCATACATGTGAAAACAAATATTGGGTCATTTGTGCGGGACACATTCAGCCAGAAATTGGTATTAAGACTGTGTTTGTTGGAATGCACGACCACCCGTGGGAATCAAACTAGGGATCCCTGAAGTGGACTCACCACTACAAAATATGACTATATGCAGTGAAAATTCTTACTCCACACAAAATTCACACACAGACAATAAATATGTCATTTACTGTAATTAAGACACAGAAATTTTATT
>JAPZDV010000514.1:0-11058 GCA_029814665.1 Acanthurus lineatus
TGTCACTCACCTATTATACACAAACATTCCATGTTACCCTATAGCTAACCATATGTTCCTGATTTTACATCCTTACAGAGAGACAGAGAAATAAACAGACGGATCAATAAACAGACAGACAAGACAGATAGACAGTCAGATAGGTAGATGGACAGATGGATAGAAAGATAGATAGGACATATACACAACAGTTAGCTGGCTAGGTTAAATGAAAGACCCTGAATAGGTATTAAAGAAGTTTCTGGTAATTTGGGTTCCCAGAGGATTTAAGGAAAAACCTGGACCTTTCTCTAATTTTAGTTTCTTTTCTGTGAGTAGTTGCTGCTTTCTCTGTTTGATATACATGTAAACAGATTATCATTGTGATTATTATTTGTACATAACAAGTAGTTTTAAGGCTCTAATCTTTGCATTTTTAGCACACCATTAATGGGAAAAACAATGTACAGAGGTTCATTAAAACTGTAGAATTATAGAGCCTCTGGTGTTTTGTATGTCCAGTCTCAGACAGGACATTACTTACATCCTCCTGAACTAACTGTGACCTTGTTTCCTCCTCCAGAAAAACTGGCCCAGGCCAAAGAAGAGAACCTGGACATGCACCAAGTATTGGACCAAACCCTTCTTGAGCTCAACAACCTATAGAGACCTCTTCAAAATGATGTGAGGGACAGCTGAAGGAAAGCGCAAGCAATATGATTTAATCACCCTTTCAAAGCTCCCAGTATGCACCCTTACAATGTAACCTTAATGTTACATTGAGAGTTGATATAAAAATTATGTAAATTTGAGGATTGTTTTAGGTGTAAATCTCTGGAGCCCCCGAAATAAAATGAGCAAGAAAGTGTCTATTTCAAACTGGGAGCGGTTTTGTGCGCACTAGAAACTGCATATACTGAATAGTTCATCAGAAATGATCCTAATATCACGAGCAATTATTCCTGCCAGAAAGATCTCTCTTCTTTGACCAGACATGATGAAACTTAACTCATTGCACATAAAATCAACAGAGCCTGCTTATGTGTCTTCTGTGAATTATGGAAAGAAATTAAAACTCAAAGAAGCTAGTTGCTACTGCACTGTGTAGCAACTACTGAGAAACCTTCTTTCTCCTTCACACAACATAGTTTCTAGTATGCCCATGGCTTTTTTTTTTTCCTGGTTGATCAAATACTTCTTCTCTTGTTTTCTCAAGAAAAGTAATGACAGTTGTTCAAGTGCCTCTTGTGACCTATGCATGTCATCACTCCTTAATCCCTAGGAGACAGCTGTTAGTTTATCATTTGCTATCAGATTATTTCTGTGCTTCCACCTCACAAAGTCTCAGCCACAGGGGAGCAAATCAGATAAATGATACACTGACTGTTTCTGTATGTCATTTTAATAGTTTTGGATTGCATTAAAAAACTAGTTCTTCATTAGGGCATCAGAGCAAGATGTACTAAATTAAGAAGGCAATGACTATTTGATTTTTATTTTTATTTTTTTAAGTGCAGGGGCATCAGTTGAGTTATAATGGCCTCAGAAACACTCACAAATAACTGCCTTTTTATTTTAAATTGATTTTAGACGTTTTTAGGTCAATTAAGTATGACACTTCTAGTTACATTTTAAAAGGTCAATATAGATCATTAATCATAGAAATATGGAAATATGGGAACAACTGATAAAAGATTAAACGAATGCACTGCTGAGAGATGAAGTGCTGACATCTTTGAACCATAGGTTTAATATAGCATAAAAAAATACATTTCTAAAATTATATCTTTTATGATTTGAGTTTTTACAGAGAGATTTCTTCAAACTGTTGCAATGGTCTGAGTCTAAACTCTTAGATATATCCTTCTTTCATAAACCACTTTATAACCAGAAGGTTATAAAGAACTGTCAACAAGCCTGGAGACAGACCCAGATTATTATTGCAGTTTTTATTTGTCTGAAATTGTGTTTGCAAATTATAAAATCTTAGTGAAATATTTTTTGTTTGGTTTTTCCTTATAATGAAGCAAGGTAATTAATTGTTTTCCAAGTTGTTACCCATTTACTGACGTAAAAAGTGTAAATCCTTTGAATTAAATAAATATAGCAGCATGATTTCATTGTCAATGTGTGAAGTGAATCTCTTTGGATATATAACATATTAAGCCTGTTGGCTTATGGATCAATGACTTTTCTGAACTTTTCTGAGGTAAGCACATTAAGTCGTTGACTATAAAGTCAAATAAAAACACCAATGGGGTTCCAAAACATTCAAGGTCAAGAACTTAAAAAAAGGATAAAGGGAACCCTCTCACCCAGCCAAAAGCTACCAACAACAGCATGAGGCAGGCCCACAGCCACAGGGCCCCACAAACCAGAGACCTGCCTGGACCCCAGGAGGGAAGCCTACCATGCCAGAGCCCCCCTCAATGCTCCAACATGGTGTCTGTACTTCATGCTGCACCCATTTTTTTAAAAAAAATATAGTTTAAGATTTGGTTTCAGGTGACACTGATTTTAGCTCAGAAGTCAAATAAACAGTATATCTTCTGTCCTTCTTTACGGGCTATAATATTTACAGCCTTTCCAAAGTTTTAATGATCTTTTCTATATAGGAGTGGATTTTTGTGTCTTTTGCACCTACTAGTATAATCTGATACATTTTGTTGTAGTCTCTGCTTTAAAGTCTGCTTGTTGTTTGAAAATGCATTTTAAAAAATCCATGCTGTTTGGTTGGCACAACTGTAATTTTGAAGTTTAACTCTTTAAGAGTATTAGCTGTATACTTTTAAGGAAGAGCAGCAAAAGTTAAATTTTTATGTCTCAAAAACATTCAGTGTTGTCTCATTTAGGAAGAGACTTAGGAAGTGGGGCGGAGATATACTGGAAAACATTAGTGTGGAAGCTGAATAGTAACACCGTAATGCTCGATATATGTGTTTGATAGACAATATGTCTAACAAATATCCAAATTTTAGGGTTTGCAGTGTGATTTCGCAGACCTATAAGCCGTCAGTGGTGCGACGAATGCTCAACAGAGAAGACCTCGGTCCATCCATGTGGTGCAAGATCTTTTAAGTATGGCGCAGCACCGCAAAATGTTGCGACATAAGTATCCCTTGACGGGAAGAGGGTGGTTCTACTGCAGAATTACTGGCGCTCACGTCACACAAATGATAGCTAAAAAAATATTTCACGAATTTTGGTAATTGTAAGCTTTAGGCTTCAAAAATGATCTCGATCTAGCAAAGACTCTACAAGGACTTAAACTTAAGCCTTTTAGGTAAGTAAATAAATAACCTCTTGTTTTTTAATGCGGAAAAAAATGTCGTCACTAGAGATGGCAATGTGAGCTCTCCACTGCTAACCTTGCTAAGACACAATTACTTCTAATAGCTATACTCTGTTACAGTGCGACTTTATTACACACTTAGTAATACGCCTCCATTAACTTTTCCATAAACAGCTGAACTTAACATTAGTCACCGTTAGCTAGCCAGCAAACGTCGTATTAAATTCTTACCTAGCTAATGTTAACCGTCCTCGCAAAGAGATGGGAAGATTTGATGAACAACTCGCAAGCCAACGCCATTAGGTGTTAAAATGACTAGTTGTTAAATTTTTAGGGTTGTGTAATGATGTTTTTGACATCACTGAACCTACCTGTAATGCCTTTATTTGCCTAACAAGTTCTTTTTTGTGTTTCTAACTTAGCTGACTAAATCATCATGGGTACATCAAGAGCTCTCCTGCTGTTGGTGTTAGCATGCTCTCTACTTACTAAAGGAGGTCAGTAGCATTTTACTTATTAATGAAAAACCTTTGACGATATTGGGGAGTATTGTCTTTCAGTGCACATACTCACAAAATATTACGCGGAGTCAGCCTCAAGATGAAGTACATTGTTGTCTACAATTATTTATTAAATGCAGTAAAGTTATCTTCTCCGGCCTAGTTGTGGAAGCAAAACCGGGCACTTCCACCGTGACACGCAGTAACGTTAGGTTTTAACTTAAAACATGTCACAGCAAGAAAAGTTAAGGTTGATCTCTTAACATTGTCAATATGCCTTGCATTCAAACGTTATAGTCAAGGTAATGATGTTTTTTAGGCGAATACATGGCCTGCCCTGCTCTGCCTCTTACTTACTTACCCTCATATAGAGAGCAGAAGTCCAGTCTTCACGATGAGATCTTATTTCGGAAAAATATGTATTGTACTTAAGTCGGGTGATAGATAATGCGGCCTAAAAGTGGGAGTTGTGAAGTCGTGTACAGGGAAGGCCGCGTTCCGGTGGTAACCACACAAGAATAACGTCGCTAGGTTTCAGAATGGATGCCAAAAGATCGCTTGTTCTCCTTCTGGCTTGTTATATAGTATTAAATTAAAATTAAAAAACAATTCATATTATAAAAAAATTAAAACTGCTTTCACCGTATGCAGTCATATGTTTGCCAAGTATCTTAAAAAGTACACTGGCCAACGTCATATTAGCTAGCTTTGCTAATGTTACTCTCAATGTCTTGAAGTCATTAGGGTTAAGGAGCTGGAAACCTAATTAAAGTAAATACTAATAGAAATGCTAATGACAAGATCTGGCCGTTTAGGATATATTCTAACAAAACTTTGTCTATTTGCACCAAACCACAAACACACACACAAGCACAAATTTTTCATCAAACATACTGTTAAAGCAGCAAAGTGTAGGAATTAGTTTCTGTGCCATTTAGAGCTCCTGCGACAATAAATATTTTTTTCTCATGTGTCAAAGCTTGAACAAACCCTGCACACAAATCAGAACAGCAAGTGTTTCGCTTTAAACCGAAACGCAGCTCAGCACTCTGAGCTAACACAATCTGAACTAAAGAGACACCCAGATGTAACATGTCACTAGCAAAACCCAGGTAGATTTGGCTTTAAAAACTAATGAGCAGACATCGTTTCTGACTCAGCCAAACATCCGTAGCCATTTCTTTAGCGTAGCTGTCGCCAACAACTACACGCCAGTCTGAGAAAACTCCTGCCGGTAAGGCTGGCAAGAGGAGAGCAACACTGCAGCATAGGTCGTAGGACCTTGTCGTAGGACATCAGAGGGAAAACCTGAGGGCATTTTCTCCATAAAATATGACCAATTTAACCAAAATTACTGTTTTGTGAGACATAGCAACTTGAATGGTTAAGTTTCGGTTTCGAAATCGTGGTCCGTGGCTCAAAGTTACATAGCCCAGTAACAAGCTACATGAGGGCCGAGTGACAGAGGCAGAGAGCCTAGGCAGCCTTTTACACTGCATCTTACCAGTGATTTTGAAACTATTGTTTTTAAGTTGAAAGGTTACATATTGCTTTAAAATACGAAAATCTGGTGTGGATGGACTTTCCCATCTGAAAACGTCATCGACAAGGTCACTACTTGTGAACTCGAAGCTTTCAGAAAAATATGACTGACGATGTCATGAATACCACGGGAAGGAGGGGTGGCGTTTTTGTTGACTCTTTTCTTGAACATGTAAATACAGCCCCATCTGAAGTCACCGATACTTTTTTGAATCCCGTTTAAATTGTGACGTACATTACACATACTTGGAATCAATTTAGAAGATAATTATCTTGAGTCAAGAAAGTTACAATTTATGACACAGCCATTGCAGTATAAGACCTAAAAAAACTTTTTAATGTCAGAAGATATTTAAGTGGCATTATGCTGCATGCTTTGACTCCTTTGCATAAAAGAAGCTTCCATCATGACAAGACATGAAATGAGATGCCAAGAGATGTAGTGCACTGAGTGGTTTTATATAAAACTAATAGGGACTTTACTATCTTAATGACAAACTGATGACTTAATTGATTTGCAAAATTATCTTTTAAATTGACAATCATAATATGTCATAAATTGCTTGAACAAATCCAGATGAGTTAAAAAAAAAAGTTCTCTTTGATTTGATTACTGAACACATTTTTTCTGAAATAAGGTTCTATAGGGTCTACCTCTGCATGCAAGCTTTCTATTCTTAACCTAGGTCTTACTCAAACTGATTATACTTCTCATGGCTAAACCTACTGGCCAGACCACTGCCCAAAGGCTCTTAGCAAATGGATCTCAACCTGCCCTCAGTGTTTTTTGGGTTCATTCACACCTGAACCTAGAGCTGCTGTTGTCCTCTAAATAGAGGGTTAGTTAATAGCTACAGAGAATTGCTAGTTTGTCTAATCCATTCATGAAAAAAACACTGTCCATGCTAAATCAGTAAATTTCTCCAGTAATAGGAAAGCTGCTTTTTCGTTGAATTTAGTCTGTTATTTCTATGTGTTTTGATGAAATACTTTCTTATTGTTATTCATATATCACTGCGAGATGTTTTAATGTAGAAATTATGATCATTATAAAAACAAATACAGTTCTGTAGCAACTCAACTTTTCTACTGAAATTAACATTATAGACTGGAATTAATGCATTTGTTTTCAATCCAGTTTTAAAAACTGCCACGAGGGATCCCCATTATGCTTTACTTCTTAGTTTCTGTATTCCTACAGAATCATCATAGAATGCTACCAGAGTTCCTTATAATGTGTGCATCTGTCCAGCAGTGAACTTCCAGCACTCTGTTTGTTATGTTTGTAGGTGAAATATTAATAAATATAGAGACATTGTGACTGACAGTAATGCACTGCTAGGTATGTGCTAATATTTGAATTTAACCCCTTTAAAGATCTGTTTTGTGTCCATTCCAAATGGAAGTTCCAAGTTAAACATGAATTCAAAGAGTGGAATAAAGTCATACCTAATCAAACAAACAAAGAGCAGATTTTCCTGTTGTTGTTTTTTTTTTCATCGCTAAGACTGTCGAAGAAACTATGGGTAATATGCCAGCTCTGTAATTTTTCTAATATTGATATTGTTGCCAATGCAAGTAAAGTACACTGAAAATTAATATTGCTCAGGTTAGTTTGATTCTATCATTGAATTACAGTGTATTGTTTTGTTTTTTGTTTGTTTTGTTGGTCTTCAGAAAATTACAGCCATTTGGTGGTAGACCCACAGTTTCCAGTACTAGAGATTGGGACTGACTTCATGGCTACATGTACGATCATCAACACAGATGAAGTTACAGCAGATGACCTCTACTGGAATCTGACTAAGACTACTGTACCCAAAGAACAGTACACCAAGATCAACCAATCAGCTCTGAATGTCACTATCCCCATCACCACTAAAAACGGAGAATGGTTATTTTGCTTTTGCAAGAAAGTGTCACCCTATGTTGTCCTGAACAAAGGCAAATTTATTCATGGGACCAGGCTTACAAAAGGGTGTAAGTTTTTTTTTGTCAAAACTCAAAATCTGATGCTGTTCTCTGAAAACCTGTATTTGGTATTGACATGTCATTATTTCTATTTTCCTGCTATGCAAAGAGCTTGCAAAACATCTACGAGCTGTAAACATCTACGAGAGCTTGCAGACCTACATCCTGTTAAAATTTTACCTAGGCACTACAAACACAGGTTAAAGATGGTTAAAAAGTATTTTCTGTGTTTGTTAAAAAAGCTTTCAGTTGTCTTTCAAATATTTAAATACTTAAACTACAGTTAAAAAGTCTGTTATATTAATGTTTATTTCTTCCTTTTTTGATAATCCCTTTTTTAACTTAGTAAAAATGTGTAATTGAGATGTCAGATCTATCAGTTACATGTTAAATAGTGTTTGGTCCCCAAAAGAAGAATAATTTACTGATTGAAATGTCTGTTTAGTTACTATTCCATTGTGCATGACAGAGTTTGACAGTGTTGTATACTCCCTTTCCACTAAATTCCCCATTAGTTTTAAATTTTCTTCTAGTTCAGAAAAGTGTAAATTACCCTAGATTACTACTGAAGCACAAATTTGCTTGAAGTCAGGGTCTAATAATTTTCAGAACTATTGTTCTATGGACCCTCTGCAGTCTACTTGTCTGGTATAGTTGAACTGGTCTAAACTGCGACCAGTAAGTTCATTGCAAGTTCATTTGGTATTCCATAATAAAATTCTAAAAGTCTTTATCCCAAGTGCTTATCAGACTAATCTCCCACTTCTACTTTACAGTTTTAAAAATAGCTTTGCTAAAGCAAAATACCTGTAAACTCCAGTCTGGTATTGGGATTATTGTGCACCTGACACTGTTTTTTTGTACTATATTCTTAATCTGAAAAGCTATAGTTTTTCTCTTAGCCATCTGACTGTATTAAATCAAACTTTTGAGGCAAGGGATTTTAACTTTTA
The DNA here is from genome assembly GCA_029814665.1 of Acanthurus lineatus. Lineage (NCBI taxonomy): Eukaryota > Metazoa > Chordata > Actinopteri > Acanthuriformes > Acanthuridae > Acanthurus > Acanthurus lineatus. The sequence continues at coordinate 8,238 of JAPZDV010000514.1, forward strand.
AATCATGCAGTTTGTCAAGCATGTTTTGTATATATAAAAACTCTAAAGTCAATAAGATTTCTGTTTGCTGATTGTCACAATGTCAGATCGTCCAGGGAAGCCTGAGAATCTGTCCTGTTTGGCAGTACAGGAGGGATTGCTGATCTCTTCAAAAATCAGGTGTGAGTGGGACCCAGTAGGACGTCAAACCACAGATGTGCCAACAACATACACACTGAATGTTAGAGTCATCTCGTGAGTACACATCTTGATGTTTTTGCATCATAGTCACTTATGTATATTCAGAAAATTTTTGCTACACCTTTTTTTTGTTTGTTTGTTTATTTAGGCATATCAAGAAGTTAAGAAACTTTAAAAAATGTTTTGTTATTGTCAGAGGGTTTTGTTGATGCTAGCATGCAAGAATTGATCATTTTTTACTTATCATCTCTAGTTTTTATATGTATGAATACAACTCTCACCCATTTCATGCACTTGACTCAAACCAGATGTTGACTCAAGTGTGGTAAAAAGTCAGCCAAAATGTAACATGAAGCATTATTTTAAGAATTTAAAAAAATTAACAAAGTGAAAAAAAGAAAATGCAAATGTGGAAATAAAAAAATGTGCAGACTGAATTATTTCAAGCAGAATGTATATAAATAAAGTATTTATTTCCTACCAATGTAAGACACAATCTCAGATATATATTTATGATAAAGCAGTCTAACTCTAATGATATTTTTCAGTTAAGTCACCGGGATAAATTCTTTAACTGCAATCACTGAATCAGGGCCATCGTTTTTATTCTTCATCAACAGACAAAAAAACATAATAATAATAATAATAAAAAAATATGTGTTGTTGTGTAGAGCTTACTTTTGAGTTTACCTGAATTGTGTAAATATCTTTTGTCAACAGTGCGCAGACCTATAATGTGTCCACAAATAAAAACAATGTCCAAGTACCATTGGATATTTTCCCAAGTCATATGACACTGGAGATTTGGGTGGAGGCACACAATAAACTGGGAAAAATAGAATCTGACCATCTGGAAAAAGATGCTGGTTGGTTTGGTGAGTTATTGTAGTGAAAAATGACTGGTGTAGACAATAATGTCGTCTTAACATCTAAATGCTTGTGCTGAACCTGAATCTTGTCAAGTCTAAAACACTTATACGCATATACACCATTGCTATAATGCCTGCTCTGCTGAAATGCCTACTGTGTCTACAGTATGTAAACTCAGTAATGATTATTGATGTCTGTCATGTTGTGTGTTCTTGATAGTTTGTTGTGTTTTTTTGTAGTGAAAACAAACCCTCCATCAGATGTTAGAGTCATTTCAGAAAAAAGTTTTCCCACCTCCCTTCTCATAAACTGGACTCACCCTATTGCTGAAGAATATGTGAGATTAATATATCAAATAAGATTCTGCCGGTTGGGATCTCATAAGTGGATTTATGTAAGTATCATTATGTCTCACTTAACCACTTACACTGATTTCTCACAGTGTATATTTTCACCATAACATAAAAAGCAGAGGTTAAACCTGAACCCACAAGATGAATACTACAGATTTTTGTCATCCTTGGACATTTGTCTCATGGCACCTAAGGGTTAACACAATCACTGAAGTATCTCAACTATTTTGTCCGGTAAATCATCAAGTCTGGTGTTTGTCTTTTTTATAAGAGAGATGCTTTGTCTCTTAGGTACCTCTTGCGGACACTGCCAAGTACATACAATCCTTCAGACTACAGAACCTTCAGCCAGATACAGTTTATATCACTCAGGTGTGTTGCAAAAATGCTAGAGATGACCACGGTTACTGGAGCAACTGGAGTAGCAATGCTACCAAGAGAACACCAGAGGATCGTAAGTTTGCTGGCTGCCAAATCAGCCTACTTGCACTAAGTGAAAGTATTTCACCATCAAACAGAGCATGGTGTTCAAAGACAATTAAAGGACTTTATGTAAATATTTAACAAGCAAATTTAATGTGTTGAAAAGACTTTCTGAAACTGTGTATCTGCCCTCCAGTGTAATGCTAGATGGCAGATATGTAAGAAATGATCACCTTTTGTAATTTTGGTGAAATAAAATATTTTGTTTACTTGTGTTTGTCCTAGGACCAACAAGTAAACCAGATTTATGGAAATTCGTGACCAAGGATAACAACATAAGTGAACGACAAGTCACGTTGATTTGTAAGGTAAAGTCCCACATTAAGATATTAACAAAAATGAACTTTTTTTTGTTAAATTTTACAACCAATAATAGTAATCACTGTGCCACTGTATAACATAAAACACCCAAAGGAAAAATGTAAAAAAGGGATTATTCTCGGACGGTGTCTTGAAATCAATGTTTTATCTAAGTCTTGTTGACAAAATACATACTGCAGTATATTATTACAGTAAAGTAGATGATGGTTGATGCACTTTAAGGGTTATATAAAATGACACAATTTTAACAACTGAGTTTGGAAGTGCAGTTCTGTTCTAATATGAGCATTAATGAAGTGAATCTAGAGGGGTTTGTGTTCACCATGCACTGACTAAATGGACCACAACAAGGACTGGAAAGCAAATCATTCCCTGACCACCTCTGAGTATGGTTCACTTTAGAGGGGTCTGAGTTTATTTGGAGCATTCACATATGTGCGAAACCTGCTGAGTCATCAGTCTAAATTTGTGTGAAGGGCCAAAAGGGACCAAGTGTGAGAACAGTCTCAGAGCAGTGGTCCCCAAACTTTTTCTATAGAGGGCCAGATCACTCTGGTTGGCTCAATGGGAGGGCCGGAGGTTAGATGTAGGCCTATATCAGTAATAGCAAACAT
>JAPZDV010000515.1:0-11050 GCA_029814665.1 Acanthurus lineatus
GCTTTAAAGTTTTGCCCGATGGTTCTCTGGTCAAAACAAAAGTAATTTGTATTTATTGTAAATGTGAACTAAGTTACAATCCGAGCATGTCCAGTCTGAAATACCACATGATGGCCAAGGAATTATTATTGTCCTCTCCATTGTTTCCTAGAGTGTAAGAAACGCAATAAATATCTTGTTAAGTTACATATAGACCAGGGTAAAAAATTTGCAATTAATTTGCGATTAATCACACGTTAACTCAGGACGATTAACCGCGATTAAAAATTTTAATCAACTGACAGCCCTAATATATATATATATTCTTTTATTATTATTATTTTTTCCATATTATCCTTTCCATTTGTTTTACAGATTGTGTGTTGCTCAACCGTATTTTTGTTTTCACATTAGTCTTAAAAGGCTTTATTATTATTATTAATCACTGGGACCCTTCCTGGGCAGAAGTATAGAGGAACTGCATTACCAGAAGTTTCTGGAAATATTGTTTCGCCTGCAGTTTGCCTCAGAGAGAGGAACAAGTATAGGCATAGTTTTAGTTCTGTTTTTGTTCTGGACTTGGGTCTGTGTTGGGGGAAAAGACAACCCCAGATTCTTGCAACTTCTGTTCTTTTACTTCATGGGGAATGTTGATGAAGCTGTGTACTTTGTCACAGTCACTTCTCTTTTCTACTTTATTACTGTTTTTCTTTTCTCTTTATTCTATCTAGTTAAACATAGGAAATGATAGTGTTAATGTAAATAAGGCTGCTGTGCGATTGATTAGATGGAATCTAAAATGTTTAAATGGGACTGTGATAAAAACTAAAATATTCAATCATCTTAAGTATTTAAAATGCGACATTGCATTCCTCCAGGAAACCCACTTACTGGTATCCTTGGATACAAGGATACAAGGAAGTTTATTGGTCATTATATAACAAGTTCTATAATGAAATTAAAATGTGGTTCCCTCTTCATTGATTAACTGATTGTATAAAAAAGATAAAATGGTTAAACATGGAGGAGTGCAGATGGTGCATTAAGTTGTCTCACAGTCTGAGGGAAAAAGCTGCTCTGTAGTCTGGTGGTACGGCAGCGGATACTTCTGTATCTTTTGCCTGAGAGCAGCAGGGTGAACAGGCTGTGGCTGGGGTGGGTGTTGTCTTTTAGTATCCTCTTGGCTCTGTGCATGCACCTCACCTCCCCAATATCACTGATGCTTGGTAGATGGGTACCAATAATGTTTTGGGCAGTTTTAATCACTTGTTGCAGAGTCTTCCTGTCCTGGGCCGTGCACATCCCATGCCAGTTTGTGATGTTTCCAGTAAGGATGCTTTCAATCGCTCCTTTGTAGAGGCTGACAAGAACTTCAAGATCAAGTCAGGCTAAAAAGAAAGTGGGTGGGTAATGTATTCCATTCCAATCTTAATTCCAAAACATGCAGAATAGAAATATTGATACATAAAAAAATCCAGTTCAATGCGACCAATGTCATATCAGATCCACAATGACGATTTTTATTAGTTTCTGGGCTCCTCTGCCACAGGCCTGTGGTTCTTGTTAATATTTATGCCCTAAACTGGGATGATGATAAATTCATAGAAAAAATAATCTCATTAATTCCAGATTTGAACTCAAAACAGTTGATCTTTGGAGAGGATCTAAACTGTGTGATTAATTCAGCCCTAGACAGGTCCAATCCTAAATCTGTAATCTTTTCAAAAGAGGCCAAGTTACTTTCAGCTCTTATGGACCGGATATGAAGTGTTGACCCTTGGTGTTTTTTGTTTCCACAAAGGAAGTCATTTTCTTTTTCTCCTCTGTACATCACTCATATAGTAGAATAGATTAATTCTTTATTGACAGGACCCTTCTTCTCTCTGTCACAAAGGCTGAATATTCAACTATAACTGAATCAGATCACGCCCCCGCTTTATTGGATCTTGCTTTTCCTTTTTACAAACTGGTACGACCCTCCTAGAAATTAGACAGAAACTTGCTGGCTGATAATGCCTTTTGTAAACTGATATCCCAAAAAATTGATGATTTTATAGAATCTAACAAAAAAGATAACATGTCCCCTTCCCTTCTTTGGGAAACATTAAAAGCTGTAATTAGGGGCGAGATTATATCGTACCCTGCTAAAATAAATAAGATGAAATAAATTAAACAAGAGGAGCTCATCGAATCAATAAATATGGTGGATGCTCAGTACTCTATCTCCCCCTCCCCTGAACCCTATAAAAGGAAGTTGGACCTTCAAACTCAGTACAATTTGTTATCAACTGAAAAGGTGGAACATCTCCTGTCAAAATCACGGGGGTATGTAAATGAACATGGTGATAAAGCTGGCCGTCTGCTAGCACACCAACTTAAGTGTCACCTAGCCTCTCAACAAATTCCACAAATAAGGACAGAGAATGGTCAACTAACTACTGACCCACGAAATACTTACCACATACTACTCTAGTCTATATATGTCAAAGGTGCCAAATGACAGTACTGACATGAAACATTTCTTCAGCAATCTCCAAGCTCCTTCTATAAATATTACACATAAGGCCAAGACTGAACTTCCATTAAAGCGTATAGAAATCAATAATGCAGTTAAGGCAATGCAAAATGGCAAGACCGCAGGCCCTAATGAGTACCCCATAGAGTTCTCTAAAAAATTCTCCACTAAGTTATCTACACTTTTACTTGATATGTTTAATGACTCTTTGTCCCACGCCTCAATTCCACAGACACTGACTCAGGCATCGATCATACTTCTGCTTAAACCGGGCAAAGTCAACACTGAACGTGGCTCATATCGACCCATCTCTCTCCTAAACAGTGATGTGAAGATCTTAGCCAAAGCTCTTGCCTTACGCTTAGAAACCACGATGCATGACGTGATCTTCACAGACCAAACTGGTTTTATTCTAGGGCGTCATTCATTTACAAATATCTGCAAGCTCTTGAATGTTATCCACTCTTCTGCATCCAGTGCAGTACCTGAGGTGGTTATTATGCTGGACGCAGAGAAAGTTTTCAATAGGGTTGAATGGTGTTATTTATTTTCATGTTTAAAGAAATTTGGATACAGTCCAAATTTTATTTCATGGAATAAACTTCTGTACACCTCACCCAAAGCCTCCGTAATTACATATGGCAAGCAAATGGCACAGTTCTTCCAGCTGTCAAGGGGGACCAGGTCAGGGATACCTTATCAGTCCACTACTATTCGCTTTGGCCATAGAGCCCTTATCCATTACACTCAAAACACTGCCATCAATTAGTGGAATTCATAGAGGGGGAGAGGAATATAGAGTATCCCTGTATGCAGATGATCTATTAATGTATGTATTGGACCCTGTTTTCAGCGCACCTCATATTGTCCATACTTTGAGAAGATTTGGCTCATTCTCTGGGTACAAGCTGAACTTTAGTAAAAGCGAAAGTTACCCTGTTAATGATCTGGCTCCTAAAATACAGGAAGGTGTCCTACCATTCCAAATCTCTAGAAGTGGCTTTAAGTATCTGGGCATTAATATCCCAAGGAACATGCCGAAGCTTTATGACGAAAACTTCAGTCCTTTATTTGAAAAAATCAAATCAGATCTGTAGAAATGGAAAACACTTCACTTGTCCTTGGCAGGAAAAGTGAAATGCATTAAAATTAGGGCTGTCAGTTGATCAAAATTTTTAATCGTGATTAATCGCATTAGTGTCCTTAGAGCTTGCCTCTCTGTTAGGGTATATTTTATCCAGTCTTGCTTTGGAATAGTGGGTGCAGTGTAAAACCTTAAATTGTATCATACTTAATTTTGCACAGGTAGTACTGTTGTTCACTTGATGTAGAGCACTACTCCAAATGTCCTCTTCCAAGTCCTCCCCCAACTCATCCACCCAGTCTGCCCTGATCTTTGCAAGAGTTGTGTTTTTAGAAGTGGTCATACAATAATTTATTCTTGATATTAGTCTTTTTGAGTTGAAATGGATTTCTAACAAATCATCTAAGTTTGTGTTTTGACACTGAAGAAAGTGGCGGACTTGGAAATACCGAAATAAGCTAGACCGAGGGAGGCCAGATTTGTGTGATAAGTCATCAAAGCTTGCAAAAATACAATTGATGTACATATCTTTAAATGTACAAATGTCTTGTCTTTACAAAAGAATAAATTCTGAGTCTAATCTAGCTGGGGGGAAGAGGTGATTATTGTGTATAGGACTTGTATGGAGAAGACCTTTAAACCCTAAGTGCCGTCTAAGTTGGAACCATATCTTGAGGGTGTTCATGATGACAGGATTGTTAGTAATACTAAGTATTGATCTCCAACCCAATGCAACATCTGCCATATTTGGCATCACATATAGAAGACATTTTACATTAAGGAAAGCATATAAAAACATAATTGCATTTACAACGCTGCTTGCATGCAGAATACTACTACTACATTGGAAATCTAAATACCCACCTAATGCGTCTTTGTGACCGAGAGAACTGATGTAGTTTATACAATTAGAAAAGAATTTGTCTCTGGACCCCCTGAGTGTATACTTTATTTTCTCTATCTGGGATCTGGTGCTGACATACTTAAACAGACTTACCATTATGCCCACATAGTACCAATTAGTAGCCTGTTTACATTTATATTCATGTAAATCATAGCACACAGTGCACAGCTCCAGTAACAGTAAACCTATGTTGTGTTTTCTTTCCTCCTCTGGGTGGTTGTCCATAGTGTGCACCAAAAATGCAATAAATGTGTTCCTTACAATCAATAGGACAGAATTTTACCAAATTTGGTATGAATGGTCGGGGGACGGGTCTAAACCAAAATCTGAAATTGCATATCAACTGACTGCAAGTGGGCGCGGCCTATGAAATATTTGTTTTAACTCATGATGCCACTGAGTGATCCTGATCAAGCTTAGTAGAGACATTACTCTCTATGTCCAGACCATTCACGCTGAATTTCATTGAAATCCAATTTAGAGCGAGGTGAATGGCAGAAATTAAAAAATACAATTTAAATGAGCAAGGGTGTGGCTTAGCAGTTAATTGGCCATAACTCACTGACTGTTGGTCCAATCATTATGAAACTTAGCAAAGTGGTTCCAAATGTCTTCCAAAAGAGGTCTGCCAAAGCATATTAAAATTCACAAATGGAGGAGCCATGAATACAGGTAATATGTTCCTCAGAATCCACAGAACAGAAATTCACCAAATTTGGTATGCATGCTCTTGGGCAGGTATTGATGAATCCCTGAAATGCAATATTGTTTGGTAAACAGGGGCATGGCCTATGAAATATTTGGTTGTAACTGATGATGCCATTGAGCGATCCTAATCAATCTAAGTAGAGACATCCCTCTCTATGTCCTGAACATTCACTCTAAATTTCATTGAATCCAATATGGAGTAGGGGAATGGCAAAACTTGCAATTAAATCCACAAGGGTGTGGCTTAGCAGTTAATTGGCCAAAACTTATTGACACTCACTGACTTACTGAAACTTGACAGAGTGGTTTGAGATGTATTCCAGAAGAGGTTTGCCAAAGCATTTTTAATTTTGCCAACGGGGGTTGCCAAAAATGCAATACGTGTTCCTCAAAATATATACACCAAATTTCACTGACATCCCATTAAGGTGGGGTGAGCGACAAAACTTTGACTGTCCAATTATAATAGCACTTCAGGCTTTGTGGTGTTAAAACAAGTGTTCAAAGAGTCTCAGTACTCCTTAAACATAATTACAAGATTACTGGAATGACTTTGCTTACCTTAGTCAATTCCAAAACTGGCCCATGGCTACAAAATATGTACAGCTTGAACACTAGTAACAGTGTGTACGGCATTAATGTAAATGCTAAGAAATACAAAAGAAAAGGTTTGAGGTGTAAAAATATGATGTTTGCTTGGTATAGATCAAGCACTGAACACTGCAGACCAGTATAAATGTCTCAATAATTATGCCAAAATAACTCATAGAGGTATTGAAAGTGACAATAAGGAACTTGCGATTGATGTTGATTCTAGTAGCCCCTTTGGACAAAAGTGGTAGTGACCAAAGCAACTATTGTGAGTTGAGGCAGAACAGGCTCCAATTGAAGGGACAGGTGACCATGTCTACTTAAAAGACTAAACAGGAAGACTTAACATTTTCTTGACATTGGCCCAGTCTTCAGTAAACTATCTCTACACGTATATCCAGTATCCTTGGCTTTGCCAAAGCGAAGCATTCTTTTAATCATTTTGTAACAGCTTTAGCCAACAACAGCTTTAGCTTTTAGCAATAGCAATTAGCTGTCAGCTAGCAAGTGAAGCTTATGTTTGCTTGTGAGATTGTGATCTTAATTTATTGTGTGCTATTTATCATGTGCAGCTGGTGATTGGGACACAGGACCATTGTGGAAAAAGACAAAAACACACATCAATGGAATTTTGCCCATGTATTTTGCAACATGTATAAATAACTTAATAGTTTAATAAATAACCTGAATCATAAACACATTTTAACCGTCAATATATTTTTCTGATTACCCAACTCTATCATGGTTATCCTCTAAAAAGTTGTCAGTTTTATAAGCTGCTAGATGATATTGGTTTTACTGATTTTTTTCTCTATCATGGTAATCTCTTTGGACAACAAGTACTGTTTGACCCACTATGTCTAATGTGTTAAAATTAGAATTCAGCTTATTTGATCATATATAAATCAATGTCTGAAGTAACTCTGCATTCTTTACTTAGAAATAAAGTGTTTCTAGTCACAAAGTAATAGTGTTATTCATTTTTTGTTGGTGATTAACAGATTTTCATGAAACATTCTGCATTTATTCATAAAATCATTGCATCAGTCATGCATTAATTAAACATTACCAAAGGTCCAGACATGTAAAAATACTCTGCTTGGAACAGTATATAATTAATTTTTTCCCAAAAAGAAAAATATAATTAACATTTTTAAGTCCTTAAAATGGTATCTACTCCTCAAGTCCAGTCTGTTCTTAAGCCAATATATATTATAAAAAAAAAAACAACTATTGGAATAAGAAAAAAAAACCTTTTAAGTATTCCTTAAGTGTTACAGTTTATTTGTTGATTGTGCATCATGTCACAGTGTTTTGATGCAGGTTTTGTTTGTCATTAATTCTATTCTTTACTTTTTAATGGATATCCTGCCAACATTATGCTTTGGAAACTTGTCTTCACAAACATACAAGTAAGTATGAATTGAGAGCCCTTATTTAATTAAATATAGCAAAACAACACTAAAAGTACAAGTCTGGCAGTCAAAACCCTTCTTAATTAAAATGTACTTCATTATTAAAAGTAAAAATGCTAAATTGTAATGCTCCTTGTTAGTGGTTCACTATTATACATTATATATGATTTTGGATCAACATTATGGCTGCATTTGTGTGAATGTTGCATTTTACTGCTGTATATGTTTTGAAGTTATCATTGGCTAATTGTTAGTACTTTATCTACTGTTGGTTAGTTTTTATTCTACTTCAATGCACCATATTTTATAAGATAATCATGTTTGGTCCTGTCCTGTAACAACCACTTATGTCCAGACTTTTTATGATTTCAGGAGAAAGCTGTTTTTTTTAGCTTTGTGACAAAGCCTTTTTTAATATATTTCAAGTGGGTTTTGAATTGTTTATTTAGGTTGAGCAGTATAATTTTCTTAAATCATTAAGTTTATTGATAACATCACAAACTTGCCTATTTGGGTTTCAGTGTCTGAAGAACACTTCAACATGTGATCAGCAGGACTATCACAAAATTCTATCGTCAATTTTGTGAACAGAGGACTACTCTTTCTTAGCCACAGTCAGTCTAGAAGGGACATTAACTCCTTCTGTTAATCAGTAAAAACATAGAAAAATGGTTATCTTGAAAGTAACTAAAACTGTTACAATACTGTAGCAAAATAAAATAAACATTATTTCCAGTAGTATTTATTTCAAGTCAAGTATAAGTATCTCAAACTTGTACTTGATATGGTGCTTGAGTAGATGTACTTGGTAAAATACCACCACTGAATGTGAAAGGTGAACATTGTGATCTTGCTTGTTGAAATTGAGCAATATGCACTACTCAGGGGAAATTTTGTTTGCCTTCCCTCTCTGATTTTTCTTTTTAAAGCTTCATATTACCATGCGAATAGACTCAGTGGCATTTGTGATGATTTTACAACAGAGTGGATGTTACATAATATGTATAATTTTTTTGTATTGTTAGAAACAGTGAAGTAAATATTAAAGAGAGAAAGACAGAAAGATGCACTGAAATAGGAGTGTGAATGCTTTCAAAGTTCACTTAATGTTTGCCCTCTCTCTGTATTCATCTGAATAAAGACAAGCAGATGATTAGAATAGATAACTGAACTGCCAGGCTGCACTTTGATCAACTGTAGTTAATTCCCATCACAAGTCAAAATAATGTTGTTGCACCCAATTTCCAATAAATCTATCACATGGTAACCTTTATGCATTTATGAATGCAGTGTCAAAGTGTATGACTTACAGCTTTCAGGCTGTATTATCATCTGTCATCAGTAGACTATGTTTCTTTTGATGATAACTTAATAAATGTTTGTCTTCAAAAAACTTGAAACCATGTTCAAGACCTTCTTAAACAAAACAACAAAGAAGAACAGTTGTTGTTTTCCTTAAAAAACAATATTTTCATTTATTGCAATGTCATTGCTGTGCATTTGTTGCCAGCTCATGTACACTACAGTGGAGCTGATATTTTTCCCCCATATATTCTGTTGTATTTGGAGGACAAGCAAATGTTTTGTAAATGGAACTAGAATGTTGTGTAAATGGATCAGGTCACTAGCTATTTGTAATACAAGCATGCATCATTATAAGAAACAAATTATTTAAGAGATATGGAAGTAAGTGGCTTATATCAGCAATTCTCAATTGGTGGGTCGTGGACAGCAAATATCTGAGAACTGGACAATCCTCTATTCAAGAACATTTAAACAGGTCAAACATGAAATGCTCAGGTTCTTTTGCAACAGAAACTGAATTCTGGCGAGCTGCTAACCTACTGCAGGTTGACATATACACTTACAATGAAGACAGATGGAACGTATTCCCACACATTCAGATACCAGGTAATCAGCAACCAGCTGAGAGAAGAGGTGGGGCAATTCACCTGAATACAAAAATTGCAATCACTATGATTTGGTGATGTGTAAGGGATGCATGCAATAAATCAATTTGTGCATCGTTTTATAAACATGGTCAAAAAAAGGAAACTGACAGCCTTGGAAAAAATATACACAGCAAATAAAAAACATTGTCAAGAAAATCTGAGTAAAATATGCCACAAATGAGCAATACAAAAAGTATGCTATAAATGTCAAAGTCAAAAAAAGCACCATTATGACTCTGAATTTCAAGAACATATGTGTGAACAAAGCAAAACTAAATATACTACTGGCTCAGTTTTTCAAGACTGTTCGTGTGACCAAAGCAAAACTAAATATGGTACTGATGCAATTTTTCAAGAGCATGTGCATGTGCATAACCCAAAGTAAAAAAAATTTTTTTCCAAATTATAGATTGTTATACATGTAACACACATCTTCTCAAAGGTAAACTGCCTGTACAGTGTTCCTAACAATGCATTTGAAGCCAACCCCAAAGCAACAATGTCTCAATGAGAAGGAACAACACCTCATTTACCTGCACATTCCTTTTATCACTCATACCTTTGAGGAAAGGAGGCCAGAATGCTATGCAAGGACCAGCTGTGTGTGTGCCATCCACTCGTCACGTGACAAGCATTTTGCCAAGAAATGAGAGTAAGGATTAAATGGTGTGGATTAAACTAAAACTTAAAACTAGAAACTACTGAAATTGATGAAAAGGTTAAAATTTGTATTGATAATGAAACTTCAGACAAGTAAGATAATGATGAACCAGAAATACAAGATGTATCACATATCAAAGACCAGCATGGAATGTTTCCAGCCTCTTGCTAACAACCAGTGGATTTTGGTCAAGAGATACTAGAGCAGCATTTTGATGGGATTCTGTCTATTCTTGCAGCAGAAAAAAATTCTCCCTTGAGACTGTTGTCTGATGGCACAAATGAACCAAAGAATTTTCCCATCTCATTTTCAGAAGGAGCACCAACTTTTCATGAGTGTCCAGAAAAAATAACCATGTAAATATCTCAATCAGTGAATATTTAATGCAGATGGACGTTTTGCCCATAATACTGATTACTGATTTTGTGCACAATATGTATCAGAACTTTATCAAATTGTATTAAATGTGTCAATAGCATTGAGAAAAGTAACAGACAAAAGTTTGAGGCAAGATGTTATGAGTTACATCCTTACAGACCCAGAATCTTTGAAAAAAATTCTACATTTTGTTGAAGGCTACAAGTTTCTGAAACCTATCAGAGGCACACCTCCATTTTGGCAATCAGCACAGAAAGATCTTTTTGGTATTTCTACATGGTTGTATTAATTTAGTTCTGTTGACTTGACATGGCCTGAAATGTTGAATGCCATGCTTAGACAAGAACACAACCAAGTAAAATTGAAAGATCTTTCTTGGGCAGAAAAATGTGCATTATTCAAGCACAATCCAGTGACGGAGGCCAGAACGTTTCACTTTACATGGGAATGCTTTTTAAAAGATGTTTATACAAAGCCCTGTAACTCCAGTAGGCAAGATCACAGACAGCTTCTTATCGACTGGAATTTTAGATGTGTGGCTCACTCCACATACATGCGCTGTTTTGGGCTGATGAACTGACTAAGACTCTGGTGCAGAAGTCATGCAATTTTGTGATAAATATGTCACATGTATACTGCCGTCTGATCCAGAGCTGTTGGAAATAACTGAAGTGCAAACACACAGTGAGTATTATGCAACGTCTTGTTTTAAGACAAAAAGAAAGGATCAGATAATTCATTAAAAATCAACGTTTCGCGGTAGAAAAGTGTTTGTCAATCGATGATTTTGTGTTCCACCACAATATTGCACGGGGTGCAAAACAGTTTACCTCCGCTTTCGTGAAGAACATCAGGGAATTGTT
>JAPZDV010000516.1:0-11047 GCA_029814665.1 Acanthurus lineatus
TCAGTTATTTCCAGTCACAGTTTGGGAAGAGGCAAGTTTCCAGGGGTCACATTTGAACTTGCAGCTCCTAGGGCAGACATGGGTAAACTACCATATACGGCCTGTTGGGCTTTTTAATCCGGCCTGCCGAACTTGTCCAAATTATATAATTAAATTAAATTTTATTATAATTAAACCTCCTTCATTTTACCTTTTCCCTGTAATGTCCGTGTTTCCCCAATAAATGGCGCACTCCAAAGACACAGATCTTTTGTTTGAGTGTGACGTATTACTCCCTACTTCACTTTTTTGCTTTGCACTTTGAGCCCTTCTGTAAAAATGAGCGGACCGAAGAAAAGAGTAAAGAAGAAAAGTGGACAATGAGTGCCGAGTGTTCAATAAAGAGTGGACAACAAAATATTTTTTCACTGAAGTCCAATTAATGGCTGTATGTCTGATATGCCAAGAAACTGTCGTGGTTTTCAAAGAATAAAATATCAGCCGTCATTTTGCCACTAAACATACTAACTATGCTAGCAAACAGTCAACACAAGAACGTACGGCTACGGCTCAGAGAGTGTCGGCTAATTTACAGACTTTTATGCCTCACTTAACGAAGCCACGTTTCCAAACCTCCAGAGGATGGCACAGAAGACGCTGACGTTGTTTGGCTCAACCTATGTGTGTGAGCAGACATTCAGCGTCATGAACATCAGAAAAAGCCCATCACAGATCCAAGATAACTAACCAACACCTTGGATCTCTCCTGAGAATTGCCACAACAAAACTAACTCCAGACTTTGATGCACTGGCAAAAAAAGGAGATCACCAACACTGTTACCACTGAAACTGAATGGGAGTTTATCAGCTATGTTATTAAATTCATACATTTGGAAAAGAAATTGTACAATGAATCCTGCACATTGATGCTTTGGTGCCTGTTAAAGGCCAAATCTTTAATGTAATGGTTTTTACATTTCATTTATATTAGTTTACACAAACACACCATCCTTCTATTCTGGCCCGGCCCCTCTGTCAAATTTTAGAAACCATTGTGGCCCTGGAGTCAAAAAGTTTGCCCACCCCTGTCCTAGGGGCTTCACCCTATCCACCTGAAACTCAGTTTATAGAAAAGACCTTGAGGATGATAAGTTTGCAAAGGTGTGGGAGGCTTTTGAATGGTGTGATCGTGGCAGGCCGTCAGATTTACATGTTTGGCCAGGAGGCAAAAAATAGCTCTAACGTCTTTGTAAAGAGACCATTCTGCTTCAAAATGAACACATTTGATAAGACTTTCAGCCTGAAGACATGTTCATGACAGTTATCAGTCATACTCAAAGTGTTTTCTGCTGGTGAAAAGAAATGTCATGTTTTCTATGAAAATGGGGATCTATTGGTGTCTTAAACTTAATTAATGTCCTAAAAATTGATATATTTTATTTATTGTCACTTAAAATTAATATATGAACAGGTTAACTTGCTTTATTGTTGACAAACAGGGTTATTTTTATTATTTTTATGTTATTTTGTTTATTTCTGCCACTCTCTCCCTGTCTGTGTTTCACTGAGTGACTTTGAATGCATCACCCCTCCCATTTCGCTTGTGTGTGCTGTGATTGGTCAGCTGTCACAGCTCTGAGAAAATTCTGGCGGCCATTACAGCTTGCCAATGTTTAAACACACACCATAATAAAACCCTCAGCCAAAGGCCAAAACTGTAAATGTAAATTAACAAACATGATAAAGTGAGAGAGAGAGAGCGAGAGAGGGTGGGAGAGAAAAAGTCAATGAGATAGGCGTGATGCTCATTGTGTACTGGCACAATAAGGAGTGATTGACAGGTGTCTTCAGTCATCTCCAGTTGCGATAGTTAGGACCTTAACTTACTAGCTGTCATTTGAACACACACCATAATAAAAGGCACAGCAAGAGACAAAACCTGTAAAAGTTATTACATAAACTTTATACAGTGAGAGAGAGAGGGAGAGAGGGCGATTGAGAGAAAGCCAATGAGATCGTGGCTCTGCTCCTTGTGTATAGGCACGGTAAGAAGTGATTGACAGGTAGCTTGTCCCCTCACGAAAATTAGTACTTTGACTTTTTTTCAGCCTTGTAGGGACCCATATACTTAAACACAGCCAAGTTTTTTTTCCATTCAGTTTTTAACAAGAGTATGCAAGATAGAGAGGAAATGAGTTGTTGCATAAACAAATGAAATAAAATTAAACTTGTAGCTGAAAATTAAAAATATATAGAGTATATGGAGACAGAGCAAAGGAGAGAAAGTCTGCTCTTTGTCATTTTAAGAGTTTATAACTATGGTGGCTGACAGCATTTAAATAGTCATGGTTAATAGCTGTTTAGACAAAAAATATTTTTTGCACCCTGGTACAAATATATTTAAGCTGCTGATGTCTTCAAAAGCACAAGTGTAAATATTTTCCTGTCATCATGTGTGCCTGTCAACCTTTACTGATAATGTGGGCTGTGCTACTGTCTGTGTGTCTGCTTGGCAACTGTTGTCCGGCAGACATCATGACTTAAAGTAATGAGTGCAGCTGTGTGTTGGTCTACCTGCATGAGAGGAGGAAGGCACATACTGCACTTGGGTCACAGTGTGGACTGAGCGCCAGCGGTTGGCTGTGTCAGGGGTGAGCTGCTGCCGGCTCTGACAGGTGCCAGGGTGCGAGGACCTGCTCAATGCTTCTTGCAGCTTTAATTAGCATTAAAATTGTTTTATTAACTAACATTTAATGTATGAATTGGTGAATTAAAGCCAAACTGTGGGAGACATAAATGAAGGCTCTTTTAAGCCTTTTTATTTAACTTCCCCTTAAGCAGACAATACAGTTTCATTAAAATTATGCCCACTTAAAAATCCTAACACAGGTATCTCTCACATTTAGTTAGGGGGAAAGTGGCAAAAAGCCCCCATCTCTGTACATAAACTGTCCATGGTGCTGAAAGTGCTGAAACACTTTGCTCCACTCCTGACAGGCAAGCATGTAATGATAAGAACAGACAACAAAACAGCTTATATAAAACACCAGGGCAGTGTTTGTTCAGCTTGCCTGCAGGAGTTAGCCAGGAGCCTTCTGTTATGGTCAGACGGCTCCTGGCTAACCTGCGTTCAATCAGAGTGGGTTACATTCTGGGCACAGGGAACTGGACTGAAGAACTGGCCCAAGACTTTCTGAGATGATTTCTCCCCAGTTCTTCTGATTCCCTGCTAATTACTGGAATGCTACGAAACACATGGGCATGTCATGGTGTCTGTCACTGATTCATTTGCTTTAGAGGGCACTATGGCAGCTTCCATGGTGTGAAAGTGCACCCTCCCAGCTGGATGACACTATCCTACAGACTTCTGTAATGAGCCTGTGGGTTTGGCCCTGAACAGGAATGCTCAGAGAGGCTAGTTTTGCCCTCTGATGTGATGCCAGCAATTCAGGATACGAGAACCCTGTTTACTACTGCATCTTATTCAGCTGAATGGTTTGCTTTTCAACTCCAGTGTGTGAGGAGGAATATGAACCCTACAACGTGCCCTCTACCTCTTGTGCTATCTTTCCCTCAGTTATTAGTTGTTAGACATCTAAGGTTATCTACGATCAAAACATATGCTGCAGTCATTTCTTCTTGCCGTGAAGGCTATGGAGAAGGATCGGTTTTTGCGCATCAGTTGTTTAAGCGCTTTTTGAAAGAAGTGAGAAGACAGCGTTCTCTTGTGCACCCCTTGGCTCCTCAGTGGGATTTAACGTTGGTTTTATGCGCTCTGGGGAATCCCCCGTTTGAGCTCCACAGAGAGGCGGGGGGTTGGACGCGGAGGCACGGCCAGAAATGGGCTCTCCATCCTGGGTGCAGAGAGTGGCCTTTCTTCCTTCTCCTCTCTGGTGGTCAGTCGGAATACCAGGGGCATGAAACCCGGCACTGAAGCTGAATTTTTTTTTAAGTCCACAAGAGGGTTTTCTAAGAGGGCAAGTGATGTATGCACACTCTTAATCTCTCCATCTTGTCTTATCATAAGGGATGATGGGAGCCTAGTCATACTGAGGCCGAACCCGACATTTATTTAGTCCCAGTTGTCCTCTCTTAAACAGACTGCTCAAAATCTATAGCATTCAAACAATCCTCCTATAACTCTTGATTTTGAGTTTAGAGAGAAACCTGAGCAAGAATGCAGTTATTTTACTGACCAGTTAAACAGCATGGACAGTGTGAACACAAAAAAATATATATAGCTAAAACACTGGTAACAGTATGAACAGTATTGATGTAAATACAAAATAAACAGTTTGTAAGAGTAGACTGTGTGCTCTGTAGATCAAACATTGAACACTATAAAGAATATAAATGTCAAAGATTATGCAGGAATATGTGGAGTGCGTGTGTGTGTGTGTGTGTGTGTGTGTGTGTGTGTGTGTGTGTGTGTGTGTGTGTTTAAATTTATAGCCAATCACCACAAAAATTAAGCAGAACATGAGGTGCTCCTCTGTAGATGAATTTTCTCAATTTTAATGATCTATGACTTCTCCTGAAGCACCCCCCTCAAAATGTACAATCCCCACCCTCTGACTACTTGCATGCAGCAACACAGTGGGATAGCAACAGAAGAGGAATATTATCTAATGATAACTAATGGCCACTTTAAACACTGAGTTTACAATAAACATATTTATAATGCTAGAGCCCTGATGTATGATCACTTGAATAGAAAGAAACTGGTTCTAACATTAAGCACTGCTATTGTGTAAAATTTTCAGAGTTAATCCTACTGACCATAATAGTTTTTTAGTCTTTTTCACTGATTGTAACCAAATGATGTATAAGTTAGAACCCCTTCAGCATTTCATACATGGTCCTGCCATAAACTATGTTTTGATCTTGACTTGTTTTGATCTTGCCTGAGCACAAACAGTGCTTTAACATTTTCAAAAACTCACAAAATTTGGCATGCATGTCAGCTGTGGTGAAAATTATGACATGTCAATGACATACAAGAAAATTAGTACACAAGTATCGGATCCAGATGCAAAAAAAGTCTCTTGGACCATCCCCTAAAGCCAACAGGAAGTAGGCCATTTTGAATTATATTGCAATTTGAATTTTTGACGATTTCCACGTTGTATTTTCCAAACTCCTCCCAGAGATTTTACTGTACTGACTTGAAATTTGGTTTTAAACACTCTTAAGACCTCTGTGATCAAAAGATATCAAAAGTAGGGCTGTCAGTTGATTAAAATTTTTAATCACGATTAATCGCATTAGTCTCCTGAGTTAACGCGCGATTAATCGCAAATTAATTGCAAATTTTTTACCCTGCTCTTTTACATTTACAACATATACAAATTACTTTTGTTTTGTCCGGAGAACCATCGGGCAAAACTTTAAAGCTAAACTTTCTGTTTGAAAGTCCCTTTTCCGTATCCATTTCTGCTTTGTAACCATTTGCAATATTATTTTAGCGCCACTTCCTGAAACTACGGGAGCTGGCAAGGCACAGACCGTGCGTTAATTGCGCGTTAAAAAAATTAGTGCCGTTAAAAGGAGTTGGAGTTAACACGTTAACTTCGACAGCCCTAATCAAAAGCTTTTAAATTTGATCAAGGCGGGGGCCATGGTGTGGTGGCCATTTTGAGCTTTTTGCCATGAAACATAAATTGCTTACAACTTTAAGACATTATCTAATATGCATCAAACATCACATGTGTGTTCAAAGTTCAAGACTGAACATAATAACATTTCAATATTATGTCACCGTTGGAACACCACCTATTGGCAACAGGGAATGACATGTTTTATAGTTTCATGCATTTCTCCTAGTAAGTTGATCAAATCCACCTCCAATTTGATCAGATGAGCCTGAAGACCTAGATGATGATATGTTGCAACTACTGTTTGTTTAAACCAAAGGACTAAACTGTGGTGGCGATATGGCATTGTTTAATGTTTCACCAAGAGAAATGACCTTGTTGTAACTTCCCCGTTGTGATCCAGTCTGTTCCAAATTTCATGTGGTGATTAAGAATTGCATTCTGAGGACAGTGACATGCCAATTAGGAGTCACACACATGGTGCCCCTGGTGGCTACCTTGAGTAACCCTGTATGGCAGTGAAGAAGTGATTTACATTAAATTCTCATGCAAGCACAACTTTTTATGTGTGGGAACATGACACACGAGTAGTCTGTGTTGTCTGGGGTCATTGGGCCCTCCTGCAAGGGTGCAAGTTTTTGTTTAACGCTGTTTGCAGCATTAATAATATTTTTTCTCCCCTATGGATCACATTTTGGTGGTACAGCATGCCCATACTCGTGAAATTTAGTACACCTCCAGCATAGCAGGAGTTAGCCATATTGAATATTGTGGTCATACCGTGGCGATTTTCACCCCTTGTGCTTTGCGAACTCATCCTACAAGAATGATCCAATCAAGTTCAAATTTGGTATGTCCAATCCTAACACCTTTGTGATGAAAAGTTATCAAAGGTCCATGCAAAACTTTTGCAGTTTTACCATGGCACACAAAAATTTAACTGTTTGAGATAAAACCCATTGAATAAGTATTTGAATAAAGACTTATGGAGACTAATATGTTAATTGATTAAGAATCAAGAATTTTCAGCCCTCTTGAACATACTGTTGATTTTTGTTGATTTTTTTCAAATGTGGAGTATGAAGTGTCTAGACAATTAGATTTCTTTATAATAAGTCACACCCACTTTATTCAGTGGGTATCAAACTTTACATGTTAACTGAGTCACTGACTGAAGATTACGCAAATTGAATTTTGTTTGAAGTGATGACACGGTTTATGAGGTATAAACTTTTCACATTTGTGGCACCCACTACAGGTGCAGTGCAAGGTGCTTTCTCAGATGTGTTCAATAAACATTTCTCAATGTTTTAGTAAAGTTTTGTGTTGATTCGATGAAGAATGAATTTTTTACAGGCAATTTTGTGTTAACCTATATTTTAGCAAAGGTAAATTGGTGGCCAAATCACTCATACTTGCTTCAATCCAAAATCAAAATAATGGCTTTGTTTGGCTGGGTCTAAAGATTATTTCCACAAAGCTTCATGCAAATTCATCAAAATCCCTAGGACTAGACATGAAAAAAAGTTTTGGACAAAGTTCAAAATTGTGGAAAACTTTCCATGTGAAAAGGCACATGACTTACACTACTAAATTCTTCTGAATACACAGAATCAAGGAAAAAAAAATTTGTTGCCGACACTTACTGTTTAAGGCAGTTCACACCAAATATTTGTGACGTAACAAAACGTTTTAAGGTAGAGTTGCAGCAGTGAAGACTGGTCCATCTCAGCTTGACTCAAGTCAGCTGATGGTATTGCTTGCAACT
Source organism: Acanthurus lineatus (assembly GCA_029814665.1). NCBI lineage: Eukaryota > Metazoa > Chordata > Actinopteri > Acanthuriformes > Acanthuridae > Acanthurus > Acanthurus lineatus. Next base: position 7,342 of record JAPZDV010000516.1, read on the forward strand.
GAGCTCGTCAAGTCACCACATAGGCCAGTTTGAGAACATAAGGCATGTCACTTACTCCAAAAGCCAATCAACTTGTTAGTGATGTAAGTGCTTTCTTTATTCATGTTCTGTCTGAAGATATAACGTTAGCTTACAATAAGCAAAAGCTGTTCTTGAATCTCACCACAAGCGCTTATCTTTTTGCCAGACTTTATAGTTTTAATTAGTTTAACTGTGAAAGAATGAGTTTGTGCTTTTAGTGTCTCTAATCAAGTTTGCATTATGCCACAAAATTTGTTATCTGCAAGGCATACCCCCCCCAATGTTGCTGTGGAAACAATACACTGTCTCATGCAATCGCAGCGGTGTGAACTGACAGTTCTTAGAATGTTGCATTGCAAGCATTTGTGAGTGTCAAGTCGCAAATCTTTGGTGTAAACAGGCCTTTAAGGAGTAATGGCCCAAAAAGTAAAAGTGATAATAAAGCACCACCATTTTGTCAGATTGATCTGGTTGTTGTTGGCTAAGTAGTGAGGGAGATTTACAACTTATGTGCAAAGTTTGGCAAATGTAGCATAATAAATCAGGTGAATCTTAGAAAGGGTTTCAGCCCCCTGGGGCTTGGAAAAATATATCATAGTTAGAGTGCCACCTACTGGGAGGAACACATGACAGTCTAAAACATGTAATTTCCTGTTCCCAGTGGATGGCTCTCTAACTATAATATATTGTTGACATGTTTTTGGTTTCAGACTGGGACTCATAACACATGATACATAAATAGACACATATATATCAGACAATATACTTTGAAGCTATAAGCATTTTAGTTTTATTACAAATTGCTGTGAGTTGCCTGTCTGTGGACATACTGTGTTGCTTTAATGCAATATTTACTTTGTTGTTAATCAAGATAGGAGTCAAATATGGCAATCTCATACTTTTTCCACCGCTGTTTTTCAGCTCTAAGTCCGCTACGCTACAGTCAACTACACAACAGTCAGCATTTCTGAGGTGGTTTTTTTTTGTCATCTTTAGTGCTCCTCAGAGTGCCTATGTGATCCACTTCTTAATGGGAGAGTGCTATTACAATTGGCAAAAGGCAGAAGGCAGTGTCTCTGCAGAAAAACATACTACCACACACATTTAGTTGGTCATCAAAGATGATTGAGAGAGATTACTTTTTTATAAGTCCATAGATTTTTTTTAAAGAAAATCCTGCATATTATAGCTTTTTTCACTTCTATGTCCTTTATTCCTTTTACACTCCTAATTCTTCTTCCTCTAATCACCTTTTACTGTTCTATCTTTCTTCTGATCATTCTTCTCTCTCTCCTTTTTTCTGTCTTTCCCTTTTCAACCATAAGGTTCCACAACTTCTCTATACCTTGTTTATGTTTGTATGTACAGACGAGGTTGTTCATCTCGGTGAGGCCACAGTGTTGGTTTCCATCTGTGTTTGTGGTTTATTGTTTCTGTGAGGGATCTCCAGTTGTGCATGGAGGCAGCAGGGACCCTCAAAAATTCTCCCCAATTTTCTAGTTTGTTTATTATGCTAGGAAAGAGAGGATGGGGAGTACATATATGGAGGGACTGGTCATAGTTCTGTTTGCACTTTAGGCACTTACTTAACCTTTGGAGAGGGGATGTCCTGTGCTCTTTTAGTAAACAGGCCTCAAGCTCATTATGCTAAAAAACTTATTTTATTTATGGTAGAGACAATTGTTTTAGGAATGCTATTTGAAAATGAAAAATAATATTGAAAGAAAATTAAATACAGAGAAAATGTATGGAGTTGATTTTATTTAATAGAGCAAGGGGTAGGCTGGATGAAATGACTTCATAAAGTTTTGACTTTTGCTGAAAGGCAATTTTAGCAACTGTACCTCTTTCAGTGTTAATTGAAGACTCCTGCTATGGGTGCTTTTAAAGTGCCTGGTCGGAACACTTGTGGAAATTGCTGTGCACATGTGAATTGAATTTCCCTCCACTTGCCAAAAAATCTGTCTAAACATTGCCATTGCTGTGTAAAAAAATGTTAATACTAACCTACCAGCGCGTCCTAACTCAACAAATTCTTATGGGCCCAGGTAAGAATAATTTGCATGTTTAGTGATTTTTTTTGTAAAACACATGGACACCTTCAGGGGAAAAAAAAGGTATTGATGCCCTAAATAGTGTTTTCCTTGACCATATCCTACGGATGGTCCAAAGGACATCGAAGGTTATCACTTAAGTTCTCAAAGGTAATGCAGAATGCACAAAGTTTTGAAGATGATGAAGAGTCTTCTCTGCATACCTAAAAGAAAGATATGCACCATATTTAAGCCTGAAAGAAACTAGACATAGCACATATAAAGAACATTTTAAATTGAGTATATTTCATACAGTGTTTTGCTTTTTAGTACTAATAGTTTTCTCCTTGGTGTCCTTGCTGTTGTTGTTTGTTGCTTACATCCAAATTATGAAAGCTGTGATCAAGTTTAAAAACTGAATGAAGGTGCTTTCTTGCTTTCTAGAGCTGCTAGATGCACAGACAAGATGTTCATATATTGTTTTCTCTGAATAAATGAATGAATACTCTAATTATGCAGATTTTTTTCTGCATTTCAGATTGTGCCATCTTGTATCCATTCGGTTACCATGATGAAGGTAGCATGACCCATTGGTGGTGGTCTTGCAGCTGTTCCTGTCCCTACCAGCTTTCCCCACCTTAATCCAAACCAGCCCATGTAAGGTTCCCTCCTTTCCAGGAAAAGAAACTGGGCAGCACTTCCCAGCACTGGGCTGTTTGTAAATGCTTTCTTTGCATTAATTTTTAATTTTAAATCAAAATGCATTAGTCCTTACCAGTATTTGTTAACAGCTTCCTCTTATTCACTGAAAAGAACACTAGCACATTGATAGTGCTATATGAACATTTGTTATTCCTCTAATTCTGCACAGTAGAAGATTGTATGTTTTGGACAGAGGTCATTCAGACATGGCATTTCCATTTCTAAAGTCTGCATATAGCCCTTTATATACACTAAATCATGTAGAATTTTTTCACTTTGTTTACTTAATCAGTGTGTAGTATTTTATAGTTGTTGTTTTTCTTTGTTTTGTTTGTTTATGTCTTTTTGACCATTAGAGGTTGTGTAACTGAAATTCTTATGTACCAGAATTTTATGGCCATTAAAGTTTTGGCTACCCAAATCTTAACACTTCTTCATGGCTCTGATGACAAGTTGATCACATTTAAAAAGGTTGTGCTCTTGACTTGTTACTGCAGCATTTGGATCAGGCTGCTTGATTTATATGTTGGTAGAGAAAAAACAGTGTCATTTAATCTTTTGTTGTAAGACTAATGAACTAGTTGTACTGGTAAAAGTTGGGATGAGCTTTGTTGCTCGAACTTTAAAGCCAGAGTGAGATCTTGAGCAAGCAAGAAGTGTCACGCTCGTGACAACATGGACTTTTTTTCAAAGGCTAATAAAATGAGTCCAGATGACTTTAAAGCCAGGGTCAACTTGAAACTAATTATTGTAGTTTCTAAAAAATGTTGTCCTTCCAAGTCTAAAGGCAAACATGCTCATACTTCTTCAAAATAAACATGGATGAATGCATGAATGCAAAATAAAAAGACTGTTGTCACATAAAAAAGCATGATTAGATAATTGTTTAAATATAATTTTTTTTATACATGTGTATATATATATATATATGTGTGTGTGTGTGTGTGTGT
>JAPZDV010000517.1:0-11042 GCA_029814665.1 Acanthurus lineatus
ACACACACACACACACACACACACACACACACACACACACACACACACACACACACACACACACACACACACACTGTATTCCTGTGGGCTTCTTCAAACCTTTTTGTTTGCACACCGACTCAAGAATAATGGAGGTAGAATTAGACTGCAGATCTTTGTTTTCCATCGCTTTGCTTTTCCCCGCAGATCCGCAGCCTCATTTCACCGGTTTAAATAATTCTCTTAAAGGACAAAGGTCACTGCTGCACACTGGGAAAAAATGCCAAGGGACCAGAAGAGAGAGATCAAATAATCACAAATTAAAAAGAGCCTGAACACATATTGACACAGAATTTATCTTTAGTTAAAAAACATCTTTGTACAGGATCTCTAGAGGTTGACGAAAGGCTGAGCACACAAACAAACAGTACAGATGCTTTATGTTTTACAGTACACACTCGTCCAGACACAAATATACCACAACTAATAAATACAAACATTTTATACAGCATTTACAGAGTACAGGGGAGCTACATGTCTTTATCAGTGAATCAGCTGCAGGAAATCACTTTAAATACAACGAGGGTTCAAACGTTTCAGGTGTCTGCATGCACGTCCATCCAAAGGGCTTTTTAACGGGCTGGGTATCAAACCTGAACACTTATTGTGCAGAAAATCGATTCTCTCAGCAGAACAGACAGCTAAATCACACTGAGATGAACAACCAGGGTTCACACTGTATTGCTTAATTGGTTTTTAATCAGATTAAAGTGTAATTTTCCATCCTGTTTGTTGATGTTGCATTTGTTCCTGCGTTGTTTCGTGGTCCCACAGAGCTGTTTGTACAATTATGTCCTCTAATCTAATCTGCAGCACTTTCAGTCACTGGTGATGGAGCTCTATATGATTACAGCACAAACACTATGATAAAGGATGTAGATGTGCAGTGTTTTTATTGGTGGCCACATGTAAGACGGATCTAAAAATGTGTTTTTTTATTGATCATAGTTTCCTTCTCTGTTTGTTACACACAGCTGCATCTTTATGGTTTTTGCTAATAACACCAATAACAAACGAGAACTTTTTGTTCTGTTATCTGAAGCAAACTTTAAAAATCAGTCCTGAAACTTGGTAAAAGTAAAGTATCAAGGTGATAAACTGGTGTTAAATATATATTTTTTGTTAAGACAGACTCCGGGTCTCAAGGACTCGACAACGAACAGAAGGCTTAAGGAAATCTTCTATCTCACTTAATTGTGTTAAAGCCTAATCCAACACTGAATCACATCAGGAAAAATGGCTGCTGCTTGCTTAACTCTGCGGGTTCAGACCGGTTTATTAACGAGGGGAAGTTAATCATGTTTAGTGCTCATTTGTTTCCATAAAATATTGAATGCATTTAATGCAAAACCTGATTTCTGCACCTGTGTTCTTTAGGTTTAGATGATGTATTGACACTGTATTTGAAACTGTTCTGACTGACCCACCTTTTTTATAAGCATTAACACTGTGTAGCTACTGTATCTTCATGCTGTTACGCTCACCTGTCGTTAAAAAGTGCAGAGATTTAAAAGTGCTGAGATTCAGCTGGGAGTCCAAACTGGTGCAAGTTGCATAAAACTTTCCTGCTGCTCCGGGTGCAGCAAAGAACCTGTAGCTTATATCGAACTGCATGTTTGTTCTCGATTTATTCGATCTAAACGTCTTTAGCTGGTCTGAATGAGTGTTGCAGGGTTGGATTGAAGGGTTGTTGGCTGTTATGGATCATTGATCATGAAGCTGCTGAGGCTGCACTTGTCATTGGTTAACACTGCTCTGTGGATTCTGGATCATCCTGGTTTTGGGAGACTTGGTTCATGCATGCTGATTGGCTGTCTGGCTTCAGTGCCTCTCAATGATTGGCTGTTTGTAGTGATGCTTTCTCAGCCGGGGTCCTGTAAGAGGAGACGAGACAAAACTTTTTTATCAGTTTACCTTCTGAAATCAATGCACAGCTTGTAAAAACAGAAGAAGCTGTGAAGTAAAAACAGCCAAAGCAGACGGGGTTTTTTTTTTTTTAAAAACACAACGTCTTTGTTTTGTTTTTCACTTTAGTTTCACGATTCATTTGTTTTATATAACTGCCTTTCTCCTAAATGATCAGCTTTGGTGAAATGTTTGTTAAAATTAGCATTTAGAGTGTTTTTTAGTTTGTAAGATTTGGAATATCTGACTTTTTTATGAAGACAAAGTCTTGTTTGTAATTATTTTTTTTCTCTTGTCTTCCATTACTCCATGTTTTGAATTTCTTACTGTGCGTCAGGCTGCTTTGGTGTCCTGGAGTCTGGAAGGTTCGGGTGGTTGTTGGACCTTCGCCCTCTGCTGTGATGACCTGGACCTCCAGCCTGTACAGACTGGCAGGATGGAGGCCCGACACCACCAGAACTTTACTATCCTGAAGAGGAGAGAGAGCAGAAAACAAATCTGAAAAATGCTCTTGGTGTGTAACATCGTGGTGAAGTTTTTGAAAAACCCATCGGACTAAGATTTGCCTGCAGGAAAAATACTAATTTGCATTTTTTGCAATAAAACTTGCATAAATGTTGCACAGAGGACAAGATTCAGGGTAATTTATCCTTCCTTTTGCACAACAAAATGAAAAATTTAAAGCCCTTATTACAATAGAAATACAAAAGAAAAGAAATAAATAAGAACTTGACCAAGAAATTGTCATTTTTTACTTTCAATACAGCAGTTTAATATTTTTTCTTTTTTTGGGGAATTTTTTCAGTTTAAGCGTTTCCATTTCAGCAATTTCTTTTTGACATGAAATTTTGGCCTGGTTTTCTGTAGCAGATTATTTGAATAGTCATTATTTGTAATTTATTTCCCATTTTCATGTATCTTCAAACGCCACCTGTTCACTTCAGGGCTGCAAACTGGATGTTTTGGAAAAAAACAAACTCGTGTCCAAATCCCCCCCCTCATGCCCAAACACATTCCTCAGAAAAATTCAGACAAGACGCCAACAATGAGTCTCACAAAATTATTAGTAATATTTAAATGTAATCTGAGTTAATGTTGGTTAGTGAAAGCAGTGTGAGGTGTCGCAGCACTGACCGGGGGCAGAATCTGGGACTGCGAGATGAGGCTGTGAGGTAGTTTGTTGCTGCTGTGACGGTTTCCGGGCAGAACTTCTGCCCAGGTCACCTGGTAACCCGTCAGCTGCCGGCGAGGCGGAGCCGTGGACAAACCCCAGCTGAAGACGGCCGTCATGTTGCCGCCTCGGACCTCGAAGGACGCGGTGAGGTTGACTGCCTTCACCAGGACCTTCAGAGGGGGCGCTGCTGGAGGAGGAGGAGGAGGAGGAGTCAGGGAAGGAATGAGGACAGGAGCTGAACAGTGACACAGGAAAGCTGTGGCTCGACTTTGGATGATTGTATTCACACATTTTTTTTGGTTTTGGTCAGAAACTGCTTCTTTCTACTTCCCTCTTCCCTTGTTGTTTGCTACAAACATCCATGATCTTCCATCTGAACTGTGGAGACCCTCATGATCATGATCATCCTTCTATGCACATCGGAAAAACCCCGAACAAACTGATACCAAACTGTCGTCAGCCATTGAAAAGCTAAACTCCCGTCTCATTTTTGGTATCAAGAAAACAGCGATTTACTTTGAAATAAACCAAATATTTCTGTGGAGAAATGTTGAGTTTAAATACTTTAGTGTTACTCCAGATTCCTCAGTCTAAAGGCATATTAAAGATGTGCTATACATTGAAATATCTCATTGCTTATTTAAGACACATGCATTAACAGCTGAAGCCCAGCTAAGTGTTTTCTTATCTTCATTATTGCACATCATGTTTGAGCTCAGGCCAGCAGGACTGTCTTAAAAACTGTTAGGTCACTTCACAAACAGGCCCTGAAAGTCCTGGAGAAGAAATCACAACAGCATCGTCATTATGATGCACTAGTTCAATATAACTCCTGACCTTTTGACAACATTATCTTGTTTTCAGATGCTCGATTAGTGCAGAAGATAATTAATAACGTTGCTCCTTCGCGGTCGAGGAGCTTTGCTCAGCTTCACTCCGAGCAAATTAGCGGAGCATCAAGGTCTTTGTTCGAGGGGAGGAAACAGCTTCCCCAAGCAAGACCTCGCATTCGCACAATCTGCTGCTTCCTCTAAAACTGTTAGAGAGCAAATGAGCTTCTAGTCAAACATGCACAGACTTCCACATTTATTTACCTGTGAAGTTAAAAAACTGGGTTTTAAACAAGACCGTCAGCATTAATCAACTTGTTATAACTGTAAGTTATATTTTGATATCTTTATTCTGTTTTGTGGTTATTCTAATGGAGTGTTTTGTGTGTGTGTGTAAACCAACACAGGCATTAATATGTTTAATCCATTAGTTGGGAGAAACAGGGTCCCTGATGTAAATTAACATAATAAACCAAGCTAACTAAGTGAAATGAATTAAATATTATTGTAAAAAATGCAGCTATTAGAGGTTTTTAAGCAATTTTTTGACTTTTGTACAGCACCTTTCACATAAGCGCTGAGTTAGTGGGCATGTTGATCACATTGAACTATGTGCATAAACATACAGTCTGAGCTTTATAATATGACACAACTGTAAACTGGATTGTTGCAGTAAAATTTGCAATAAGGAGAACAAAAAGTGTAAATGTGCTTCATACTGATGACAGAAAACATCTGGAAAGGACCCATCATGTGTCGTTAAATAAAATAAATTCGTCTCGCTCTCACCGTTTTCTCCGGGACACGTGATGAGTTTGGGGCTCTTGGCTTGGATGGCGGTGCAGGAAGGTGTGAGGAAGGTGGCGCTCTCTGCCGGAGGATGACTCTTCTTGCTGACTGGCTGCAGAAGGACTTTATATTTACAGGAGAATAGCAAGCCATGAAGGCTGACAAAGCTCTCCTAGACGACAAAGACAGGAAACACACATGGGATCATTTTGTGCAGCTCTTCGTGTTCGTCACATAAAAGGCAGTTTGATTTTGTGACCTCTTCTGTCCATAAAAGCTGTTACGTGTCTTGCAAACACCACTGTAACTATATTCTCATCATTTCTTTGGCTCTTATATCAACACCAACTATGTGATTTAGTTTTTTAAGGTCACCTGTGTGCTGGTTTTCTCCATCGGTCTGGTCTGGTTGTGTCCACAGTATTCTGGACCCCACTGGACTCTGTAGAGCTCGACTGAAGGATCTGTGCAAACAACAGGAGCTTATAAAACAACACCGTCAACACCACAAAAGCAGCTGTGCAGCATCGAGTGGGTTTGTTTTAAAGAGTCGTCACACAGCTTCAGAATTATGTTTCTTTAACATCTCACTTAGAGTCAGAAAACAAGGTTTAGTCAGTTTCATCGCCTGAGACAAATGGGGGTCGTGTGCATGTAGCTCCATTTAAAGAGTAAGTTTTTTAGAAAACCTCTGTGGTTTTATCGTTGTAACCTCAAACTAAGGTTACAGTATTTTCCTGCAGGCTAAAAATGGGACCTGTGCACTCGACACCCAGAGGGAAAATGTTCTGCAACCAGGCAAGATGGCAAAAAAAACATTTTCTCATTGAACTATTGAGTTTTTCACCTTTTTTATTTAACCTTAAACTTAAAACATCCACCAAGTATTTCTTCTATAACTATCAATTAAAGATCAAATTTATGAGAATAATCACATCAGACCATGCACACGTTGCACTTTTTGCACATGTTGCACATATTGCACATGTTGCACATGTTGCACATGTTGCACATGTTGCACATGTTGCACATGTTGCACATGTTGCACATTTTGCACATGTTGTACATATTGCACATATTGTACATGTTGCACATACCTGTGCTGCTCTGCCAGTACACGTGAACCCGGAGCTGTCCGTCCTGGTAAAACGGCGTCCCGACGTCCAGTGTGTCACCTTTAGGGTTTCTTGGGACGACGCTGGTGGCTTTAAAAACAGACACATAATTAAACTTCATGGGGGGGGAGGGACTCGTCTACGCTGCAGTAAAGTAATAAACTCAACAGTTTTTTAGAAATCTGTCTCTTGAACAAGATGTTGAACAATGTACTTTTTTTATTTATTTTGACGTACTGACAGAGTCAGGAACAGAAACCATATTATTACACTTGTTCTCTTCCTCTCAGCTCAGTTCAGAGGAAAGTGGACACTGAATGTTCACAACCTGTTATTGTATAAATGATGTATTCACTCTGAGTTTCATTTCTTTGACTGTTGAGGTTTTTCTTTTTCGTTTCGATGATTTTCACCAGTCACCTTGAAAGAAACACCTTGACATTTTGAAGTAAAGTTCCAAGGTTTTCCTGTTCTGATTGTTAAGAGGACGGAGTGAAGCTCTGAGAGAATATAAAGATTTAACATTTCAGCTGAATGGAGTCCTCTGGATGTTAAAAACCACAGGTGTACTTCATAAAAAAGCACCATAAAAAGTGTTAAATAAAATTCAAAGATCAAGGACAGATTCTGTCCAGAAATGCTAAGAACTTAAACTTACGCTTTTAAAGAAACTTTGAGAAAATATGAGGCCTTGCAGCAAACTTAAACACACTTTTCTTGCTTGCACATTAAGACGAGGTTATCAGACTTTAATTACAAAATAAAAGCCAGAAGTTTTTTCTTTTTGTTCACGTTTAAAGACTCACTGCGCTGCGTGGTGAAGTGAAGGACGGCTCGAGGTCCCTTCAGCTGAGTTTGTCCCCAGTAAGAAACAGCCTGAACCTCCACGCTGTAGCTCCTGTTGGACCGCATGCTGTCCAGCTCCACCTGGCTCTGCACACACACACACACACACAAACACACAAACACACACAATATGTGCATAAAATACATTCAAAAATCCAAGCTGAAGAGATTTAAAGTTGCTTTGCGTAACATTTTAGCACCAGTTATGGTACAAAGAGGTCAAACGAGCACCGTCTTTGCTTGTGATTCAGCCTCCTGCCAGGCTTTGTAAATGTTAAATGACTTCAGTGTTTCAAGTGTGTTTCATAGTTTCTACAAAGTCTTTCAAGTTTGATTTCAGAGAACTTGACATGAGCGAAAACATGTATTCATCTGTGGCCTCAGGTCCCGAATAGCAGCCGTGCATTTCAGCTGCAGCTTTGCAGTCGGTTTATTAAATGTGACACAGAACATTTTATTTGGTCCGTTTTTAATTTGTCTTGACAGAAGAATAAAAACCGAAAACTCTCTTGCATAGTTCACACAGGAAAGAAATTCCATCAAACCTCAGCGAGTCATTAGGAGACACAAGCTCTGCAGATTTCTCTCTGCTCCTCACCTCTCTGACCGTCTTCCTCCTCTTCGTCAGCGATGAAGCGAACGGCTGTCCGACTGCAGTCCAGCTCCAGCTGACCTTGTAGTGGTGGACGGGAACATCCAGGTCGGCAGACATGCTCCACTGGAGCCTGGCAGACACCGTCCTGCCGGGGCCAAAGCTCATATTGGCCACTCGGAGCTCAGTGGGAGCTGGAGGACCGGAGGGGTCTGAGGGTGACGGGAGGCCGTTACTCATTTGTATGCAGACAGGCAGCGAAATTACACACTGATGATGAGACAGACAGTAAAGTTACACTTTTCTCTCCTAGACAATGTTTGTTTTTCTATTAATTTGACTTTCAGAAACAGGAGGCAACACATCATTCTTTACATCAGTTGGAGCTGAAAATAATTTAAGGTTGCATCAACTTTGACTTTGAAACACCAACAACCAGGAAAGCACCAATAAGTCAGTTTCCTGTTTACACAAATCAAAACTAACCCTTGCTATTTAACTGTGATATTTTTCAAGCTATTTTTCTCTTTCTAAATCTCACCTCGAGATAAACTTAAACATTTACAGCCGTGCAGTGATCTAAACTTGAACAGGGTTTTTTTTTTAATTTAAATAAAGCTGAAACTGAAGTAAAGTAATGAAAAATTTCTACACAGAAACTAAATAGAAACAACATTCTTTAAATAAAAGTAAACTGAAATGATATTATTTTGTTCAAAATAGGAAATTCATGCTTAATTATAACACATTTTAAAATGAATTTTGCATGAAGTCACAATGTAGCTGCATATTTTTTTTTACATGTTGAACTTGGATGTAACAAAACTATGATTTAATGGGGTTCAAACTCAAAGTGCTGTGAAATTAAAGCTGAATAAATAAAAACTAATGATGATCCGTGCTGGAAAATCTCAAACTGAAATAAAACTATCGAACATGCTTCCACTCGGCCGTTTCCAACGCAAATATGACAGCAGCCACGATGCACACAGGAAAAGATGGAGGGCAGCTGCTGCTCTCGTTAACTTGTCCGAGGTGATTACGGTCTTTTCAACGTGTCGACACGTTTCACCATGACAACCACAGAAACCACACGGAGGAAAACAAAGAGTCTTCAGGGCTCCGTCAAAAAACACGGCCCTTCATGTCTAATCTGTTGAACTGAGATAACTTCTGTGCTGAAGTGCATCTGACTGGAAATGTTTCTGTGTTAATTGTTCATCTTTTAAAGCTGCACCGCTGCCCTCAAACTGTCTGGACGTCACCTGGAAGACGTTTTTATATGTGAACACCAACGTCCAAGTCACTGCACTTAAAACAGACTCAATGCTGTCCACTTCCTGTTACAATATGTATGTAACGTCCAATTGTGTCTGTTTGTAAGGAGGCAGATAATCATCCGCTGAATTGCATCAAGCGAGTTTGCGAGTAAATGACCTTTCAGCTGCTTTATACTCTTTTTTTCTGACTGCCTGTTGTTGCTTTTTACTGTCATTGAATTTGGAGATGCATCTGAATACATGCAGTGATGATGGTAACACAAAAACAGCCATATTTGTAGTAGCTTCTTCCTTTTTTAAATTTTTTTAATTGTAACAAGACAGTTTTCTTGACTATTCTGACACATTCAGTCTGATTTCTAGCACCTGAATGAGCCGCAACACTAGTTATTATTCTTCTGTTAAAGTGAGATTTGGCCTTTTCATACAAGACATGTTTGTGCTTTTAAAGAAATTTTTATATTTCATCTTTAAACACTGATTATAGGTAACAAGTCAACTCTCTCTCTCACACACACACACAGAGGGAGTCTCTCTGACCTCGGCTGGACTGGATGTGTCTGCTGGGCGTGGTGAAGCCTCGGCTCCCGTGGGTGTTAACAGCTGCCACTCTGAACTGGTACCAGCGACCCGGCCGGATGTCGGAGAGCCTGGCTGCTTGCTCCGTGGTCTGTGAGGGGGTCAGGTGGTGTGTTTGAGGGAGCAAGACGAGACACAACCCACAGTTTTAGAAAAGGATAGCATAGGTTTCGATAAAACACCTGTGACATGTGGACATGCACACACACATAAGCTCAAGTTGTGGTGGTTTTGAACGAGTGTGTAACATTTGTTCTGAGGAGAAGCTGCAGTGCAGGCAGGGTCACGCACGTCTGTTTGGTTAGGCTTAGAAAACGTGGCGTTCAGGCACTTGTGGACGAGGCACAAACTGGCCAAGTTTAACATGCTGGCTTTGTAATGTTTCTGTAAAAATACATCATTAATAAAGAAACTCTCAGAAGACTAAATGATGAAAGTTGGGATGAAGAAAGAGCTCAATGGTGGTTATTTTGACAGCTGGTATGCTACTCAGCTGCTGGACTAAGTGTGTTAGTGTAGGAGGGAGCCATGTTAGAAAATAAATGTGTTAGGTTTTCCATAATGGACTCCCTCCGCCTCAGGCCATGAACTTATCAGTCAACCTTATGATGCATCAGCGACTCGATCCAGACTCGTTAAAATGACCGTTTAACAATCTGAAGAGTCTACGAACATGGAGAGAACAGCTTTGCTCTGAAGTTGGCCAGCTTACTGACTAACCTGTGCAACCACCTGCCAGTAGGTGGCAGTGTCCTCGCTGGGCTGGATGCCAAAGTTCCACCTCCTCTGCAGGATGTAGACGACGGGCTCGGCCGAGATGTTGAAGCGAGAGGACCAGCGCACCTCCAGCTGTCCGGAGGAGAGCTCTTCAAAGCCCAGCTCCTTCCTCGGCTTCAGAGGGGCTCCTGGAGCAAAAACACACATTTCTTTTTATAACGTCATCATGTGATGAAATGATGCTTGGATTTTGTTTATACAACAAAGAATTTTCAACAGTTTCTACAGAAATCAAGATATCTAGGCTGATATCAGCTTGAGAAGTAAGAAAATTGATATATTTGTTGAATTCCTGTCATTAAAATTGTTTTTTCGCTCATGAAACCACCAACCAATGTCGTTTTCAGCACATCTGTCCCAGCACAGAGGACGCTGGGGTCTGAGTCCTGAGGCAGCAGGGATTAACGGCTTGACTCAGTACCACCGAGTGTAAAATAAAAAAACAGTTTAACCTCATCATTCCCCTCCTGTCTTGTGTGTTTTCATCAGCGAGGCCTGAACACACACTGCTGCGAGCTCACAGGAGCTGTTTTCCTCAATATTCTTTGATCCCTGCTTTAACAATGGAGGCCTAAGTAGGGCATCCTCCACCTGACTCACACTGTTTGTTAGCGAGAGATTTCCCTCCTGGAATTAGATAATTTATCTGAGTTAAAGCCCAAGGGATGCTGGGATGACATCTTATTTTAGGCTGACAGAAAGTTTAAGATAGTTTAAGTATGTCAGACGGAGTAATTCTTAACAATTAAAGCAAAGAAAATGATTCACTTTTATGACCAATTTAGCTCTACAACGGGATCAATCTTCAGATTAAAGACATTCCTTAAACCACCTTGATCAGCAGGAATAATGACTGTGTTATGTGTAATAACACATCGCGATGCACAGCAGCAGTAACATCAGTAATTACTCCAGTCTATTTCAGTTTCAGGTGCTTCATGATGATCAACATGCATCTGTCTCTCTTATGTTCTTGTCTAACCTCAGACCTCTAAACCAATAATCTTTCATCCTTCAACCAATTTATCTTTGTCTCTAACTGTTAGGAATGAAGCATGATGAATAGTTCCTCTTCTTTTCCTTCTTTTCTTTTCTGTTTTGTAAATTGTTTTGGAC
>JAPZDV010000518.1:0-11038 GCA_029814665.1 Acanthurus lineatus
TCCAGGATACTGTGCAGTTTACACAGCATCCTCCTCTCAGACACCTCCAACAAGGAGTCCAGTTGGACCCCCAGGACAGAGCCAGCCTTCCTGATGATCCTACTGATCTTGTTGGCGTCTGCTGCCCTCAGTGCAGTTTACGGCCAAAATTTCATTTTGAACAAAAGATATCTTGTCCGAGGCTATAAATGGTAGCTCCTACAAAAGCTAGTAGATTACAGAGGGCACAGTGCTGAACAAGTTGTATGAGCCATTTTTTTATTGCTTTAAATCATTTGGATTTTAGAAGCCCTCAAAGTTGGACTGCCACATGCTCTTCCTCTGTGTCCTCCCATTCAAGCAATGGGGAAAAAGGCATGTGTCAAACTGAGGCCCCTACAGTCTAAACTATAAGTCTGTCTGCTCTCAAACCTATGTCAGTGGAAACAGAACAAAAAAACCTTCTAGAATATAATATTTTGTGTAAGATTTGATCAAATTTGTGGTACTTTTCAGGAGGTTTTCTTAAATGTTGTCCTCTTTCTTCTCCTGTCTCTGCACCCTGCTGGAGACTAAATCTGAGCAGGGCAGCACTGTCATACACACACATTATCAACTGTGTGAGGGAGCAGAGAAAACTCGAAAACTAAAACTGTGATAACTAAAAAACAGTACAAGACAGCAAAAAATGTAAATACAAGTTTTTGAGAACAAAGTCTTGTAACTCATTTAAAATTAGAATGAAGTCTGTAGCTAAATCTATGCTCAAACAGGTGTGGGTTTGATTGATTTCTTCATTGGATTGAATGTGGATTTTTCTGTCCACCTGCATTTATGTCACATCCCCACATAGCTAATAGTACTCATGTCCATCACACTTTGACCTAGTCACGAGGTCACCTTCAGCTTTCAAAATAAAAGCCCCAAACTATTTTAAAAGAAAAGCTTTTATTTTTTCTAAAAATGACCCTAAACCCTTTCAAAATTGATTTTCGGTTTATATAACAATGGACCACATGTGGACCTACTTTGATAGGGTGCGAGGTCCTGAACAGCACTGCTTGCAGAGTTACAGATCCAAGTCATGAACTCATTTAAAATTAGAATGAAGTCTGTAGCTATAACTATGTTTGATTAGGTTAGATCACATCAACACATTTCAAGTAAAAGTCCAGAAGAGGAACAAATCACATACACTTTGAAAGGGAATTATAGAAAGGTATTAACGTCAGGAAGGGTAACATGTGACTGAGGGGATGTGACACTCAGATTAGAAGCTTATCTGTTTATCACCTCTAAATTCTTAATAAAATCAATGTTGTATAATTTCCTCATGTTTACAAGTCCTATCTTTATCCTTGTGAATCATGTACTGTCTTAATAAGTTAAAATTTATACACATAGTCTTTCATGTAGTTATATAATATTACGTTACATAGGTAAACACAAGTACTATTACTACAGACTTTTCTTTTTCACACTTCATGGAAAACAGCTTCATTGATAACAGTACAAAATGTTGACAAACAACATTTGACAAACAACATTTTGTACCTAACAACATATAATTTATTTTTCAATACAGTTTTTTTCCATTTAAATGTAGATGTTTTCCTGATTACATTTATTTTTAATAACACATATTTTCTGAGTACATTTTAGTTATGAATTCTGTTGTAAATATGGGGAAAACAGAACAAGACAAACATTTAGAAAAATCATGGTTTTCTTTTACAGTTTATGAAAAAAAAATCAACCCAAAGACCTGGATTTTCTTCCTGTCCCTGCTGTCAAACTACTATTAAGATGGGATTACATTTTTAACTCTTACTTCATACATCTCATGCCCCAGTTATAAAATACTAAGACTACTCATCTGAACTACTTTGGCAGGACATAGATATAATACATGTGCTGTCTCTGTCCTACAATCCCA
Organism: Acanthurus lineatus; assembly: GCA_029814665.1. NCBI lineage: Eukaryota > Metazoa > Chordata > Actinopteri > Acanthuriformes > Acanthuridae > Acanthurus > Acanthurus lineatus. The sequence goes on from JAPZDV010000518.1 coordinate 1,916, forward strand.
CTTGCCACAACTACACATCACCATCATTTGCAGGGTGGGGAGGTTGGGGACGCTGCATCACAGTAGCATCTTTAAACAGGAAGTTCACCTCAGAGTAAACACAGACAAGATTTAAAGGCAAACATGACTGTCCTGTTTGGCATCTAAGGCATACAGAATGAAGAGTCTGTACCTTATTGTGGAAGAAAAGATTTGCTCTTACTTCATGCACAGCAGAAAGAACATTTCACAAGTATTGAAAGTGAACTTCATGTGTACAGAAAGGAAACATGAAGGTAACGTGACCTCAAACATGCAGAAATATATACATTAAAATTAAAACGTCCACTAAATAAAAACACAATTTAAAATCTGCAAACAAAAATGAATACATAATACTATCCCCAAAATAAATATATAATTTAAAATCTCCCCATAAAAATTCATACATAAAAATCTCCCCAAAATAAATATACAATTAAACACACACACAAGATTTATCACAAAATAAAATAGCCTAAAATGTTTACATATAAAGTTGGAAAGACTCTACAGTAATAACAGACAACATTCATAGTGGTAGCCGACATACACACCATGACCAAGACAACACACTACAGCTCAGTTTCCTCTTAAAAAGCTATAGATAAACCACAACTACAACAACAAAAACACAAATGCAACAATAGCAACAACAACAATAGCACTTGGACACTGTGATGTAGCTCCATTTGACTCATCAAACAAAAAATTCACACTGGTAGTGTGAATTCATTGTTTGTTTCCTTTGCCAAACAAAACTACCTAATCCTGATTTAAATCGAACTCTGAATCAAAGAGTCCCTCTACATCCACACAGTCAACCACAAACAACCTTTCTATGTCGTCTAACTGCCCCTGATCATCTTTCACTGTGAAATTACACATAATTCCTTCATGGTCGCTGAAGTTTGCAGGCATCACTGCACATTCCACATCATACTCTGTTGTTTAACATAAACATGATAAATCACTGTCCCCTTCTCTGTTGTTTCTTGTGTAACACATGCTGATTAAAACCTTTTTCACCCAGGAATTTACAAATTGATGGTCCTTTAAAATATCTTCATTGAAATCTCCCATTAGTACAGTTGTGTTACTGATTGGATTTAACCAAGCAAGTAACTTCAAATTGGATTCCTGCAGAATGTCACAGGGCAAATTGTCTACACTGTACAAACCAACTCCACCATGTTCTTGGTCCTTTAGCTCTAACAATTTGGGGTTATTGCTACTGTAACACAAGCCTCGAGGACAGTTGTGGAAAGTATAACCATCAATTTGGACACTGTCTAATGAGGATTGTGCAGTGAGCCACGTTTCTGTGACAGCAATGCAGTTTGGCTGTAAATGCTCTGTGCAAGACACCAAATCCAACAGGTGGTGACTTAAATTTTGAATGTTCATTAAAAACACAGAGAAACTTTGTGCATTTAATGAAGACTTTGGCTGCTCAATTAAAAATTGAGGCACGTTGTCCAAGGCCTCCTTTATGGTGTCTTTGCAATAAATTGCCTTCTCGTTAAAATCCCTAATGATCACTCTGGACAAAGCCCTAACACGACTCAGCGCTACATACGCCTGCCCAGGTGCAAACACCTTCTTCAAGGACACTACAGCCTCATCCACAGTCAGCCGTTGCACTTTATGGACAGTGCACGCCCATGCTAACTTAAGAGGAAACTGACGACGCAAACCACCGTGTTTAGTGGCATTTCCTACCTCTGGATCAATGGCAGTGGAATCCCTGCAGTCTACTGTTGCACGTGCATGTGATTTCCTCCTATTTGACCCAATTTTGTCATCATCAAATTTAACATAAACCGTAAAAGGAAACGTGGAATCCTCTCCAAAAACCATCTGAGTAACTGTGCCACATGTTTCATTGACCCGACCATCCTCAACATCCACGTTCTTAAACAACATCACACGTGTGTTTTTAGCTAAACACAGAGTCGTTGGTAAACACGTCCCTCATGCTGCTATGATGCCCTGCCATCACTTCCAATTTCCCCGTTGTCCTGTCTGAAGTCTTTTGCTTCTATGGTGACTTAATCATGACACAAAGCAAATAGGTGTTTTAAGTTGTGCTCACTTACTTGCATATTCATTGCAAATATATGCAAAGCTGAGCTCTCTTCTCCTGTCTCATGCATTTTCAATACTTCGATGTCACTGTCTAACATTGGGGTGTCCTTGGAATGCACTCTCAACCTGTTCAGCAACTCTGCAAACACACTATCCTTCTGCCTAACTATTGTATTCAGCTCCACCACACTGAAGTTGCACCACAGGTCCACAACAACATGACTTGTGTGCAGAGGCTTCCATTTAACAGGAGGCAACTGATAGAAGTCTCCAACAGCTATCACACTAACATTACCAAAAGGGGAAAACTCACCTGTCTGCTTAACCTGCCTCAACCTACCATGGATGTAAGCCAACAGATTGTGATTAACCATACTGATTTTATCAATAATCAGAAATTTGAGGTGTCTCAATTTAGCTCTCAGTGAGTTTAGTTTATCTTCACCAAGAGGGGTGTGAGGTAAACTAGCCTGTTTGCCAATACCCAATGAGTGGTGAATTGTTGCTGCATTTAAATTGTATGCAGTTATGCCTGTAGGAGCTGTTAACAAAACACAAATATCGTGTAGTTGATGACAAAGTGTTGACAACAGCCTCCTTGCCTCATACTGAATAGCTCTGATTAAATTACTTTTCCCTGTCCCTGCCCCACGTGTCTCAAACACATGTAAAGGCTCTGGGTTTTTACCCATCACCTTCTGCAAACAGCACTGTCTCACCTTGTCAAAAACAGCCATCTGTGTCTCATTCAGAGACCTAATCAATGCCAAACCCTCACCTCTAGACATCACGTTTCTGTTTTTCTCTAACTGTGCAACCTGTCTGCTACCACCAAGTAAATCCGGGACATTATCTATAGTTTCAACTAACTGCTCTTCAGCTATTTCTGCTTCCTGTTGCTGACTTTTTTCCTCCAAACATTCAAGGCGTTCCACTTCCTGTTCAGGACACAGCTCACCCCAAGCATCATCATCAACCCCATTGTTCTGCCCAGCCATGTCCTGAGCCCGCTCCAGATGTGGACAATCTATTCCAAACTTGGCCCTATTTTCGTCAACCACAACACAAACCAAATGCAATACAACGTTCATGGAACACTCCTTCAGGTGCATGTTCATTAGCCTATACACCGCCTCCTGTGCACAAACATCCCTGTTGTGTAAATATACACTGCCTAGCTTCTTTAGGGCTTCTTAAGCAGAGAGATTCCCTTGTTTTGTTGCTTATTTTTGGGCATTACTCAGTAATAGGCCAATGTCTCTCTCTGCTTTTGTAATGTATGATAATATGTATATTATAACCGCGTGGGCGTCGGTGACAAAGCTAATGTCCATGTTAGCATTCCAGCACTTAAACAACTGCTTGCTATACTGATTACGCAGACCTTGTTCACCCCTCTCTTACAGACAACCTTATACTTTGTTTCTAATCTCCTATAAGCCTCCTCAAAGATTGCCTGATTCATGCGCAAGCTACTAAACAACTCCTCTACACTAGCATGAGGCACATCAGTTTCCACAGCTTTCTTAACAGCTGTCAGAATAGCCTGTGCAGTCTCTGCTGGCATCCTATTTCTGTCAGCAAAACATGTACAGACTGGCCTGTTTCCTGACTCAGGATCCTTTTCTGTCTCCTCTGACTTCTTCTGATCACACTTGCACTCTAATATTTTGAAAATAAATGTCCACGCGGACACTGGTTTTGGGAAATTGAATTAACATGTAGTGTTTTTTTTCTTGCACGACTTTGAATGTCGTTTGGAATATTTTCAACAGAAGACACAATGTTCAATAGTGTGTCATCATCTGAGGGTAACTCACATGTAACATATTTATCAATAAACTCAACCACCTCCTCACCTGTGTTCTTATCAATTTGGGGAGCACCCTCAATACACTAATAGTGAACAAGAGGAGAACCACGCTGCTGAAACTTTACTCTATAAAAGTGATCCATGATTTTGCCAATTGGTTGACAGGGAGACATGAGAACCTCTTTCAAAAAACAATGCCACCTGTAGTAAACATCCTAGCTGCTCTGACTGGATTACCACACAGCAACTCACACCTGTCTGCCCACTCCAAATCCTCCACCGTCTGCGTTCTGCCTTTGTGTTTCAGGATGCTGGTCAGGAGATTCTGCCAGCACATATCCACAGACGAAAACAAACAAAACCATGTTGGAATCCCTAACTGACGCACATAAGCCATGACATCTTTCTGAACAGACTGCCAAAATGCCTCAAATATGTTTAAGAAACCTAAAGCCATCATCTAACAACTGACAGCTAACAACTGCTTCAGAGCTGCCTCATCTTTTAACATATTTTGAGTAATCCTCTGAGGCCTCTGACCTCCTTTACCCTTACGCAAAGCTACAGAAACACCTGACACTACTTTGTCCAACTCAGAGACATACTGAACAAAAAATATGTACTCTACATTCCGGGCAAAACGATCATCAGCATGCATAAGCCTGTTATTAAAATAACGCAACAACGTTAAGTGATTTGACCGTCTGTCATGGAAGGTCTTATCACCCACAGGAAACAATGCAGGAAAACACTTGGCTTCATTTGTGTGGTCAGAAAGCATCCTAACTGGACAATTCCCTTCTGCAGGCGCTATATTCACAATATCATCAAAATACTGATCTAACGCTTCCTGACCAATATCAACAGGCATAAGACAAGTGTCCTGAAACATGCAGTGCTGTTGCCTGTCATGTAACATTTCATCTTGTACTATGTCTGATGATTCCTCTACAACAACAACAACTTTAGGCTGATCAGCAACCTGACCTCCATCCTGACATGAACTAACCTGTTCCTCAACAGCCTCATCCTCACTAGCTGACTCAGCCTCTTCCTTTTCCTCATCTTCCTGCCTACAAAACTCATTAATCCACTCCTCATTAAATTCAATATCTCTATAATGAATATTCATCCTCTTCAAGTATTCAAGCGCCTGTCTTACACGTAAAGTATCCACAAACTGATACTCATGATGCCCTTTATATGTCAACTTGCGCTTCAACTTTACCTGCAGCAGAGACCCTTCCATACTAGAACGCGGCAACACACTAGTCGTCTGTACAATGTTGGCTGGAACACATGTTACCGGTCCATGTACTCCATTCTGCCCCCCCTTAGGCAGTGCCAACATTTTCATGAACGGTATATGCAACGCTATCAAATGCTGCTCTAAACTATTCAAACATCCCAGTTCAGGCGGAACCGGATCAAGCTCCAAGTTATTTACCCAGCATTCAGCTGGCATCTCACCTCTACTAATCTTTTGATTACACGTGTAACAAATCCAAAGCTGACCTCGCACTGAAACCAATGGACAGGGCACAACACACTCCTCATTACACACATGTAAATAATGCTCACTAATACACTTCCCTGCAATACCAGCTGTCACTGAACCACTATAAACCTCCCTTTCACAACTAAGCACCTGATATCTAAACAACAACCTATGACAAACACAACACACAAAATCTGGTCCATCTCTGACCTTTTCTATAAACTGCTCCATTACAAAACCAAAGTCTTTTGACTTTTCAATTTTCTGCGCTCTGCTCAACCTAACACTGGAAATAACTCTCTGCTTGTGCTCTGAACTATCACGATACTTACTCTTACTCCTCTCTTTAACATTTTCCCTGTGCTTAGTACTGTCCCTATATTTCACAATACTCCTGGCTTTAACATTTTCCCTGTGCTTGATGGTTTCTCTGTATTTACTAACACTCATCCTTTTAACCCTCTCTCTGTGTGTTAAATTCTTGCAATAATTTCTTACACTCCATGACCTTGCCTTCTCCCTGAATGACACAATTTCCTGATACATCTTCCTAATCCTTAACTGACGTTTCTCCCTAAGTGATAAATTCATTTTCTCCTGCATCTTTTGTTTCTGCCTCACATACTTGGACTTTACAGACCTTCTGCCTGACAGTACCTAACCAGCACCCTCCACGACCTTATCACAATCATCTACACATAGAATAGAACTAACTACTTCAACATTACACCCAACCGCTGTTTCTTCACTATCTGCAACAACAACATCAGTCACTCTAGACCTAGTGCAGTAACCTGTCACTTTACTAACTTTACAGTTACTGTAACAACTCTGCAGTCCAGGCTTATACACACAAACAACGTTCTCAAAATGCCTTCCCATGACGTTCTCTATGTAAATACACTGTGCTGACAAATGCTCACCACTACAGCTATACCTCAACCAACGCCCATCATGGAAAGTACACACACTAACTCCTAACCAATCGGCTGTCACCTGAATCTCCACCTCTGTGGCCCAAGTGTTCACATTTCTCATCCTGGACTGCTGAACGTACTCTAACACAGAGGAGTACTCACTCCTCAAAAAACTCTGATACCTATCTGCATTCCTTTCCAACTCCCTACACACAGCCAGCCTAATCTTACGATGGTGCTTCTGTGAACCACTCACAGCCTGAGAGATGGCTCTAAAGAAGCAGTTTCCATCAGCCACTATCTTCTCATTCCTACAAGGCACACCTAACAACCCCACCTCTGTGGAAACTGGACAACCGACCTTTACATACTCAACATCTAACTTAGTGCACAAAGCTCGACAAACATCTACACCTAGAGGACGGAACACCAGCGCTTCGTTGCTGACCGCACTAACAAACTCTACGTCTGAGTTAAGCTCACTACTACCAAAACTCTTTGATTTCTTCGACATACAAGTGTCAGAAGAAATTTTACGCTTTCTGCCACTGCTAGCTGCTGATTCTGCCACTGAACCACTGCACACCTCGCTGAAACGAGGCAAAACAGAAATGCCAGACAGTGCTGGACTCACAGCTGCACTGAGACCACACTCAGACACACAACTGCCTACAGAAACCTCACTTTCTCTCCTACCCTCAGTGACCACACTACACTCTGTGGCTGGAGAAGCACTCACCTCAGTGACGCAACTCTCCACAGACACACCAGATTGCACTAGATTTGCCACCCCACTGACACTAACTCCACACAGCTCAAAGACCTTCTCTCCTGAACTAAGACTGTCTGCCAAACAACAGATGTAGTTGTGCAGGTAGTCGAGACACGCAAAATGCAAAACCACGCTTGTACCATTGTACTGTAACAACCCAGTGTTACTGCGTGAGTGACTGTCAACCACAGCAAACTGTCCATCCTCACAAATGATGGCGACAGTGTTTGCACACAATGTCAAAAGACATGTACCGTACTGACTGAAGATCCTCTCCAGTCCATTTCGCAGACTGATGAACACACCAAAATCAATGTATTCACCTTCTGTCACACCTACTTCACCTAACACCGTGTCTCCAAAACTGAACCTTACTTCCTGTTCGTCTACAACTAACTGCTGTGGCAAATCTGGAACAGACAGCAGATTGGAAACATGGCTAAAAATGTTATTATCACGCAAACTGCTGTACAACTCATCACCTAACACCAACGCGCGATCCAGATCAAGCCTGTCCCACGAGAACACACTGCTCAATGTGTGTTTGGCTAAGCTGACCAAAGCTATAGCCATACACTGCACTCCTCCATACTTAAACCTCTCGTTGCCCTGGTGAAACGATCTGCGCACAACCTTCACTAGCCTAATCCTGCTGCTATCCTCAGCCTCTGTTGCCACATCACTGCTGTTAGACTCAAACTGAACATCAGGAACACAAACATAAGGACCAAAACCAGACTTAGCTTTGTTGATCTTCGGTGGCACCTGGGTTCCCTCCGGGACGGCAAGGCACGCTGCAGCGACCTCCTCCCCGACCACCCCTGGCACCACTCTGGCAGACTCCTGGGCTGTCGCCTCCACCTGTACAATAATCACAACCAAGGTTTTACTAAATAAGAAAACAGAACAACAATTTCCCTGCTACCTCTCATAATGATAACTCACATATTATATTTAAAAAGACAAACCTGCTGCACTGCTGGGCTGGGCCCGGAGGCAGACACGGTCACATGGGCAGGTGAAGGTGTTGCCAGCACCTAAAAAGGAAAGTGAAGGACACAAAACTAATTTAAATTATGCACTCATTCATTTTGTCAAAGCACTTGTTAAAAAAATATATTTGAAAAAAAAATCCACCCAGTGCACAAACTAAACATGAAACCAACCTGCCGCTTTCCTCCTCTGCACCTTCTGGCAACACCTCTTGGCCAACGCTTCACACGGGAAGTCTAAATGAAAAAACAAACCTTTTTTAATGCCACCCTCCACTTTAGTTCTTACCATAATGTACATATAATCTTCAAACAGTTTACCTGGCCAGCTGGTGGATCAGCATCGCAGTCAGAGCCAGAAGAAGGAGACACCTCCTCCATGGCATCCAACATGGCACCACTGAACCACACAGGGTTGGACGAGATGCCAGACTGTGGCACCACAGATGCTCGAGCCTTTAAAACAACAAGAACAACAAACAGAATTACTAACCTTTTTCTTTTAAAGCGAGAGAAAATAAATACAAACAACACACCAAAAATAAATGCACAAATGTACAGCCAGAAAATGACTCGCAGAAACACATTACCTTGCCCTGCTGTCCAACCACAGTCCACTCCAGTGGGTCGCTGTGACGGGGCACGGGGCTGTGTCCCGTCACGACCAGCACGGGAGAGACCCTGGCACGAGGCAATGCCCGGGGGGACACCGAAGGCACAGGAGGAGGAGGTGCCAGCTGGCGGACAGCAGCGTCCACCAGCACCTGCACCAAGACTGGCGTGCCAAAGGTGTCGCTGAGGTGCACCTGGAAAACAGTCAAACACAGCAGACATTGCAGTCAATGTGTGTATTGAAAATGGAAACATTCAACTCCTCTATGTGTCATGTCACAACAACAAAAGTATGCTGTACATACACCATCAGGGCACCACAGCTCCAACCGATCCAGAGGGAGGTGCTCTGCCACAGACACGTACGGGAAACCTGTTGCAAAAGTGAGAAACATCATAAATTCTGGTAATAA
>JAPZDV010000519.1:0-11032 GCA_029814665.1 Acanthurus lineatus
TAAATTTGAATTTATTTTTATAGAAAAAACGTGGTTTAAAGGAAAGTAAAAAGTGAGAAGAAATGGTAAGGAATTACAAAAGAAAAACAGAACATGGCAGTGCAGCACCTGATGTGATGCTGAGAGCAGTCAGGCAGGTGACCCTAGTTAATAAACCTGTTAGGAGTACAGCCAAGGACTTTAATATCAACTACCTTACCTTGGCTTGGTACTGCAAGACATTCATCACAGCTGAAATACAGAGTCAGACAGCTGTCCCAACTACAGTGGTTGAGAAGAATCACCGCGGCAGGTTTTTAGTGCAGAGCTGGAACTGCAGCTTGAGAAATATATAAAAAGATCAGCTGATATCTATTTTGGTTTGTCTCCAACTGAGGGGAAAAAGCTGGCATATGACTTTGCGGTGGCACAGGACCTGCAATTTCCACAAGCTTGACTGGTTCACAGGCTTCTTAAAGCGGCATCCTTCACTCTCTCTCAGAAAACTGGAGGCAACTAGCCTTGCCAGAGCTAGTGCATTTAACAAGGAGAATGTCAAATCTTTTTTTTGACAATCTGGAGAAAGTCTTAACCAGACATTCCCTGGGACCAGGAGATATATGGAACATGGATGAATGGTGTGACTACATTACAGAAACTAGATCGATTGGTGGCCAGGCATGAGTTCAAGCAGGTGGGGTTACTGACATCTGGTGAAAGGGGTTCCCTGGTGACACTTGCTTGTGCAGTCTCAGCCACAGGGAACAGTATCCCTCATATTTCCACTATATCCACTTCATATTTCCTTGGGTGCACTTCCGTGATCACTTCATCAACAATGGGCCACCCGGCAGCAAAGGAGGAGCAAATCCCACAGGGTGGATGAAAGAACCACATTTTGTTGATTTCCTCAAGCATTTTGTGGAACATGCCAAGTGCTCAAAGGAAAAGCCCTGTTTACTTCTTCTGGATAACCACTGCTCACATCTTTCCATTGATGGGCTTAATTTTGCCAAAGCAAATGGCATCATTATGTTGTCCTTCCCAACCCACTGCTCACACGGGCTGAAGCCTTTGGACAGAAGTGTTTATGGGCCACTTAAAAAGCACGTGAACTCTGTCTCTGATTCCTGGATGAGGAACAACCCAGGTAAAACACTCACCATCTGTGACATCCCTGGGATTGTGGCAATCGCTTATCCTGTGGCTGCAACCCCACTGAATGTTCAGGCTGGCTTTCGGGTGACAGGGGTTCAACCTTACAATAGGGACATGTTCTTGGAGACAGAATTTGCACCATCTTATGTTTCAGATCGGCCCTATCAGAACCCAGTACTACCAAGCCCAAGCACCAACCCAGCCGTTCGATGCTCCGAAACTGACCTAGCTTTTCCAGGCCCCAGAACTAACCCAAGCTCCAACCCAACCATTCAAGGACCCAGCACTGAGCCAGCTACTCCAGGCCCAAGCACGGTTGGTGCCATTCCAGGCCCAAACAAGCAAGTCGTCACCTTATCCTTTTGCAGTCATGCCACTTCCACCAACACATTAACTCCAGAGGATATTAGGTCTTACCCAAAAGCTGGTACAGGAAAAAAGTTAACCAGCAGAGAAAAAAGAGAAAAACTGCTATTCTCACCGACACATCTGTAAAGGAGGCACTTGAAGCTGAAAAGCAGGAACAAGGGAAAAAAGCCTATTCAAAAAGAAATGCAAGGCAACCAAATCCATAATACAAAAGAAGCAAAGAATGGGAAAGAAAAAGAGGACAGGTACAAAAAAGAAAAACTCCAGATGACTCCTTATCAGAAGAAGATGAGTCCCTGTGCCTGGTCTGTGTAGAGCCATTTGGAAACAGCCCCCCAGGAGAAACCTGGGTGCAGTGCATACTATGCAAAGGATGGGCCCATGAAAAATGCACCCCTGGCAAATCACTTAACATATGCCAGAACTGTGATTCAGATGAGTCTGACTAGTGACTAGTTTAGGTAAAACAGGCATTTGAGGCAGTCTGGACTGTAATCCAGTGCTAACGTTTTGTTAAAGTTTGTTCGATGGCCATGTTAAATGACTTCTTCAAAGTCAATGATAAACACTGTCTGTGCCAGATGTTCACTCAATGTTCACTTTCAAGTAAAAAAAGAGAATAATAATAATTGTGTCCTTGTTTTCTTACTTGCAAAATCCAGTGTGACATCTTACCCCATATAGCGAGACAACTTACCCCATAGTGGGGCAACATGTCACATGTTCACACTCTCCATTTGATTGCCTATAACTCTGCACTGACAAAAGATATGAATATAACATGAATACAAAATATATACCTGAGACTTTGGTCTGTCATCTGGCACACATTTCTATTTTATATGATGTATTGATTCCAAGAAATATATAAGAGTGTAAAAAGTGTGTCAACAAGCCCCGGTCTCCCCTACCAAAACTTCAGTGTTATCTAAATTTAGTAATAGAAAATTATGGCTCTTTTAAGTCTCATCCTTAAGACATGCTTGAAGTTTAGTCTGGTTTTATGGATAAGTATAGTTGAATATCATCTGCATAACAATGGAATTGATCAAATGTTGTCTAATAATGCTGCCTAAGGGAGGCATTTTATTCACATAGGTGATTAAAACTGGCCCAAGCACCAAACCTTTTGAACCTCCACAGCTAACTCTGGCACTCATAGAGGTGTCATCATTGACATGTAAAAACTGAAAGAGATCTGATAAATAGGACTTAAACCAGCTGGATGATGTTCGTTTAATACCGATTAAATGTACTAGTCTCTGTAGTAGGATGTCATGGTCATTGGTATCAAATGCAGTGCTAAAATCTAGCAAGACAAGTACAGAGACAAGTCCTTTGTGTGATGCTAACATTAGTTACTTTCACTAATGCAGTCTCTATCTTATAGTGTACTCTTAAGCTGGTTGTAATTCCTCATATAAGCTATAGTTGTGCAGAAGGTCACATAAGTGATTAGCCACCGCCTTTTCTAGAATTGTTATGGGTACGTTTTGTTCGTTCTGATTTAGTTCTGTTTTTAACTTATCTCTCTCTCCTCCTCAGGGCGGTGCAGGAAGGTGGGGCTGAGCTGCTCGAGAGCAGGTCCTAATCAGCCTCACCTGAATGTGATCAGCAATCAGCCGGCTTCTTAAGCAGGCTCCAAACATTTCTCTGTGTCAGACGACTCGCTAGAGTTACTGCCTCATACGTGTTTCCCTGCTCTCGAGTAGATCTTGCCGTCTCTTGTTTCTTGAGTATTTGTTAACAGCGTATACTTGTTTTGCTTCTAGTGAGCTTTTTCTCCTAGACACTTTTGGTTTTGCTCCTCGTGGCATTTTTTTGTGTTTGTTTTTCTTAGTGAGTATTTTTCCCCGTAGTGGTAATTTTGAGTTTGTTGAATTTTCTAATATCTAGAAAATATCTATCTAATATCTTTTCTAACACCATTTCCTTTCAAGTTTTCTGGATGTCTGTTTTAACCTACTGGTGGGATTAGAGCTTGCTTTCTAGGTTTAATAATCTTCTTTTTTAGAGGAGCAATCGAGTCAAGCATGACATATGAAGATTCTGCAGCACTGTCAAACAAATCATCAATTTGAAAGGGGCTATTGCATAGGAGTCCTGTGTTATGTGGAAGCATGGCACTGAGTTAAATGCCAATTAGATCTTTTCCTTTAGCTACAGCACTATCAGATAGTTGTCAAATGTAAAAGTTTTTTTGTACTAAATTACAGTCTATTAACAGCAGTTTAAAAGTTATCAAATAATGGTTTGATAGCAGAGTATTGTGTGGATAGACAGTTAAATATTAAGTTTCAATGTGCAGTAACTAAAGACAACATTATCATAATGTGTAGAAATCCAAGATTACATCAAGCACTTAAGAAATGTAATTGTTCTTCTGAAGTTAATGACCATTAATTTTGACTTAGCTGTGTAGACTGTTTCATGACTGTCTGAGATCAGGCTGACTGTTGTCGTGTGGTCTGCAAATTTAATTTTTCAGTCAGAGGTGTTGAGGGAGAAGGAGTCGTGGGTGAATAGTGTCAAGAGAATGGGGCTCAGCACACAGCCCTGTGGGGTGCCTTGTGAGGGATGAAAGTGTTAAATGCAAAGCGAAAATGCACAAACAACATCCTCACATTCTTTAAGAATCTGCATCCTGTGCTAGTAATGAGTCATGTCCTTGTGGACTTTCTTGGGTGAGGCTTTGAGACAGAGGTGGTGAATGAGTGCATGATGACCACTGTTGACTGCATGACAACCATTATTGTCTATTTTCTCTGAGAGCTATATAACTAACTAACTAACTAATTCTAACACAGGTATAAACAAATTTCAGCCATGTTACTCTATCCTCACATATCTGTCCATGGACTGGGGCAGTTTGAGCTGTCCATGGATAATATCATGTGACAGTTTTAGGGAGATTGGCTCCAGGTGTTGTCCAATATAAATAAAAATATTTACATTGTCTTAGTGAAACTCATACAGGCTTTTGAAGTGTGAACTCGAAAGTAAATGGAGCAACTATCGTGTCTAATTTTCAAACTGCATCAAAGCATAATCCACAAAATTAGAATCACTGACCAGTTTCATTTTGTTTTTTTATTTATTTAAGTCATGAAGTTTTATACTAAAGTAATATATAAAGAGTGAAACAAAGCTCTGCCTGCCATCCATTAAAGTTTATTTCTTATACCAAGCAGTGAGAACTCATTATGAGTCCCCCACTAAAAGGTTTTATAACAAGGACAATGTTTATTTCACCTGCCAAGTCACTCTAGAAATGATCCAAATATTTATATATTCATAAATTCAAAATTTCCTCGAATGCATTACTAACAATAACAGAGCATACAACTCCCAGGAGGTGCCACAGAGTAAAATGGGAGCTAAGAGGTTGAGTATGGTCGTATTTGAAAATTTGTTGTCCAAGTTTATTGGGCCTTTCTCTGATCAGACACACCTTGCATCAAGTGGATTATTTCACAGTTCTAACATCCAAATTTTTGATTTATTTTTCTGTCAGAGTTGCATATAGAGCTTTTGGAGGGAAAAAAAACAAAATTCATGTTGATTTTTAGAGAACTTATTGGGCAAATATATGTTCTTAACATTTTGCCCTTGACAAGCAGCAGGGTTCACCCTGGACAAATCACCGGTTCATCACAGGGCTTAAATATATATGCACAAACAACCAATCACAGTCACATCTATAGGCAATTTAGAGTCGCTGACTAACCCGACTTGCATATCTCCCTGGACTGCGGGAGGAAGACAGAGTAACTGGACAGAACCAGCACAGAGGGCTCTGAACAGTGGCCCTGCCCCAACCCAATTCTGGCCCTTCCAGAATAGAACCCAGGGACCATCTTGTCGGGAGACACACAGTGTATTTTAAAAAAAAAACAAAAAAAAAACTTGAAATAATGATGGTCACACTCTGATACAACAGGTGGCCACAGAGCGCCCTACACCTCAGTTTATTCTTTTTTTTTAATTTAATTTGAAACAACATAACTAAACAAAAAACATAAAATAACATTAAAAAAAACTATAAGAAAAGGACAGACAGAACAAAGCAAAACATGTTCAAACAGACCAGATACAGTTTTACTCATATACGAGATAAATATAGGAGTTTTCAAAGAAAGAGCTAAAGTGACTCAAAAAGTAACTGAGTAAAACTTTCATTATTACAATCATTATATTCTATATCTCTAAATCTTGCAATTACTCAATTGACTGGATAATTTAAATTTTATTATTTTAAAAGCAACTTTTTACATTTTTTTTGTGACACAAGTGTGTGTGCTAGTGTGGCATGTTTCCTTAAAGTGACTCTGAGTGGTGTATGTTTTTGAGATTTAGGCCTACCATTTCTTAAACATTTAAGGCAGACAGTAGGGATTTCATACAACATTATTGCCTTTCTTTATTTTCTACACTTAAACACTGAAAATACCAAACAACAACAACAACGACAGCTACAACAAATAATACAAAAGATATCTACAACTATAGGCTAGGCCTACTGTCTTGGTGCTGGGACTTTATCAACCACACATTCCTTACAACTGAGTAAATCCCACTGAGCTCCCCAGCTTCTCCTCTCCCATAGAATCCTGTGGAATCAAAATTAAAGCCTATTTTTTTTATTTGTAATTTCTGCGTATGGCTACTGTTCTTAGTACTGTCTCTGTCCTTGTTGTGGGACAGACCTAATAAAAACTGTTAACACAGCCCACTTTGTGATATTATTATGTCCATACTTCACATTGCTTGTCCAGATTACTTGCCTTCTTTGTTTTTAAAGATGTAGCTGCATTTTGTGCACTGCTTCAGCTCATACATTTTTCTTAATTCCCATCGGGGCACCAGAGATCTGCTCCAATCGAAGACAGCTGTTGAGGAAAAGGGTCATTATTATTGGTTTTGGTTGCAGAGACCTTCCTTATCTTGACAGCAGGCTAGATCTGAAGAAATGTTGATGTATCGTGCATGAGTTACACTGCCCTGTTTGGTGAAAACCTAAATTTAAATTTCCATTCCTCAGGCCAACTTTTCGTACTGGTATGGTGCATGGCCCTAGTTTTGAATCTTAAAAGATTTGTATTTTTCAACAAATGTTGGCATTAAAAAAAATAAATTAAAATATCCATCTCAGCTGAGTGGTGTATCTTAAGGCACCTTTTTTTTCTCCAAGTCATGACATTTCTCTTGCTCTGTCTCTTAGCCTGTCTGACCTTGACTGTTGTTAATGTGATATGTTATCTATAAGCATAACAGTGAAAACTCACAATCCAGCCACATGAGGTGTGTTTGTCTTCTAAAGAAGTTGAAGCCCACAATTTCTTTGAGTCTTAGGCAGGTTAGTGAAAGGTAGCATAGAGCTTTGTCCCCCTCCTGTAACACTACATCCAGCAGTATTTTGTGGAGAACCTCACTTGGGAGCTGAAAGATGCAACAGTTTTATTTAGTTGCAGTACCTTTGTTGTGCAAAGCATTGTAATAACTAAAAACTGTAATTTTTAGTCCAATTAAATAGCAGAAACGTGTCTTTACAAATTCAGCTAGTCAAAGTAAGAATCTTACCAAGATAGTGCACGTCAGATTCCTGCCCTTCAAGTGTTAGGCCTACATCAGCGGAGCATCATTCAAGGTAACGCTACTTCAGCCACATACTGACTTGTGTCAGCAGCTCATGGCCCATCCCCCACGGTGTCCAGTAGGCATAATGCATGTGCAGCAGATTGACAAATAGTTCCAATATAACTGTTGTGGTAGGCTTATTCCTGTAATAGTTTTGACAAATGGTCTGCACTTGATTTGTATTTTGATTCTTGAGAGTCAACTCAATATTTAAATCAAATTACCCAAAATGCTGTGGTGATGGACGGTGTTTCAGGCCACAAACTATTCCAGCATTTAATGATTATGTAAGAGACAATTTGAGGCTTATTGAGAGTGGGGCATAATTTTTTAATCATTTCTTCCTTTTCTTTTATGTTCCTCTTTAAAAATAAAAGTACATTTTTAATACTGTACAAGCACTGCTTGTCTCGTAACATGTCATTTTATTTATTAAGTATGTAAATGAACTGAGCCTCAACTGAGCCCCCCAAGTACCTTCAATTTTTAACAGTTGCTTATTTTTCAAGATCTCATCAGTTTTCAGTCAGGTTATATCAAAGTGTTTTTTTCTTGCACTGCTGAGAAGTGTACATTCTGTTGGACCAAACATCTGGCCAATGTAGACCACCTATGAAAAAAACACCCAAAAGAGGCAATCTTTTTTTTTCAAACAACAGGTACCACAGGTACCATGACCTATTACACTGGGCCAGGGGCCTTGGTGGAGAGAGGGGACAATATTGGGGGTTGACGGCAGCATGGGGTGCAAAGATTTGTCTATGTGGTAAGTTCTTAAAGAATTATATATTTCTCAGCCTGGCAAAACACCTCTTTTTCAATTATCTGTGTGTCTTTTTTTTACCACCCAACTGCCTCGTTTTAAAAGATGAACACTGCCTTTCCATTCAAAATGCTATAAAAAAAATGGAATCTATGTCACCCTGAGATACAAGTATGGCCTCATACTTCCAATCCATGTGATAAAGTCAACCACTACAGGAGTAATGGACTGTGAAGCAGACAACTGCCAGCAACTGGTGACGATTGGCAAAAATCAAGTAACTCTGGCAAGGAGTACCTTGAAAGGACAAAACATGCATATCCATACACACCATCTGCCAGGCTGAAGGTAAAATCTTTGCATGAAATGACAGACGAAGGCCTTATTTCAAAGTATGGGCTGAAAATTGTGAGGCGTTACATGGAAGTGCAAGAAAATGGAGTAGACACTATTTAGCCCATCTTATATGTAGTAATGGGCTTCTCAGATAGATAGGTGTTCTTACCTATTTATATAAACATTAAGGACAATTGGTACAAATTTGGACATACAAGAGTCAGTTCTGACTCTGTGTCCTCAAGGTGGAACTGCCTATGAAGAGGGGCTGGACACTCCCATCACTGCCTCCACCGTATGCTGGCAGTGTGGTGAATTTTCCAAGAATCAACACATCTTCTTCTTTCTAAATCAGATGTTTTAACAGGCAACATAGATGACTTGGAAACAGAAATTTATATGACTGAGGCTGAGGTATTGTCATATGCTGTCAGTGAGAGCAAAGTGTGTCAAATGACTGAATATTTGTACACAGAAAAGAAAATTCCACCACCACAGGACCTTTCAGTGGAACTGAGAGGTTGGATATCCTGACCTGCTTTGTCCCAGAGGAAACAAAGTACCTCTATTGTCCAAGTCCACCACTTCCAGATCTTTTGCAGCAGAAAATAGTGACTAATCAGGCCACAGTGTATGGTTACACCTACATCAAGAAAGGCAAGTAATGTTGTCACAGAGAAGTGTCCTCATTCCTGTATTTTTCTGTGTCTGTCTACCTGACCTCCTGCCAATAATTATGCCACATGTTGTGATCTACATATTCAGTCTTTCACCATGTTGTTTTTGACTTGTCCTCACTTGATTTAAATTATTCACAGGTATCTCTGTTGCCATCAAGCCATGCCCATGCTTTAACCAGCATCTACAGGGATACAAGTCTGGATTAAACAATTTCAAAGACTGTGTGGTCCTGACTCTGCCACTATGTGAACTCCTACTTTCAGCATTGGCTGTAGGTGTTGCAATTTATATAGAAAAGCTTAACTGAACTAAATATTCCTCTTATTTTGTCATGCACATTATGTAGAACTAGTACTAGTGCCCTTTGTCTTTATTTGCTGCTACATTTACTGCTACTTTTTATGGTGTATAAACGTATTAATTAAATTAACATATTATTTGTAATATTTATTGTGGTGAGGGTAGGAGAAAAGTACCCAAACAAGTGGCCAAATGTTTTAATTCAGTTTTTTTGTACTCCCCAAGACAAAACTGCTCTAGGGTGCATGTTGTCAACCCTCACATGTTTTAACGACAATCACTTCCAACATCAGACTGTCTGAAGGGCTTTCCACCATTTTCTCTTTCTGAGAGATTTCAAATTTAAATTCAGCTGCAATCGGTGTGGTGGCTGTCCACCAATAACTATTGCTAATGCAAACTGGAAAATTAGGGTTAATATTTTTTAACCACTGCACAGTCTGTGTCCTTGGGGCACTTTGACTACATAATGTGGACTTGGGACTTGGGACATGGCAATGTCTTAAACAAAACTCTGCAGCACTTGAAGGTATGTTTTCCTATGCTTGGAAAACATTTTACAATATATATTATTTACATGGACATTAAACATTACAACTGTCTTCACTACACAAGATGCAGACAGAATCTTGTGGGTCATAGCACTGTTGAGACTGGAGACAACTTCAACCTTTGGGTAAGCCAAAAAGAAAGCACAATGACCTTGTCAGCCAAAATTTTGTTAAAAACATGTGGAGGACCGGGATACTGTCATTCCTTAACAAGTAAATATTTCAACGATATTTAGTGCTTCAGAGTTTTGGCAGGACATCCAATCTTTGTTTATCCTACTTTACAAACACAAACAAACAAGGTTCTACACTAATTAAACAGGTGAACAAATTTGTACTCACATAATCGCCAAAACATGTCTAAGAAAGAATGCAAAAACTGATATCATTCTGAATCATTATGATATTTGAGATTGTAATATAAATAAATTGAAGACTAGGAATAACACAAAGAATAAATATAATATGATTAATTTAGTAGTAACTATTGGCAGATTTTATTCATGGTACATGGTTTCCTTGCTAGTTAGTTATTAGCTTGTATTAGATATGCTTCACATAAGGATATGTTGTAACACAAAAATATTATAGCTTTGTTGTTTCTTTTAGGCCAAAGTTACCTTGGTTCATAAAGATATTATTGGACATATTGTAAAAGTTATTCAGTCGGTGTAAGAGAATGCCAAACATGTATATTAAGTTATATGTGCCTTGTGAATCTTTGTGTCTTTCCAAACAAGTAAATCAGAGTGTATTTTTCTTCTTCTATTATTCAACAATAACTGATGATGACATGGCTATTCAGAGGTAAAAAGTAGCTATGGGAATTCCGGCTCTTTTTAGAGAGCTGGTTCTTTTGGCTCGGCTCACTAAAAAGAGCCGGCTCTTTTGGCTCCCAAGTGGCTCCTCAGATTTTTTTTTGCTTAAATAACTTAATTACCAAAAAAAATGTAAAATTACATGTAAAATGAATTACTAATGTAAAACATACATTATATCAAATGTTTATTATTAATATGGCTTTATTTATCTACTCAATATACATACAAACAGGGCAGAGACTTGAGCCGACCGGCCGTTCAGCGTCGATACTGAGCAGCTTCACTGTGGAAAACTAGCATTTCTCCACCTTTCACAAACACCAACAAAGAACAGGGCTGAGTGCTGCAAAATATAAATTATAAAGTATAAAAAAAAAAGTATTTAAAAGATCCATCTCAATTAGAAAAAAAGGTCCAATCTCTGATTGTATGTATAT
>JAPZDV010000520.1:0-11025 GCA_029814665.1 Acanthurus lineatus
CTCAACTTAACTCAGTCAAAGCAACAAGATGACTTGACTTAGTTAAGTTGAGTCAACTAATCTTTTTTTACAGTGTATGAAGTAAAACTGGGTTTCAGGTTTGTTCTTAGAATCAAATATTATCATGACCCTGAACTAGCATTGCATCATAACAACAGGACAGTCAGACATTGTTGAACAATCTCTGATAAAAGCTTCATCCATTTGAACCTTACAGGCATCATATTCATTGCTGATAACCTAGCTATATTACTTCAAATGTATCACACAAACCCAGGAGAGGAGGGATCTAGAGCCCTGAGTAGCATATACACACAGAGAAACACTCACATGTATGCACACACACACATGTATGTACACACACACACACACACACACACACACATACAGCAGCTGGTGTGTGCTGGTGTGTGCAGGTTTTCATTACCATTCAACACAATCAATCAGTGGTATTCTGCTGTTTACAGCTGCAGAGACATATTAGCATCAGAGTGTGCACAGAATCCATTGTCAATTTATCTCACAACGTGTTCTCTGCTTAATCAATAAATGTTCGTAGCTGTATGCTTCAATCCTACACATTGCTGAGAGCATAATGTCAAAGGCTGTGCTTATGACTGTTCCTTCAGCATCAAGATAGAGACTGGTCAATCAGCCCTCAGTGTTTTGTGTACAGGAAAGCATCTCACTCACCACAAAAACATGGTCAATACTACAAAACCTGAAGATTGCTTAATTGCGAAAAGAGACTGTGAATAAAGGAAACTAAAATGTTTTTCCTTCAGTTGTGTCTGAGCTCAGCCTTAAGGACAGCATGCGGGGTTCAGATACCCAGGAGGAGAATGTAAGTGAGCTTAGCCTGGGTCCAGACTGCTGATGTGTTCAGTTATTCAAATCGTTTCAGTGCCAAAGCCTCTGAATTCTTACTACTTAGTTCATTGGGGATGATTTTGTTCTTCACAATATGTGTTCAATGCTACCATTTTTAGCTGCTGCATGTAATTGTGTTCTATATATAGCGAGGCAGAAAGGAGGGTTGTGGTGGTAAATGGGCTTTTTTTTTAGCTGCCTGGAAGAGCAGGATGCACTTCCTGTCTTTTTACCATGATGTATTAATGATGGAGCAAAAACCCATAACAACCCCTAGCCACACTTTTCTACCAAGATTGAAAAAACACAATTACATGATGACGTGCTTGCTGTTCCTCCAGAAAAACACTGAGATCTCTGCTTTAAAAAACCCTTCCTCTAACCTCCTTAAGCACATTAAGTCACACACACTGTAGGTGAAGGTGTGGTTTGCTAGTTAACATTATTTATGTTCATTTTTATGTAGAAGGATAAAAAATAATGAATAAAGAAAATATATACTGATGTTGTGACTGATTAGCCGAAATGCTCTTCTTCACTAAAACAAGTTTTAGAAACAAGCGCTGTTTTTTCCCTTTTTTCATTGACCCACACAATAAAAATATCTTAAAAAAAAGTAACTTTTATTTTTAGTTGGGTTTTTTTTAAGATTTTTTAGAATTCTTGCCACTGCTCTCTAATGCAATGCAATGTAATGCACTGAATTTTCATATTTTTATTTAAAAAATATAAATCCAGATTCCTTTCAGACTGCCAATCAACACCATGGTTGTCCATCAAACATAAGCTTTTCATTTTGCTCAACTACCAGCAGCATTCAAGGTTTATGTTTTCAGATTAACATTTCTTTGATCAAAATGACAAATATTAACTGCTCATAACTAAAGCTACCACAGCAGGGTTGATTTGCTCAGCTTGCCGCCGCAGTTATGAGGGATAACCTTCACACTATAAACACCATAATGTGTCTTTATGTTTGTGTTTCCAGGCATCATGGTATTTATGCTCTCAACATTTTTGTCAATTAGATTTGGGACCAAAGTGTAAAATTTATTTTCTGAACATGAGATGAGAACTGCAAAGCCTGCTCTGGTTTTTGACTTTGAATGAGAGCATGGACTTTTAAAGTTCAGTGTGACTGGAATTAACTCTTGAGTTAGTGGATTTGGATTGTGCAATGTCATTATCTTTGTGGAGCCAAAGTGGTAGATTCAGTCTAAAGGAAGAAGCTCCAGCTGGCCAACCAGTATGACGTAACCAGCAGCAGAACAGGTAGACTCAGGACTCACAGACAGCTTAGTGTGAGCTCTGCCCTCAAGATGACAACCTGCCAAGGGTGGCTGAAGTCTTGTGAACAGAAGGAGAGCCACTGGACAGAAATGTGCTGCATTTCTTTAACAAATCCTCCTTTCTGTGTGCTTTAGAACCTGACCAAGCGTGCAGTGCAGTGCTCTGCATGCCCCTGAGCTCCACCCTGCACTTCAGACTCCTTTCTTGTAGATACGAAAAAACTAAACTGTTCTTAAGGCAGAACTGCTGTGTTTTTTTTTAATTTGGTTACTTTTACAATTCTTTATGATACTGTGACTAACACCACTGCAACCTCAGCCTGAATACAAGGCAAACATTTAACAGATGAATGTGAATCCAACCAACCTGATATGCCAGACAGAACGTTTCATATATCTTTAAGATATATTTTGCATGTCCATCCATGAAACAGCCCATTGACAGCCTTTGAAAGAGGGCAGGTCATTTAAAAAAAGTATCCTTCATATTCTGGCCAAACGAATCTGGCTGAAGCTTTTTTAAGATGAACCTGCAAGATTTCAGACATGAGATCTCAGCAGTTCAGTTGCCTTGCAAGGTTAGAACCCAACATGGATGTCATCTAAAACATTTTTTTCACCACATTCAAGACATGTGGGTCCCCTTTTTACATCCCACAAAAACCACATCAAAATTCCCATGTATAAATTCTTTTTACAAAATAGCATTTTCAGATTTAACCAGTTTAGTCTCAGATGAATTGGCTGAAAGCAGTAAAAAGACTGATAGATTTTTTATAAGAGGGCTGTTTCTTGCAAATATTTGGGATCAAAATAATTGGAAACATGTTGTAATTACATATAAAAATGGATATTCATAATAGCTGGAACTGTAATACTTTGCCAACGAAAGCACCCCAGTATCAGCAACAAGAAAGCTAGGAATCGTCCATTTGATCACAATGATGTTAACAAAATGATACTGCTATTACTTGAACACTGTCGATTGTACCATTACAAAGCAGCTTTTCACTCTGCTGTTACCCTCTTCCTTCTCTCTGTCTTCTTTACTTATTCCATTTGTTGTTTTTTGTGTTCCTGGTTTTGATGTTGTTTTTCTCATTATTTTTGGTCTGTTTTCTGGGTTGGGGTATATTCAGAAAAATTCCTCTAGGCCTCCTCTATTGCCTGCAGGGTTTGTATTTATTCTCTCAAAGGTTTTATTATCTGGTAAAAGGGCTAATAATAACAAGTTATTCAATGACTTCTGCAGAAACATCTGATTCAGATTTCAGATCCTGTTCGTGTCTATATGTGATAAGACCACTGTGTGGGAAACATTTTTAATAAAAGTATCTAATGATTATAATGCCATTTTTTGCTGACAAATAAACACATTATATTCAATTACATTACATAGCATGATACTGTGTCACATTGTTTTGTTATATTGTTAATCATTTTATTAAGTCTTTTACTTTGTTTATGCAAAATTATTCATGTTGATTATTGTTGCTTTAAGTGACATTGTCAAACTCCTTTCTATTCTATTTGACCAAACGTTAAGCCACAAATGAGTAACTTCATTTTGTTGTTTCTAGTATCACTCTTACATTATTTGAAGTTGCATTGTAACATTTTCTTATCTGAAGTTATAACTCCTGTAAAGTTAGATGAAATTAAGCTAAAACACATATGAAGGCACACTGTAAATTTAAAGCTCTTCTTTAACCATAAAGAGTGGATGCATGGCTTAGTCAGTCTTTTTTAAAAGGTATCAGTTTGAACTTCACTCTCAGTCCCCCAAAACAAAAACAAAAATAACAGTCACTATATACTATAACACTATTATATAAATAATAAGTTATTTATGTTCATATTTAGTTTAGATTAATTTTTATTTTGGCCAATTGTTTTCTACATATAAAGTCTGTTTCTTAAATGTAGACTCTTGATGGCTATAAGCTGCAGCAAGGACATGAGCTTCTAATACTTCAGGTGAAATGAGGTGCAAACTGAAAGGTCAAAGTTCAACAGCCATCTTTGGTTTAGCATCACAGTCCAAGACTGAATATCTACAAGGACATGCTATGGTGAAACAAACAGCAGCAGTTACAACAGTAGTCTGTGGGTATGTTTGGATGTAATAATGTGTTTTTGTTTAAATATTTCACCGATTATCTCTTTGTGCAACAGGACCAGTTTTGTTGGGATGTCAGTGAAAGTGTTGGTTGGGCTTTTTTTGTGGTGTGACAGCTGTTGTTGATTGTACCTGCCATTTTGATTGCACACTGAAATTGTTTGCTTTGAACAAACTGGAAGAACCTGAGCTATCAAATGATGCTTCACATTAGTGCATATGTAATAAATAACAGTCTGTTTACATGAACAGAAACATTCATACTAACTCTAACTGTGCTGTGGTAATGGCCCACAGGCATGACATTAGAATCACTTGAGATGGTTACTCTGCATTATGTTAAAAAACAATAGGTGACTAGATGTTATGTAATATTAAAAAATGGTTATCACTTCTTAAATTAAACAGGAACTGGTTACGTTATTGTGTGACAATTACTTATATTGAGTTTCTTTATTTTTTGTTGCCTTACGTTGGATTGTCATAAATAAAGTTTCATAATATGTAATGAATGTAGCAATAGGTTACTTTGTTTTATTGTTGCACTTTGTAACATTATGATAATTTTTTAGGTGACTTTAATGACAGTTTACATTATATCATGTTATTGTAACGCTATTTTTTTACAAGACTGTTTTATTATATTTTGGAAATGACAGTTTTCTGTTGTGTCAAATCACTGATTATCTGGGCATATATTCAAATTTAGTATGAAAATAAATTGCTTTGCAAAAGAAGACAATTTAATTGGTTGAAAACAACCTTTAAAGCTGCTTCTACCCCACCCATCCCTCCATATTGTGTCCCAGGGTCAAGCTGTCTATTCCAGAATAAAAGTCCTAGAGGTGGCCTGCTGACCCTGGAGGTTCTGCTGCCTCTGAGATACCAGCCCTGAAATTAACAACCTGCCCTTCTCTCCTCCTGACACCACCCCCTTTTCCTTCTCTTTTCCTTTTATATTTCATCATTCCTTCCTTCTGCCTTCTCTCCTCTGTTTTTATTCTCAGTCATTTCTTCCACTCATCATTCTTTCTCTTCTTCCCTCTTCTCCTCTAACTATTCTCCTTATCATCTTGTTTTCACACAGACTTGTCTCTCCTTTTAATCTTTTTCTCCTCCTCTTTTTTTCTTCTTCATTACTTTTTGTCATCGACCTCGTGGCATTTGTGCTCTCTTCTCTCCTCCTCCAGATGATTCATCTTCAGCTATAAACAGGGAGGGTTCTCTCCTTCTTTGAACACCATGTTGTTTGCCATGAGCTTCACATAATATGGAGGGTAGAAAATGTTCAATAACTTCGGTGCGTAAGAGTGAATGAACCTTTTCTACTTAAAAACAAAGAAGGAACTCCAAAGGTTAAACTTTGGAATTCATTTTGTCAATAAATCATCATATATCTAGACTGATAGATAGACAGACAGGCAGACAGAGTGATGGATAGATAGATGATAGATAAAAAAGAAAGATTCTGTACTCTTTCATATATTATGCCACTGTGACAATTGTTCTATTATTTTGGATTAATTTCCTTTGATAATTTACCTTTTGTTCAATTACAGTAAGTTACTTTATACTGTCTTTGTATTATTTCAAGTTTTTCAAATGAGGGGACATATGGAGTTCTGAGTTAACAGGACTTTTTTCTGCTGTAAGTGTTGACAGTACAGTCTGATTATTTACCATCACCACGTCTACACCCACAAAGGAGAGGCAGGTAATGTTAGCTGTCCCTCTAAATATAAGAAGAACAAAACACTAAATCGGCAATGGCTGCACATTCAGTAGGTTTTCAGTCAAAATAAAAGAAACATCTCCAATGAATCAGTGACAAGGGTATCAAGCTAAGCTACCTAGCAAATACAAATTCAACAAAAACATGTTCATCTAAATATTCAATTTTTAACTAGATATAAGATATTAGATAAGTTATCCATCAAGGGACAGACATCCACAGTCATTCATGATCAATAGCCAACATCATGTGGACTTGCGGGCTGAAAACATTCAACATCATATCAACATTCATGCAATGCTAAGTATTATGTTTCCAGTTAGGGAACACAAAGGTTGATGTGTTGTGCTGGGGATTATTGTGGGAAGGCTGGGAGTGGCTTTTTGGTGGCCGGAGCTTCTGACCTGGCACACCTGCAACTCATCATCATCAGTATGTCTGCTTGACGCTCATTGTTTCTGCTCCTATAGTGATAGTGTTGGCTCACCCATCTAGTGAGAAATTTTCCAGTGAAACTCTCTGGTGTGATTGTTTGCCTTTGCTCATGTGACTTACCTGTGTCTCTCCATTGTTTTTTGCTCCAGAACCTCATCTCTGCAAGCTCCAGTGCCACAGCCATAACCCCTGCCAGTCTCTACTGCTTCCAGCCTTGTGCTTCAAGCCCCACCACTGGCCAGAAACACATCCTCCCTAGTGCCTTAGCCACTCCACTCATCCAGCCATGTGTCACATGCTTTGACAAGCACATCTGTTTCTAGCATACCTCAGAATGAGAACCTTATCTCCACTTCCTTTACCCTTATCATTATCAATAAATTTATCTCTACTCTTTGTATTTGTCTCAGTGTCCACTTGCGGGTCCTAATTACAACCTAAACTCCACAGTTGACTGCATTTCCTTGCCAGAATACCAGCTGGAGCTCAAAAAGACAAAGCGTGGTGCTGGCAACACATCTAAGACTTTATCCTGTGAGAGGCAGAACTGAGACCCAGAAAGTTCATGGACATCTCATTTCTTAGTTGTTGTAATGTTTTACTCTGAACAAAAGTGATGGACATATGGATTGACCAAATGTTAGCAGAACAGCAGCTAAAATTTCAGCAGCAAGTGGTGATTGTAGTGGTAGTTGTCATGTTACTAGCAGAAACAGTAGTTTAGGATTAAAGCACCAGAAGACACTCAACAATGTTTACAATAAAGATTATAGTGACTCAAACACACACACACACACACACACACACACACAGAGATGAGCTGTGGGAGTTGAATTGCTCTTACTTTTTTTTTTTTCAGCTCAGCCCTCTGGAACAAAACTCATCATCGCAGACATCATCTCTGTCTCGCTTCGCACTCTCTCTCCCTCTTCATCCATTCTACTCTAACCAATCAGTGACACAGAGAGGGAGGTCGTGTGGGTCTCTGCTGAATACTGGAGTCATTATTTAAACTTGTGGATCCCTGGATAAAGACTCAGACACCCTCACATGTTGGAATAAAAATAAAATCTCACTGGGTTTGAATTCACAGTGCCTGTGAATTATTAGTCATATTTATACTGTCGATCCTGCTGTGGACCTGAATAAATTCACTAATGAAATGAGTCAGGCGATATTTAATTGGTATATATGTGTCCCCAAGTTAGAAAAAAAACTGATTCCTGTTAGTTGCTATCTGATGTCTCACTGTTGTTCTACTTGTTTGATACTGACTGTAGGCTCCACATGGGAGATTTAACGTTAAATTTGCATTTTTACATGTGTGTATCATTAAGGTCTGAAAAGGTTGTTCTATGCATTTTTCAAAGCATTTCAGTAAGTATTATTTTTAAATAATTCAGACAACTAGAAGTTTAAATTAAGTCATGTAAAAGCAAAAAGTCAATACCAGACAAGCACAAAGGTAAATGTAAAGCAAACCTACAGTGGCTGGCAAAGTGGCAGAAGCCAAAATGCGTGTAAGGGTTCATGCATTCAGGCATGAACGGTAATTCTGAAGTAGCAAAGGCAGCTAGTAATTACCACTCCACAACTTGTAAATATTGTTACCTCTGAAACCGGGGACATCAGGGTGAATGAAAAGAAATTTCTCTTGAAAATGTTGCATGCATTATGCTGGTACAGACAAGTTTGAAAACTAAACACATTTGCCCCACTTCAGCCAGAGTGCAGTGATCAGGGGGAATCAAATCTGTTGTGTTGTCAATGCTCAGTATTTTTAATTCCAACAAGATCAACTCTGCAACCACTTATTCAAGACAGAATAAGGGTCTTCACCCAGGGGTGTCCCAGTGAGTTGTGACAAACCACCACATGGCTGCAGTACTTGAGGCTCTGTAAGTTCTCAGTTGTTTCCACCTATTCTGGAAAATTAGGCCTCCACTCACATCAAAAGTGGGTGAAACTATGCAGGGAATTTCTTTGAGGTCATCAAACACCATAAAATAATAAGAGTGATAATGAGTATTGCCCACACAATCTGGTACAACAACCTTGGGTCATTCTAAGGAAAGCTGAGCCAATCTTCAACCTGAGCTGAGACCCAATGGAAAAGCAACTAAACACATCTTTGGGTTGGTGCAGGGCCGATGATAATGTTCCAAAAGTTTCTTTAGATTTTAGACAGAGTGAATATTTATAGTTGGTAGAGAGTCCAACAGCTCCCAGGTGTTTCAAAGCCAAAACACAATCAAACACAGCGAATGATTCAGACATACAGCACAGACTCCTCTATGACTCTCCCTCTCTCTGGATTCACAGCACTGAAAGAAACCCTGCAGTATCATGTAACAGACATAAAAAGTGATGCCACTTCAAATGAGAAATCAGACCAAGCACAGTTCCCAGACTACACTTGGAACAGCTTCCTTATGACTTTTAAGCTATTAAGATACATGTAAGGTCAAAATATAGACACTATCTTACTTACTTCAGGAAACTCTTATCACCTTTGACTATCAGGGTGAGTGTTGTGTAACCATGATGCAACATGATGTTCACCAACTGGTGCTTGGCAATAAATGCCAAAATGTAGGTCTCGATAAGTAACTGTACAACTTAAACTTAAGCTACTCAATAAAGGCAAAATCAATAGGAAATAAAATGTTCATCAATCATCAATCATGTTTAATGCAGTAAACACTAACAACATTTTGCACAGTGTTTATCATTTAGCTCTTACACAAATACACATGTATTTCTGTACTTCAAAGTGCAAGCTTCTAAGCCTTATCCCCCAAAAAGGCTTTGAAGAAGTGAGAACCTGACAAAATGTCCTCATTTTCTGTATGAAAAGTGTTCACTGAAAACAGTCCTCCTTTGAAAATCATTAAAATTGTTCTCACATATTGCGAAATGTAATAATTTGTTCAAAAAAATCCCTTCATAGAATTTTTTTTTTTGGAAATGACCTCTTTATTAAATGTTTTTTCCTAAATAAATGTTCTGACATGCCAAAACCAGTAACCCAGTTCCTGAAAATGTTGTAACATTCAAAAACTATCCTCACTCTTCAAAACCATTTACAATGTAACAAATTCTTAAGACCCAACAACCACTAGATGCTGATGCAAAATACTGACTGTATTGAAATAAATGAGAAAAACACCCCAACTCTCTTTACCCATTAAAAGGCAGCACATTCATTACTTGTCCAGACAGATCCATGGACATGAATATTTTATATTTTATATCCCTCTAATAACAGATCTGTAGTATACATGTTACATTATGTAGACATTAGGTAAGGTTGTATTATTTTTGGTGTTCATTGTTACAGCAAATCCCCTCAAAGAGACCAAAAGAAAAAATAATGAATTTATCCTAACTTTAATCCGTGTAATAGACTGACATGGCTTGATGCTATAGAACTGATCAGAAACATATAAAATAACTTTATAATAACTGTATATATTTCAGGTATAAAGCAAAATCAGATTTCTGTTCTGCAAAGAGAAATCAAATGGGACTTCCTATATTTTTGACATTTATTCAGTTGGGCCTTTGCTGTTAGTTTTGACCGACAGCCACTTAAAACAGACATTATGAAAGAGTAGAATTTCCCTTTTTTCATTCTAGTTTGAAAAAATTCTAGTTTCATTTCAACTATCATTTCAAGTATCATCTGTCACAGTGTTTGACATTAAAACTTGATAGAGTCTACACTTTCGAACAGAAACTTGGTAGGGACTACACTTACTATGTAGCTAGAAAAATAGCATAATGCCAGAAGTAGTGATAAAAAAAGGAATATTTAAATTAAATTGATTAAAAAATCTGGTAAAATAACAATATCTGGTCACAATGCTTGCACTGCATAGAGGTAGGAAAGGGTATGGTTCATTCACTCTTTTAGAGTCAACAGTTAGACATGTTCATTTTAGTCATATAACTATTATACTGATTAACTTGAGCTAAATTTTTTTCTTAATGTGTCATTTTTTAAAACTTACTCTTTAACTCACTAGACTGCAGTTGACCTCGTCTTTCACTCCTGTCTCTATTATCACACTGATAACACACTGTCTGCCGGGAAACAAACCAATCAAAGGCCAAGCACATAAACCCTGATTCCGACTGGGTAAAAGTAAAGGCTCTACAAATATTGTTACCTCTAAAACTGGGGACATCAGGGTGAATGAAAAGAAATTTCTCTTGAAAATGTTGCATGCATTATGCTGGTACAGACGAGTTTGAAAACTAAACACATTTGCCCCACTTCAGCCAGAGTGCAGTGATCAGGGGCAATCAAATCCAACTTAACTGTTGTGTTGTCAATGCTCAGTATTTTTAATTCCAACAAGATCAACTCTGCAACCACTTATTCAAGACAGAGTTAGAAGCATGGGAATCTTTCTCACCTCAACCATAAATCTCATATCAGGTTAAAATAAAATAAAAAGAACCAAAACAAATCTGAGCTCAGCTGGACCATGTACGGACTCTTCACCCAGGGGTGTCCCAGTGAGTTGTGACAAACCACCACATGGCTGCAGTACTTGAGGCTCTGTAAGTTCTCA
>JAPZDV010000521.1:0-11023 GCA_029814665.1 Acanthurus lineatus
ACACTCTAAGAAATGAAAAAAGGGATGTTTTGAATGTAATTAATACTATTCATTTCAATGTATTTACAATAATTATTTTTAGGGGTATACTTAATAATGTTTCATTCAATTTAATCAATACAAAACATTTTTAATGCTACGTGACAGTTACATTTAGAAGGCAATGAACGCTTTTAATTAAATCCAAAGCCTGTTTCACGCCTTCCCGGAGCGTGCGCAGAAGTCGTCCCAAACCTCAGCGCATGCGCAGTTTAGTTTCTCCACAATCGCGCCATCCCGCCATGCTGTCTGCACTCACGGTCAAGAACAACTGACTTTATGGACAAGCATTCGTCTAAGCTTTGGTAAGTTCTTCTGATTTTCAATGTCATATCGTTAAAGTTGTACTTTTTGGTAATTTCTTCGGTGTATTTTCGGTGTAAAAATGCGTGTGTTGGTAATACAAGTAATTGCTAGCATGAAATCCTTATTCTTTTAAGTGAGCGATGTTTTGGGAAATTGAAGGGCAACCTCTACTGATGGAAAATATTTATTTGGATTTTAGACGATAGTTCAGTTGTATATTCGCGGTTTGTAACGCTAATGCACCACGGCAGTCTTTTGAACTTTCGACGATAGTTGTTTATTCAGCCGTGTATTCGCGGTTTGTTATGCTAACGCACCAAGGCAGTGTTTTACATGCACGAGCGCTTGGAAATTGGGGATCAGAGCGCGTTGCCGAGAGGTGCTCAGAGGAGGGAGGAAACAGGTTGGACACCGCTTCAGCGTGGTCTTCCATTTGATTTTCTCGCGGTCAGAAAGTACATTGTGTTTAGAGAGAGCAAACCTAAAGCTAATAGTTTGCCAGCTGCGGCTTGTCGACCTTTTTGGACGACAACTACCTCCGTCAATCTCTCCAGACGAGGGCTCTGCATCACTGTACAGCAATATGGTATTTAAGTTTGGCTTAGTTTTCATCTCTGGTTTTATGGCGAAGAACAGTGTGTTGTTATTAGTTTAGAAGTGTGCAGCTCAGTTAAAAAATTGTAAATGATTATTCAAAATAACATTGATGATAGAGTCAAAGAATGCACAGGGAACAGAAAAAAGGACAAGATCTTCTGAAATGTTGTTTAGGATTTTGGAAGATTTTACTCAGCATTGTATGAATGGATGTTAGCATATTACTGCTTATACACAAGATGCCATAAATACATATTGCAAATGACATCTATATAGCAAATATATTTAGATTTGATAAGGAGGACAACACTGTTGTTTTAATGTTAGTAAATAATTTCTCCCATCAGTTTTAACTAAGATTTTTTTTCTCTCTTTTGTCCATGTGTCTCTCACAGATTGGAAACTGGAGTTGCAAGTAGTGATTCTTCTCCCCGTCTCTGATTACAATCTATGGTTTGTAAAACTGAGCTCTCCATGTTCTGCTCTGTTTTTAAATGGTATCAAATACTGTAATACATAAGACTTACACACATGCAAGTTTTAAACATAATAAAAACTTGCACACTGCCACTTTGCCCCTCTAAGGCTGAAATTTAACTCCAAAAACATTGTACATGGTTCACTGCCATTAAAGCTATTATTATTGCTGGAACATTTTGGGTATAGTTGACACATTTTCAATGTTTAATTTTTTCCTCTCTTTCTGGTTCCCAGCTGTTGAGGTTGAAGCTGCAGAGTAAAGACTTGGGCTTTGAAAGTGCGTCTCAAAGGTACCAAATAGTTTAGATTTTTTTTGTGGTATTTTCTTGATTTCACTTTCTAATCTTTATCTCACTTGCTCTCTCAGACTATGAATGTGGAGTTGCAAGTTATGCTCTGAAATTGTATCTAAAAGACACCAAATTCTAAAACACTTGAGACTAAAACACGGTAATTTTGGTCTGAGACACACATATCCTTGCATTTACAGTCATTGCCCTTGTTCATTTAAAACATGGGGTGGTCTTACGACGCATTTAAGCCGTGTACATTACGCTATTCATTCCTCTAGCTCTGCAGAGCATGTTATTTTAACTTGTCCTTTGTGTCCTGAGAGCCAAATATCAACAAGTAGAGACTACTTCCTCCATATCAATAAGCATCTCAAAAGATTGGAAACAGTTGATTGTGTTTATCAAAATTGTTCTTTCAAAACTAATGTATACGGTACTTTCCAGGCACATAAAAGTAGAAAACATTCTCGTTGCACATTAAGGGATTTCAAAGATACAATACTCAAGAGAAGTGAATTCAGAAGTGAATTTACAAGTGACCACAATCTTTCAGAGGAGTCTGCTGACGAAGGGCCTTCTGACTTGCATAGTGAAGCTGATGCCACTGGTCAAAATTTGGAAGAAACAGTGGTCAAAAACCTTGCATTGGTTTTATTAAAATTGGAGGTCTTTTCACATGTACCAACGTCAGCAATTGATCAGTTACTTCAAGGGCTACATTTTTTATTCACTTCTTCTGCTTTACCCTTGTCAAATAGTTTAACTTTGAGTGTTCTTAAAGAAAATAATATTGAAGTCAGTGAGTCTGTAGTTAATGAGTTGTGCACTGCGCTGTACAGTGAAAATCCCTTATTGAAAAGCATTGCAAAAGGAGGATCTCTAGGAACAACATTCAAACGTAAAAAGTTTTACAAAGACAAGTTCAGTGTCGTGGAGCCAGTGGAATATATTCTTGAGACAAAATCAAACAAAACATTTCATTATATTCCACTTCTGAAGGTATTGGAGCTGTTACTTCAACGTAAAGACATTGTTGGCAAGTTGGTTGAGAACTATAAAAGCACTTCTTCAAATTCAAAATTGTTCTCGTGTTTTCAGGACGGTGAAAATTACAAGAACAATATTTTTTTCTCAAGTGGAGAGCTTAGAATATCCTTATGTTTATATATTGATGACTTTGAGGTGTGCAACCCGTTAGGAACTTCTCGTAAAAAACATAAACTTTGTGCTGTTTATTGGATTCTGGGTAACTTACCACCTGGCTGCAGCTCAGCCCTGTCCTCCATCTACTTGGCATTGCTGTGTAAAAGTGAATATATAAAGTCTTTTGGCTACAAAAAAGTATTTGAACCTCTATTGTGCGATTTAGTCCGCCTTGAGAAGCAAGGCCTGTTTGTTCCCCTTCTTGGTTCATTTATCAACGGTACAGTTCAGTGTGTGGTCGCTGACAATCTTGGGGCACACGGGCTTGGAGGATTCGTAGAGAGTTTTTCAGCTAATTATTTTTGTCGTTTCTGTACAGCCCAACTTTGTGATATCAATACGCATGAAGTAAAAACAGGAGCATTTGACAGAAGATCAAAGGAAAGTCATCAGCTTCATATGAAGACTGCTCAAGAACAAGGTGGGAACTGTTTAGGTGTAAGAAGATCTTGTGTTTTAACAGATAGTCTCTCGCATTTTAATGTAGTTTCTGGCTACCCTCCAGACATTGTGCACGACTTCTTTGAAGGAATAGTTCCTGTAGAGTTAGCACAGTGCATTGACATACTCATATCTAAAAGGTATTTCTCTCTTGAACAACTAAACGATCGCATTCGTACTTTTCCTTATAAGGAAGGAGATAAAACAAACCGCCCAACTGTGTTAACAAAATCTGTAAATAAGAAAAAAAGGCGCTCACTTGGGGGGAATGCCCATGAAAATTGGTGTCTTATACGCCTCCTTCCATTTATCATTGGACCAAATGTGCCCGCTGATGAACCAGCTTGGCACGTTATTTTAGACTTAAAAGATATAGTCGAGCTTGTAGTTGCTCCTGTTCATAGTCTTGAATCTCTTGCATATTTGGAGTACAAGGTCTCAGACCATCGAAAACGTTACCAACAACTCTTTCCTGATCAAAAACTGATGCCTAAACACCACTTCATTGAGCACTATGCTGAAATGATCAAATGTTTTGGTCCTCTAGTGTCATTATGGACTATGAGATTCGAGGCCAAACATAGTTTTTTTAAGCAGGCCCTTAGGAACATCCGAAACTTCAAAAACATAACTGGCTCTTTAGCCCATAAACATCAGTTAATGATTGCATATGCAATACTTTGTCCTGATGATGAAAACTCCATTGATGTTACTCATGTGACCGAAGTGCCACTGGATCTCCTTAAAGAGAATGTTACGAGAACTATCTCTAACAAATACCCAGACGTGACCACAGTTAACCTAGCCACAAGTGGTTATGTGAACAACATTTGTTACAAAAAAGGGATGATTGTGGTGCACGGATCTTGTTGTGGTCTACCAGATTTTTCTGAAATCCAACATTTGTGCATTGTTAAAAAAGAGACTCTCCTCATCCTAAAAAGACTAAATTCATGGTACAGAGAGCACTACAGAGCTTTTCAACTCCACTCAACAACAGAAGTCGTTGTAGTATCCATGAAAGAGCTGGGCGATCCATACCCTTTATGTGACTATCAAGTCGGACACTTGAGGATGGTGACTTTGAAAAGGCATATCCACATTAGTAAGTTTTTATATATATTTTTTCATTCTGTTAATCTTGAACAATGCAAGCCTCTTGAAAAATGGTAATGTGGTAGCAGTTAGGTCTCAAGTTGCCTTTGAAGTAGGGGAGACCGGGTATGGTTGTAACACTTTTTGCTTCAGCCCCTCCAACTTACTGAATTTTTCCCACATTTGTTTACTACAAATGGCACTAATTTAAAGCTCTGCAAGAATATCACAGACCTCACCAGGTGATATCAAATACATGGTGGTCCTTTCACAGATATAGCACACTCACAGACACAGCACACTCACAGACACTTATTTTCCACCATAATTTACAAATAAATTCTTTAAAAATCCAACCATGTGATTTCCTGGATTTTTTTTTCTAATTTTGTCTCTATAGTTGAAGTGTACCTCTGATGAAAATTACAGACCTCTCTCATCTTTCTAAGTAGGAGAACTTGCAAAATCAGTGGCTGACTTAATACTTTTTGCCCCACTGTATTTTCACAAAAGAAAGCTGAGTGATAACATTGTGTTGACAAATTAACTGTTAAAAACTGTTATGTGCTTCAGCCTGTATTGTCTGTGTAGAGATTCTCAATCATCCAGGAATTACTCATCATAGTAGAACTTTCAAAATATTCATGAATGTTGAATATTTGAAAAAAAAAAAATCTGTTTTCATAATTTATGGAATGATCTTGTTTTTCAGCATGAAGGATGGCTGCTACTTTGAGGGTGATACTTGGAGTGGACAATTATTGCAAGTTGATGCTTCCTTCCGGAATACCCAGTTCCATGGAGATGTTAAAAGAAGAGATACAAAGACAATTTGGATTGACTGAAGACTTCAGATTGCAGTATAGAGATGTTGAGTTTGATAATGAATACATGAACCTAACCACAACTGCAGACATTAAAGACAAGAGCACAATCAAAGTCATCTACACACAAAACTCTGAGCCCGCCACAGTTCCTGCTGCTACCACAGAGACATCACCACTGTTAGATGACTCTTTATCTTTGCCGGACACTGACATCCTCTCCTCTGCAGGTTCTAGTGTCTCCACTCCATCAACTTCATCTTCATTTCTTCGCTTGCAGAAATGGCCTTTAAACTTTCCAATACCAGAGTTTAGCTTTGATGTGCAGTTCCAGTTAGACAGAGCTCAACAAGACTATGTGCTCAATGGCACTCTGTTGGACCCCAGTCCTAAACTCAAATCTGACATATTGGATAGCCTAGCCTCAGAAATAGCGAAATACAAAGTTTATCCCTCAGGTGCTGATATTGGGGATGTTGCTGAAGCATTAATACAAAAATATCCCTGTCTCAAAGAGACTGGATCTGTGACAGGATGTGGAGGCTGGAAAGTAAGTCTAACATACAAGATGTCCAACTATCGTACAACTTTGAGAAACATAGGGTGCCCAGAGGTGACCATAAACACCCTACAACACAAGAGGAACCAAGAGGAGAGCCCATGTCGAAACCAGGTGAAAAAACCACGAAAAGCTGAAGTGAACTTTTTACCGCAATACCCTCCGGGAGAAACCAAGCAGAGTTTGGAGGAAGAAAGGCAAACTCTGCTGGTGGAAGTGAAGAAAAAAGACAACTATCAAGTAATCAAAACAAAGATGGACAAAACGTTTGCACAGAGAAGAAGAGAGGTGATAGAAGACAAGCCATTCATTGCAGAGTTCCGAAGCAGATGGCCTGCCCTCTTCACAGTGACTGAAGTAAGAGTCATAGTTTTAAAGCTGTGAGTGAGGTCTAATTCTTTGTTCAGATGTAGCCCTGGCTTAGTCCTGATTCTGACTGGTTTAGGTCTGGTTCAGTCTTGGTCCAATTCTGGTTTAGTCCTGGTTTAGACTTGCATTGGTTTTGCAAGTCCTGGTTTGTTTCTGGTTTAGATCTGGTTCACTCTTGGTTTAGTCCTCTTTTAAATTTCCAAAAGTATTTGAAATTCTATCTTTTTGAACTTTGTAGATTTGTGCAGAGTTTGCCCGAATCACCACGGTCCCACTGCTTTTCACATTCATGAGCAGTCTCGACCGTCACTCTGACCTGTTGATGAAGGCTTTTCGGAAAAAAGGGGGGGACGCAGGACAACGGATCAATGCAGTGATGTCTCCGATTGGACAGGTATTCTGTTTCAGTGTTATAATTTGTTGTAAACTACTAGTTACAATAACTTCAGTAGGTTAACTCCAGTCCTGGCTTCAGATCTTATTTCTGACTCAAAATGAACTTGTGCTGGACTTGGTGCGAAATTTGAATTTTGAGTTTTACAACAAATCCATCCCAACATACTTGAAAATTGACAAGTTCATGCCAAGTTCATCAGTGGGTCGGACATGACAATACAGTATTGTTGTTGTTGGGTTACCACTTCCGCAGTACATCATGAATTAATTTTATCTGTCACTCTCACCAATCAAACTGGGGGACTTACGATGGTTAAGTCGCAAACATTAATTTCGTCTGCAGGGTTGCCAGACTAGGCGGTCTCCTGCCAAACAAACTAACACAGCAGCTATCACTGAGGGTCTGCATGAGCTCTCCTGTGGGTTAATAAGATATATTTTAGACCTGGCACAGAATATTGGGATTTATAAAGCCCCTGGAGTTATTTCCGCTCTCTCTGACCAAGATAGTGACCGAAGAGTGTTTGCTAACTTCTCCATTGCTTCTCCTGTACTGGGCTGCAAAAGCCCCGCTCCTCCGGGCTAACTCAGTTAGCTGAATGACATCAGGATTATCGTCACACAAGCTTGTTCTGTGCCTCGAAGCAGGTTAAGCTAGATCACTGTAGCAACAGATCCATACACTTAAACCTGCTCCAGGAAAGGTTTATTTCACCAAACTGGATCTAAAGACACCTCTGTCCCCACTGCCCCTTGGCATGCCGAGCTGCAGCTCCCTTCCACAGAGTCGGCTCAGGAGCAGTAATCCGTGCTGCTATTCATATGAACAGCTGAGCCAGGATTGCCAAGATCCTGTATTATCATTTTTCTGATGATTTTTTGTGAGAGCATAACCGTTTCAGTGAAGTCCCACCCACTGAGTTTGATGGGTGAGAGTGACAGATAAAATTAATTCATGGTGTACTGCAGGGATGGTAACCATGAAATAATTAAATAAATAACTCAATAATTAATTAAATGAGTAATTAATAAAATTAATATTTAAATAATTATATTTGGGTTTGCATTAGACAAATAAACATTTTAAATAATGACACGTTTAATTATTTGAGTATTTCATAACACTTTTATTAATAAATTAAATAATTATATATTTATTTAATTATTCATTGATTTATTTCCAATATGAAATAATTATTGACACAGTAAATTATTTAATTGATTATTTATTTAATTATTTATTTAATTAATGATGTATTTATATATTTCATTTTGGCAGCTTTAGTCCTCCAAAGTGATGGACGGTAACTAAGTAAAAGTATAAGTAAATTGTACAGATTTGATGTACTTTTACTTAAGTTTAAGTTTAAGTTTTTTTTAACTTTTAGTTCTATGATGAATACATTGTACTTTTACTTCACTACATTTTTAGAGCCTGTATTTGTGCTTGCTACTCGACTACATTTTTGATTTATAGAAAAAGTAAAATTTAGACTTGTCTTGTACAGATTTAGTCCTGGTTTAGACCTAGTTTAGCCCTATTTTATTTTTGGCTTAGTCCTGGTTTTGTCTTGATTTAGTTCTGGTTTAATCCTGACTTTGTCTTGGTTTTGTTCTGATTTGGTTTTAAATTTAAAACTTTTAAAATGTGGCCTAAAGGCATCCCTGTAAACAGGGATGGTAGAAAATATTATGTATCAGTTTTACATCAAATTTGGTAACGGTAGTCTGTCTCACAAGAGAATTTTAAAAAAAAATCATTGCCATACATGTCCTTGTGTTTTGTTAACAGAGTTCCCTTATCAATGTAAAACGTGAAAGTATCCTGAAGGGCCTGATGATATACCTGAACGAAAATCCTCAAAACCTCATCAAGGAGATTTTGGTAAGTTTTATTTTATATTATTTGTAACTTGTAACCAAGAAAATACAAAGAATTTATGGATGCTTTTATTCTATTGGTGTTTTTAAATGGGTAAAACATCACTTTGACAGGACTTTGAAACATGTTTTGAATGAGTTCTATTCTAAATGCTTCATGCAGGAATGGTATTAGAACCTTTTTGTTTGCTTATTGCTGTATGTTAAAACATAACCTGGAATTTGTCACATGGATTTTGGGTGGACACGCTGTGATACATAAACTATTTAACATATTGTTAGCCTCATAGCATAATTGCCTAGGTCAAATTGGTAAGATGAGGCAGCAGTGGAAGGAGCGTGAATTTAGGCAGATATCACTATTTGGCCAAAAAATGACTTTGGCAATTCTAATGTAAATCTGCGAGAGTCTTGAGCAAAAATTAAGGTGGTGAGGTGCAAATTGTGTCAAATGTCTGAGATGTACTTATTTTTTATTAGTGACATGATGCAGCAAATAAGTTTGTAACTATGATAACCATAAATTGCAGATGCTTCATCTTTGTTAATGTGTATTAATTTTTGTCAGTACTGGGGCTTGGCAGTAGAAGCAAAAACACTGTCAAAAAGCTCAACATCAGCCAATTTGAACCAGGGGGAAATTAAGGTTTCTAAAGTGACTCTATGAATGAATGGATGACTGAAAGCATAAAGATAAATGACAGGTTGTGTCTGTCTATGATAGAAGCTAAAAAAAAAATTAGAAACTTGTTTTAATCTTAAAGCCACACTGCATAAGATTTGACCCCAAAAAAGATAAAAAATAAGCCATTGTTTTAATACATTGTTTTGCTGTTGTTAAAAACCTTAAAATGAACAATAAAGGATGTTTTTGTTGTGAGCGTTCACTTCTCCTAAGACTAGGCCATAACTTCACTCGTCTCCATGGTGATATGGATTAAGGCAGCCAAATAGCAATTTAAATTGGTTAGGTCATTGTCCAAATCCATTCCTTGATAACCTACTGCAAAATAGTGTCTAACTGGCCATTAAGAGCTTGCTTTGTGCTGACAATATTATAATCCAAAATGTGATTTGACAAAATTTGATTAAAATGGTGAGAATTTTGTAGAGGAGAGATGATATAAAGAATAAAAAAATCAATGTTGCAATAGATTTTAATATGTATTTTTTTTGTCTCTTTCAGGATTTCAGTGAGATGGAAGCAGAAGAACTCGATCAGATTGACCTGGGCGTTTACAAAGTCATCCACGAAGGGGCAAAGCCTGATGACTCCCTTGAAGATGTTGGTATCATCATCGAAAGATGCACAGTTTTGCAGGATCTCGGAGATGTGGTAACTGGGTGTGCACTTTTATTTGGACTGATTTACTGCCTCAATCTCAGTTACCCAAAGCCTCTTCGCTACACGTTTGAGTTCTTCCAGAAAGTACTCATGGGATTGGAGGCAAAAAAACTTTCAAACAAAATACAAGTGCTGAAGAATAAACTATTTCAAAATGAGGCGTAGGAGTGATGAATCAGTTCTGTCGTTAGATTTTATGGGACCGTAAATGTGAAACTGTGCAAGCTGCTGTTAAGGTTTGTTAATTTGTGTAGGTCTTTTCTTGTTCAAAATGTTAAAGTGAATGCATAACAAATATCATTAAGGCTCCGCCTTACTTTGGATACACCACAAAAACTAATTTCATTTTATTTTTGTTTGATTACTTTAGCTGGAAAAGTGATACTATAATACAACATAGTAAAGTTCGAAGATTTCCTATCACCAGCCCTTAAAATATAACAATGAACCTTTTTTTTGTCTTTTTTTTGTCATTTTAAGACATTTTTTCTACCATTTGACTTTTTCTATGACAGTTGTTAAAAAATGCAACTTTGCAATGTAAGTTGTGCTTTTTGAATACACACAGAATCTTGTCGCATGTTCAATGTTTTACAAGTTCTGCTCATGCTGAAATGTTTTGAAGTTGGAGGAAAAAAGATTTGTAGTATGTATGGTTAACATACAGTTCAGTCCATAAGCCTGATAAAGTTTTTGCAAATAAAGCTGTTGATGCAGTACCATATGTTTTTGTACTTAAACTGTTTGTATAAGCTGTGTTATAGGAGTTTTTCATCGTTGATAAAGGTTTTTGAGCTGTCATCTGTACTCTGTGGTAAAATGAGTCTTCATTCACCTCCAACAAAGCCTCTTGGATGGGAGGTGAAGGAAGATTCATTTTACTACCGAGTACAGATGACAGCTCAAAACCCTTTATCTATTTAATATGAAACATATAATAATATATAAATAATACTATTATCTAAATCACATATTAAAGTATTAATTAAATCCAAAGTGCTATGTAAATGTTACACTTAAATCTCAAATTAAGATTTTCAATTAAATCCAAGATAGTTCTGTCAATAGAATAAACAAGTCTAGAGTACATTGTAAATAATGGTGTTATGTAGTGAATTATAACACAAAGCAGTTGAATTTACTTAACAATTTTACTTCTGATATATACCAGTGTTAAAATTGCAAATAACAACAG
>JAPZDV010000522.1:0-10985 GCA_029814665.1 Acanthurus lineatus
CCTCTGTATCCAGCCACACCGGTGCTCAGGTGCCCTTTTTATAAATGAATGAAATACGACCACTATGCCCATGTGACGTGACGCTAACTTCCTGTGACGTAAGACGTGTGCGTCCTCTATACGTGGAAAGTGGAATGTGGCTCCAACAGATCTGATACAGTCTTGATATGCACCCCTCCAACTCAATTATTTCCTTGGTGGTTGATGTAGTTGTTTCAGTTGAAATGGGCAGGCAGGCAGCAACACAGGATGAGATTTACCCCTGAGGGCTCCCGCCAGGAGCCCACAGTGGAAAGTTGGCTTGAAGTACACACAGAAGATCAGAAACGTGAAACGAGACTTACAGGCAAAAAAAAAAAGGACGAAAAACTGGGCCTGCAGCAAAGGAACCTCCTCCATCAAGAATGTTAGACAGCAAAGGATTTCTCACGAGTACTGGTGTTGAATGAGGTGAAGGAGGAACTAGCATTAGCTTGCTTTCGTGCTAAAACAAACCAGCAGCAAATTGCAATAGAAGCCAGTTGGCCAGCCTGCTAACTCGAATTAAAACAAGAAGTTCAAAACTCTGACGGACCGACATCTTTTATTTTTTTTAAAAGGATAAGAATAAAACAGTCTAAAACTATAAGTTTAGCATTAAAATTTGGCTAAAATATAATTAATGTCCGGCTTAGAGAATTTCACACAGTCACACAGAACTCTGATTCATGCACCAAGTGCAGTGACAAAGAGGAAATATTTTTTTCCTCTCATATCCTTGGTGATAGCAAATGGAATATCTTTAGGCTTTGTTAAAAAGGCCAGAGCTAACTAGGTAACCAATA
Organism: Acanthurus lineatus; assembly: GCA_029814665.1. NCBI lineage: Eukaryota > Metazoa > Chordata > Actinopteri > Acanthuriformes > Acanthuridae > Acanthurus > Acanthurus lineatus. Next base: position 825 of record JAPZDV010000522.1, read on the forward strand.
CCCACACTATCTCTAATCTATTTGTGTATTAGGGTTATTTGTGAATGTTACTGTATGAGTAAAATTATGAACTGCATTACAATCTTACACTAAACTAACTGAGACTTATCTTTTTTTTTTTTTTACATTGCCACTGCTGTGGTTTTTAGTCCACTGTTGATGGATAAGTGGATATTTTACAAGTTTTGCAGGTTATATTAGCATGGCAATATTTCAGTCAAATTATATTTCAGTCAAATATATATATTATGGTAATTTCTTGCAACTAAGTATAAGGGCAGTAGAGACAGACTGGTGCCAGCAGCAGCATGGAGCCACATGTTTGACAGTTACAGGTGCATTTGATTGAATTTGATTTGATTTGGATCTCTTTTGGCCATTGGCTAATCTTCCAAGAGTCCACATATAAAAATTAAAACTAATTAGGATACAAAAATTCATAATTGTTATCCTGTAGATGCATAGACACACACACACACACTCACACACACACACACACAGAGTCAACATACATGGGCACATTTTGTAAACCATATGTACCCACATATATGTACCCACATATATGCACACATTAATCCCCCCAAAAAAATTAATTCACATAAAATACCTATGTTCTACAAACATACTGACAGTACAATATAACTATAACATTTACATTTAAAAATTAAAAGTCTTAGAGTTAGCAATCCAACTGCTGTACTTCTCTTGAGTAAGGTACTGTAATAAATTTCATAATTTAAAAGTCTGTTTTCCCATTTAACTTTTTATTTTTCGTAGTACTTAATCATATGTATCTCTTATTCTTACGTAAAAGTTGATGTTTTTCATGTGATAGCAATTTGTTCTTAATACTAACTGGCTTTTCAAACTTTAGAATTTTTTAATATTAGTGCAATAAAATGTTGTCTCATCAGAGGGACAGTGTATGCCTTGCAGATAACAAACTTTGTGGCATATCGCAAACTTGAAGAGAGACACTGAAAGCACCAATTCATTCTTTCACAATTATTCTCATAAAAGCTGTGAAGTTTGGCAAAAAGAAAAGCACTATCAGTATGGTGAGATTCAGGAACAGCTTTTGCTAACTGCAAGCTAATGTTATATCTCCAGAAAAAATGTGAATAAAAAAAGCACTCACATTGCCGCAAGCTGATTGGCTGTTGAAGTAAGTGGCATACCTTACATTCTAAAACTGGTAACTTTGACAAGCTGAGCCACAAGCAATGTTGTCAGCCAGCTTGAGTCGAGCTGAGACAGACCGCTCTACTCATCTCTTTAAACTCCTCAGTCTCTTTAGACTCCTCAGTAACATGACACTAGTTCAACTTCAGCTATTAAGGTAGCCTAAGTTCAGGTATGCTAACCCACTAGAGCCATTTCTTACCGTCTCACAGTAACATTAGATATGCAATCATGTCACTGTCAGTGCACTGGTGCTGGTGCTGTGACAGTGATGTTTGCAAACTCCAGCTGTAAGCAAGAAGTCACCGCCAGGTTGGCCTGATGCATGCAGTCCACCAGAAGCTGTAAAATCCAGAGGCTTTTTTTCCAGCCAGGAAAGAAAAAACAACCCTACAAGTATAAAAGTCCTAAAAAATCTGGCAACTCAAGTATTGTCTGAAATAATTATAGTAACCAACCAACCATTAATTACAGTTATAAAATTTCAGACTAAAACATCAAATGCTGACAGCTTAGTCTAACTATTTACTCACTGAATGCACCCTAGCATTCCAGTACATTTACCCACCTCCCCTAGCCTCCCCTCCCATTATCTCCGCAGTCAGCATGGGGAGACTAGGGTTTATTGAAAGGGGTTTAGGCTCTTGGTTGGTGAAGAAAGCTGCCTCCACATACATCACTTGCCTCTAGATCTGCCAGTCAGTCTGTCAGCTACAATGTCAAGATTTGAGCCCAAATCAATCAAGAACACTACTAAATACCCAAACTAATTGGTTTTCAGCTGACACAGCCAAACTGACAGTCCAGAGCAAGACAAATGTATTCAGCTGCTATTGAGGGGACAGACTGTGTGTCTGCCTGTCTGCAACAGTGCTGTGAGTAGTTGAGTGTCAACTGGAGGAGGCAAAGAAGGCATTGTTGGTATCAATACTGTTGCAAATGAGTGATATCCAATACTAATTTTTAGTACAGGTTAGTATCTGAGTATTGATATTTTTGACAACCCTAGTTGTAAAATGTATCGAGTGGAGCAAATTCTCAGTTTGAGCTAATGAACTGTGTGAAAATGGCAGTGCAAAAAAACTAATGAAGAGTAAAATTTAGGACTGAATTTAGGACTGGCTTAAATGATTTCTTCAAACCTTTTCCATATCTGGAAAGGACCAGGTATATTTACTATTTTTTTTTTTTTTAAAAACTGTTTTAGGGGAATTTTTGGCAAGAGAGCAGTCTTTCATTGTAATTTTTACCAGGGTTCCTTACAAATCCTTTGTTTTTTATTTAATACCTGTACAATTTGCATCAAATGTATATTTTTTGCAGTCAATGCTGCAGTATCCTCCAAGGCTGTATTCAGAGAGAAATTTAGAAAAGAAACCCTGCAGTTCTCCCGTCTTTCCACGTCCTCTTTAGATTTTGCAGTCTTTAAAAAAAGAATTGTATAGAATGCAAGTGGCTTCTATAGGAAGAAGAGCAGGTTGTCGAAAGGTCGGTAGCTCGATCCACAGCTCCCTCAATCTTCGTGTCGAAGTATCCTTTGGTGAGGCACTGAAAAAAAAAGACAACACATTATCATGAACACAACAAAACAAAACACACCAATTCGGCATTAATTGGTGTTTTTTGTTTTACTGTAAAGTTGAACTACAATTTCAACCAAACTAATGACATAACATAAATACATAGCCTCTGCTGGTGGCCAAGCTCCTTATAATACTGGTATGGCACATTTATGTCACCATTAAGCTGGTAATAACAACTAAAAATATTATTTCATTCATAATATATTGTATATTGTATTGTGCATTTAAGTAATAGCACAGATCAGTTCTTATGCCTAGTCCATGTATTACCTAGTCCAATAACCTGTTGTTTGCTGGATAACGTCATATAACACAATAGCCACGGTTATCTACTTGGGATATCATTTTATGATTGTTTCAATATTGGCATACAATTTTAAAAAAAGAAAAGAAATAAACACATTACCATGAGTTTCATGTCACATATAAAACTGACAAGTACCTCCCTGTGTAACAGCTCTGAAATGATCAGGCTACAAGACACTGCTCACTTAAATCTGCAACAAGTTTGCTAGCTTCATTCTTTTTTCTGAATAACGGTTAATAAATAGGATAAATAAAATAATTATTTCTTAATTTAAAACAAAGCCATTGAACTTGGGTAGTAATACAACCACTTGTAACAACTGAATGAATGACTTATATGCTTATATTTATTTACATATACTGAAACTTACCACTGTCTGCAGACGATCCACCATTTTTTTTCCAAATTTCCGCTTACTTTTGGCGAACAACAGCTCTTCTTTTGACATCTTGGACAACTACAAGTTCTGCTCCTTTGCCTGTTGTACGTTCCGATCCTCCTCAGCTTGTTGTCACAGTAGACACACAGAGCAAAATATTGCATTATTTCGCTCACAGTACCAACAGTCAGGGTAACCCCATGGATACCACAAAGTCTGTGTGTAAAAGATGTTATAAGCCACAAAGAGTAAGGGAGCTAACACATCTAACTAAGCAAAGCATCAACAGACATGCCAACTTGTTTAAGGAATTTAAATAGTTGGTTTGCAAATGTGATAAATAATGTATTATCACATACCCCATACATACATACAGAGCAGGGATCTCCATTAATATTAAGCTGTATTTTGTAGTTTGTATTCACTGTTTTGGTGCACCTTTGTAGCATGCAGACTAATAATCCTAGGTTTGTACAGTGCTGTACACAAAAGTCATACTTGTGTAAAAGTAAAGACATCATGTTAAAATATTGTTTTTTATTAAGTGAAAGTCACCTAAATAAATACTATTTGAGCAAAAGTCTTTCAGTATCTGGTATTAAATTAAATCAAATTTAATAAACAGCTCAAATGTAGTGTACCTATTGTCTGTTGTCCCTTTGCAAAGCCCTTCATTTCTGTCATTGTCAGGAGTGATTATTTCATTACTTTTCCTAGTGTTTTAGGTTTTTGCCATGGTATCGTTTCAATATCATTATAGAGATATTTCAGGCAGGTGTCATATCAAAGTTAAAATTCTGGTATCGAGAAAACACTGGCTGTATTTGTATTTATCACATCAACACATTTTACACATCCAGGATACTTTACACATGGCTGTGAAGCATTACGTAGCTAACAACAAGACTAACAGTAGTTAAGGCTGATATGCAACACTGGCGGCAAAATCATGTTGTAGTGTTGTGGAGAACTGACACTGGATAAAGCACATAGTATTACTTATTAGACAGGATATTATTTAATGTCAGGAAAAATGTATTTAGACAAAGAAAGCCAGGGTTAGCATTTGAAAATTTAGTGTTAGTCAGGTAACAGTAGTTCATTTTCCTTCTTAGTTTTGAATAAAGATGCATAAATTCTCATTTGCTGAAATTTGCTGAGTGTGAGTGAGTGAGTGAGTGAGTGAGTGAGTGAGTGAGTGAGTGAGTGCTTTAGTAGTCCTGCAAATCAGGTGAATATCAATGATGTTCAACTTTGGAGTCTCTTATCAACAGTGGGTGTGGAACATCAAACCACAAACAATCAAGCAGTACTAAGAAGGAGGCCAAAGTGATTGTGCAACTAGCCATTTGCGTTGTTCACAATGCAGAGTTCTATTCAGGTCGGTACTCCAAACAAGGTCCCTCTAGACAAGTTCCATCACTTGGCAGCCATCTTGGTAACGCCACAGGGCAGTTGTTTTAAACTGACAAGACCAGGCCTTGTAAGTTCAACAATTATAGAGCAAATGATTGGTTTCAAGTGGGGAGGGGCAGGATATGTACATATAACCACCATCTTTGGCATAAAAACTTTCTTTCATAGAATCCCATTCAAAATAAATTGAGTGGCATGTCTCTTCTTTCTCTATAATCTCTGCTAACACATTCCACATCAGTGCAAACGTGAGCTGAACATTAGGGGTGTACTGGTACATTTTGTGTTGAACTGTTTTGTTACAGGACTTTCTGTATGGTGCAGATGTGTACTGAGTTCCTTCACTAATATATGAAGTGGAGAACAGGAAGTTTGTACCTAACCCCTAACCCTGCAGCCATGCATCTGGCTGGAGGACATCATGGCTGAGACTAATAAGAAGCCACAGCTTAAAGACCCACCCTCAAATGTGAATATCACTGCTGCAAGGCAGTAAGTGCAAGTGCTGCTTCCTTCGGCATTTAAGGGCAGAATATGCAGAACACCCATTTTCTGATCGGAGTTTGTAAACACACAATTCAAAATTGGACCCTCCTCCCCAGCTCAAGGACAGCAGAACCACACGCCCCCTGCCCCTGACATATACGCCCACCCCCAGCATCCTACCAGGGGATTACAGAGGAGTATAAATCTAGTCTCAGACAATCAACTTTCAGCCCATAAGTGATAACTTGTTAACCAGAGTGGTAATTGTTTTAGACAGAAAGTGAATTTAAAGCTAGTCAGCACAAAAAACACTAGGGTTTTAAAATGTAAAATTGGAAGCATTGTTTGAAATTAGAACTTGGTGTGTGCATTACGTACACTATAAGCTACATAGAAGTGTTTTGTTGCAATAGAAATGCTGATAAAATTAGCAGGCCAATTAGGCTGTTTAATAAATCCTGCATGCTGTCATTGGCTGAGGGGGCTGCACCACTGTACCCAAAGGTTGCCACCCATAAACATTCCAAACACAGCATACAACAAGAAAATGAGAAATAGTGGCAGAGGGCAGTATCTCTGTGGAAAAACAAACCACCACACACTTTCAGTGGTCTTCAAAGATGACTGAGAGAGATTGCCCTTGTATGAGTCAATCCATAGTTTTTAAAGAAAATCCTGCATATTACACTTTTACACCACCTCTTCTTTGTAAATCAGATCGGGCCAAGTGCCATTGGTGTTTTTACAGTGGTAAATCTGAGACCACGTTCAGATGCTAAGAACACCTGTTTTATATTTTGTTTGATTTATTCAATAATCTTTTAGATTAGATTGGATTAGATTAGATAGAACTTTATTGATCCCTTTGGAGAGTTCCTCCGCTTCTTTTATTCACGGGAGAACGTAGAGCTAGCTGTTGGCAGCAGTATTATATTTTGTGTTTTACTTCAATTTTATATTTTGTATAATGTACAAAAGTTCATGATAAACAACAAGCAATTTTATGTTTTGTATTTCTTCCCTTATCAGACCAAAAGGTATGTACCAAACCCTGATTTTTGTGTATCGTTACACATACTTTAATGTCATTTAAAATATTTGCAGAAATTTCCTATATTATAAATGCCAAATTTAAGGTTTAATATCTGCATTTCAGCACTGAAGAAACACAGGCCCTGTTTAATAGAGTTAGACTGGTTACCAATCATTTTCATTTTAGTAGTATTGCTGCTTCTGTGGTTTTTAGTCCATTGTTGATGAATAAGTGGATAGTCCATACAGAAGCTGGTCACATTTCAGGTTTTATTTGTTGTTTTGGTTGTAATTACTTACAATTATGTTTAAATGATGTACAGACAAACTAGTTCCAGTGGCATTGTGAGGTCATTTATTTAGCTTTTAAAGGAAAACCTAGAACTGTTTTTACTGTCTCATCGATGAACTTGACATGTATTTGGTATAGCTAATTCTAATTTTGTTAATGTGCTTTATGTTACTATGTCAGGCATGCAAATTCTGCCTCAGTCTTTTTTTACACGTATTTTATTCCCTTTTATTTTGTTAGATATCCTGGAAACTACAACAATATACAATTTCGGCATATAATGTAAGTTATTAAATAGACAGTCAAAAAATTATCTTCTTTCCATAGAGAAATGTAATTAAAATCTACATATACACAAAGGCCTGTGAATTTATGCAATATTAAGCCTGTAATAGGTGTACATTATTTTTTATTATTTGTTTTTAATATCAGAGTCACATATAACTCAATATTCAACTTGTCAAGCATCTACTATCCCACTTAACATCCCTGAACCATAAGGCCAGACATCTCCAATTAAGTTCTTACTGCAGTAGGTTAGTTCCTAGTTAACCAGTGTTTTTGTTGTCTGTTTATTTGTTTGTTTGTTTTCCCAGTTGGAGAGAACTTTGAGAAATTTTGACACATCACAGATCAGAAAACTGATTAATGAATCTATAACTTTTTTTTACAATAAAAAAATGAAAATGAAAATAATTATTGCTTGCACCTCTATATTTTATATACTTTGTCTGGAAAAGGGTATTGTACAGCTGTTGGATTTTTTGCTTTTTTGTTTTTTTATATGACATCTAAATTAAAAACTCATGTATACAACTCACATTATATCACAGAATCATCATATATCATCATATATCATTATAAACTGTTGTGCAGAAAATGTCATGAAATACTGCAATAGATATTCACTAGTATATCATTTAGATGTCCTGTTTTTGGAGTAAACAACAGTGGCTGATTCACAGTGGACCACATTCATCAGCTCTGACAAGCTAATAAACTGGAAAAGCAGCATGACTGTACCTAAGTCTGAACAAATCTAATAGCGGATGCTTAAAACCTTTAGGTTACTTTCACCACGGCTAGTTACACAATCAACACCTAAACAAGCTGTATGTGCTAGAATGTACGATTATAGAGTATAACATCTTTTTTGTCAAGCCTGACAAAGTACACATCAATTGTGTCATAGACCAATCTTCATAATGGTCACTCTCCGATTTCCACAAGCACAAGTTGTGCTTCATGATGGTGATTAACAAAGCGTATGGTGATAATGTCATACGGTAATACAGTGGAAACATACCAATAACAACCAATTTAATATTCTATTATGCAAATGCAACACGTAAGCAAACTGCTAGTATTTCCTAAAAAGCTCAATACGGGCAGAGTGAACCATCTCAATTCAAAGATCCAGTCTTAAAACACCAGTATATAATACCTTCAACAGACAGGAAGAGCCTCCTGTCATCAAATTATCAATGGACAGCCGAGGACAGGCATGGACTGCCGTGGCGTGTCGTATTATCTCCCGTAAAATTGTGTCTGCTCTGTTGAGGCAGACATTGATGTGTTTAACTGACCGTGCTACTGCATTCCTGTACGTCAACGCAAACCAGCACACTATACATACATTTCTGTCATTTATGAAAAAAAGTCACGACCATATCGCGTTCATGTAATTCAGCTGCTCTAACTGCAACACTGACCCTCTACTTGATGATTAGTAAACAAGTGGACACACTGTTTTACACAAATTCTTCTAAGTACTTGGTGATTAACATTAAACAATAAAGCGGTCGGTAACTTTAGGAAACTTGCCTGTAATTCTCGGATCCTGTTGCAACTTGTTCATAGTAAGAGAACACAGAACATCTTGATCATTTGCACAGAGTAGTCTCTGGGTTGCAGGCTACAAAATCCAGCTGTTAACTCTATGCCAACACACTTTCATTCACACTTGGTAGGAGACTGGAATAACGTCTGTCTTCACTGTGCTCCTCCGGGCAGTCTCACAGAAAGCTTCACGATTAAATCCGCCAGATCCCAATCACGCCGCTCTGCTTTGAATTGGTCTGATGTCGTTTTGCGGCCTCTTCTGAAGGACCACCACAGTAAAGTGAACAGCAAATTATACATCCGCTTCAGAATGCAGCCTGTGTTTTTCAAAATAAGAGTATTACTGTCCCCAACAACACGACAATAATTGAAGTGTCTCCATCAGTGTCGCGCTCAGGAAATTTAACAGAGGTGACCAGATGGGGCCACTAAAAATGTAAACCACGATTAACCAAATATCTTTAATGAGTAGCAGATGTATGTACAAGGCCTTTTGTCCATGAAACGTCCGGTTTTAAATTAGGGGAACAACTATTGATTATATTACTTTAATGAAATGTCGAAAAAATCTGTCAAAAAGATTAATTGATTAATTTTTTGTCTTTGTCTGTCTACAATGTTAAAGCATTGTATAAATATAACATTTAAACAGGCGTTTCACAGCTAACATTTTACTGAACTGTTTTGTGTTGAACAGCTAATAAATAAGCTAGCTCGTACTAGATGATCGATTGTCCGATTTGCATATCATATATAAAATATCTTAGTTATTGTGATTTTTCACACATATTCACCATTTACTAAAACCCCGTTGAAAAAATAAAAACGATTTAATCTTTTGACTTTTTCTTAAAGGATGGAGCTGCCCTGCTACACTGTAAAAAAAAAAAGTTCTGTTGTTTTTACAGAAAAAAACTGGCAGCTGTGGTTGCCAGAATAATTCTGTAAAAATACAGTCAAAACGTAAACCATTTTACAGGAAAACCTGTAAACTGTACGATCAAAAACTGTAATTCTTTCACAATAAAAATACATTCTAAGGACGTAAATTCAACAGCCCTTTCCTGCTAAATTAGCATGACTAAGCTGTGATTAAACAGATTCTTTCAGTAATAAAAATTGCATTAAAATGTTATTTATATATGAAATCCCTTTCAACTTCACTGAAAAATACAAAAAACTCCATCATTTTAATGTAAATTCTACAACATAAATCTGTCATTTAACTGAATTTTTCTGTAAATTCAACTAAAAGGTTAACTATAATGTAGTGTATTTTTTCATATTAATGACAAGAAATTTTTCAGTGAAAGCAACATCTACATACTGTAACTGAAATTCCGAGGAAATAGATTGATTACATTTTAAAAAAGTATAAAAAATGTAAAATTTTCCTAATCCAATACCAATTTAAAATATTAACTGTAAAACTTTTTTTTAATCACCTGTTGGAATTATTGCTTGGTGAGAACTAAAAATTATTTCTTAACATTCTAAGTGGACACTTATATCTTAAAACACTGCCTTCTAAGAAATGTGTCACATTTACAAGAAACCTGAATAACTGTCAGGAATTCCAAATCTTAGTTTGTTTTCACTTGGTTTTGTTTTCATGTCACATCACTAACTCTCCTGTCATTTC
>JAPZDV010000523.1:0-10978 GCA_029814665.1 Acanthurus lineatus
ACTGCAATTCCATTCCCTTATTGTATAAATCAAAATTCAGCAGTTATTTGAAAATATACATTTGATGTGATGTTGTTACAGCTTTCATTATTTGAATATTTTATTAAATTGTATTCATGTTTTAATGATTGTAGTTCAAAGTGAACTTTAACTTCAAGTTTTATATTAATGGCTGTGTTTATTGCCTATCTAAAGACATAAATGTTCCAGTCATCTACTGGAACATTTATACTTTACTTCTTCTAAAATTGTTGACAGTAAATGGTATTTGTAACTTAATCACATGTGCTTGGGAAAATAGAAATTACAGCAACAAATTAATTAATGCACCACAATTAGTTTACCAAATGTTGTAGCCTAGACTCAATTTAATGGAGTTCATAGACATGTGATTAGTATGTTTTACAAAAAAGATTATATTACTTAAACTTACTCTCATAGGTTGCTACAATTACCTGTGATCAATTTAATTAAGTTCAGAATGTTGTGCAAGTGAGTTGCCTTTACCAAGAAAATCAAGTTTACCTAACTGAATAATGTCAGTAGTATTAGTGAACTCAACTTGACATTTCTGGGTTTTTCTTAAGTAATGTGACTGTATTCGTACTACTTAAAAAAGCCTTTAAGTTAACAACTCAAAAAACCTAATGCAACCACCTGCCTCACTTTTGTAAGTTAGATTAAAGCACTGCTTTTTACAGTGTACTTGGCATTAACATCTGAGTTATCTGATCACAAGTGGACAGCTCTAAGTGTGTGTACCCACCTGCTACTAACATGCATCTCAGCATATGTCTCCAGTAACCACTAGTGATCTCATCTCCCCACTCTTTATGTAATAAACATGAATATCATTTTCCACTTTATAAAGACCAAATGTGTTGTTGTTTTTTACCTGTGGAGGCAGCAATAAACTAAACCATGCCTGGTTGACTGGAAAATAGAAGAACTCCCCTTCTATTGAATATAATATTACACATACATATATTACACATAAAATTACTCATAAACTCAGACTTTTTTAGCGATTACAAATGACAGAAAGGGTACTTTGCCACCTTTTCATTTTCACTACTATAGCCCTCTGGAGGGTGTGCTTTTCTTCTGTTTTTGAAGTGCCTCATCAAACTCTGTGCTTCTCCTGACATAATTTCCAGTCAAATTCTATGTCAGGCAGCCACATCATATGTGTAAAAATGAAATAACAACTATATATCCATAAGAATGATCAATGTGTGCTAGGTGCACAATTCAAAATAAAAGCCAAATGTGCAAATGTAACTATATAATTTTTTTTAAAGATTATATTTTTGATCGGAAAACAGTGGAAATAATAGACACAATGCCTCATGGGGAGAAATGGTTTCAGGCAGTCAATCCCAACAACAGGTAGACCTATATGGTGTTAAAAAGCAGCAGAGAGATCACAGAGCTTCATCCTGATATGTAGAAACACAAAATTTTGAATTTGACTGTTTTTTGTCCAAAACATCAAATTCAAAATCAGATTGGTGACCTTTGCTAGATTTTCATGAACTTTCTTAACTCCCTCACTTTGTTACTTTGTTGCCAGTGTTTACAGTCGCAGTATTTAGTGCCTAGAGCTACCTTGACATAACCTATTGTTTGTTTGAGTAATGTTTTGAAGACTTAAGTTTTACAGTATGGTTTCTGCAGTCTTGTTTTGGAGCCACAGACTGTTTTGTGCCTGGCAGTCAGCTAGCCTCAGTTACATGCATTCTTGTAGCCACTAGTATGTGCAAATTTGTAATTTTCTGACCTTTAACCAAAAGCAGCATTGGGCAAAAAAATGCCCAAACTTAATGTGGTGGATCATCACTGTTAAGGACAATTGGGTCTACCCCCACTGATCCAAGATTAAACAGCAGTCTTCACAATGTACAGCCTGAAATCTCAAAAAGTTTGTCAGGTCAGGAGCACAATTTAAAGCATGCTGTTGTATAAGACTTTCGCAGCATTGATTACCACAAATTAATTTCCCAGGATCAGACTTTTAATGGTGAGCACTATTGTGGTGTTCTGAGGTGTTATAGGGGAAAAACTCAGGACAAACAACATGAACTTTGGTACTCTGGTAGTTGCACTCTTACAATACTCCAATTTAGGATGCATCATAAAATGGCAAGTTTCTCACCCACAGCAGCACAGCTGTTGACCCAAATCCACTGCTTCCCTAAAATGATTTTGGGTCTCTGGATTGTAGCCATAGGTCCAAGTTTCAAGTCCACTGAAAAGTTGCAAATGTGCACACAATGGTGGTCAAAAGAAGCTCTGACATAAAGGTACCAGGGTTGATCTAGTGATGAAACTTTGAACACGTGTACCTCCTACAGAAAAGCACCATAAATAAACAGTAGACACCTTTTTTGTTCCAGACTGTAGGCATTTCTTTTTCTTGTTGTTGTAAAATTTGAAACTGAAAGTGAATGATGGTCTATAATAACAGACTTACACTGAAGCCAAAGCCAGCCATTTAAGGCTTGTGCTTAAGCTTTTGGCACTTTTATGGTCTCTTCTTGTGGTCTGTCTTAGTCCACAAGATTTTTTGTTGACTGTTTTTGGCTCCTAATTTCTCAAACTTTTTTTAGTTTAAGCTTCTTTGATTTTTCAAATTGACCCAGTTATAGAGGATATTGCGCCAGATAAGCATCTGCCATTTGCAGCATGACCTCTCTGTAAACATGGAAAAAGGGAAGAGACATGTCTGTTAAAACAGACACATGCGTAAGGAAATAACAATATGTCCAATATAATATTCTAATCTTAATAGTCAAGTTATGATTGTGCCCAAACTAACAAACGGGAAAACAAAATAGCAGAATTTTTTTGTGTGAGAATTAAATATTTTAAGTTTTTGTTTTAGATTTAGATCTTAATGTATAGATAGGGAAATGTCTGTGTGGTACCGTGTTTGTGAGGAAACTGTAAGTTAATCAAATGAAAGTTAGCTGACCATTACTCTCTTATGTAACATAAAAGGGCTATTGTAACAAGAAAGACAAAAATCAATTGTATGGACAATATCAATACTTGACTTTTTACCACAACTACTAATTCACTATACAGCCTTTTCTACCTTTCAGCTACCCAAAGCAGTTTACACACAAGTCAACATTCACAAATACATTGATGCAATAATGGCAAGTGGTTCCTCTCCTACAGTTGATATGTTAATGTTGTTCCCAATAAAAACTAAGGATTTTGTGTATGACATCTGATCTGCTGTAGCATTGCAGTTAGCTAAATATGTTCAAGTTGGCAGATGAGTATGAATAATAGCAAAACTAGGACCATTTTATATGTCTGTTGTGTGCAGCCTAAATATTACTTCAATCTTTGTAGTTTAGGCGAGAATGGCTTCTCATCAATTCAATTCAATTCAATTTTATTTATATAGCGTCAAATCACAACAAAGTTGTCTCAAGACACTTTACATATAGAGCAGGTCTAGACCACACTCTATAAATGCATTTATATTTTAGATTTTTAGATTCATCACCTACTCCAAAGGTTTTACCCAGCCCAAAGAGAGGCCATTCTTCATGAGTATTAAGCGTCTGCCTAAGAAAACTTGAAGACATTACTTAAAGGTGGTAACATGGCAACATGATGGATTCCCTGTTTAGAATACTGGCCTGTATGCACTGATACACATGCATTTCCTTTACAGACTGAAGATACAGTAACTAATGGACCTTTGTCAGGTAACTGCTTCAGCAAAGACCTAGGAGATAGTTGCCATGGAAACAGGCATAAATTTAAGCCCTTAAGCAAGCAGGGGGTGTCCTTGTCCTTTATGCTCTACTTGCTTCCCCTCTAAAAGGTACAAAATTTACAAAGGTTCAACAGAGGAAGTAACTTTTCAAGCAGCATTTGACGTGTTTGGCTTGGATAGTGTATAAAGATGCCAAGATTGACAAATTGAAAAACAGCCAGTGCAGACCTTAAGGTAGGCCTCAAACATGGCACTACCCTTACTGCCATTTTTCATCTCAGCAAACACTGAGAGCTCAAGAGCCCTTTAAAAACTGCAAGAGATAAAATCAGAGGTATTAAGAACTGTGTAAATAGCGTCTAAGTCCATGCTCACTTTTAAAAGGGCAAAAAGTGTTTTGTGGGAGAGAGTAGAAAATTGTTTACATGAAAGCTGTCAGATTCTGGTGTTAATCATCTTGCTGTAGGCAGGAGGATGGGCATTCTTTAGTGTTTGAATGTGCTAATGCGTTTCTTACAGTGTCAAAATAAAGTAAACTCTCTTTACAAATATACATCCTGCTAACTAACTTTTAAATGCTAACTTTGTTCTCATTAAGTTGCTTTTGACAAAAGCTTTTGCTAAACCAATGTACTGTGATGCAATGTCACCATCAGGCTTTGCAAAATAGATGCCATAAGTTCCAAATGATGGAAGAAATGTGGTCTGTGAAGGGCCCTGGTAGCTGAGTATTTACCAAGCATTTCATGTGGCTTCCCAGTGTTGTTTGCTCACTTCCACTTGGCAACCTTTGTTGTGAGAGAGACCCTTCTCTTAACCCCATTTTCAGTCTTCTTCTGCCTCTGCTGTCCAATAAATGGTGAAAAAGAAAGATCTCAGGAACATAGTTTTACAAAAATCAGTTTTTTCAATTTTGATTCTTGATAACTATCTAAATATAGCCACATTAAGTTTCCTTTTCACCATTCTTATGAATATTCTGTCAAAACACTATAGGTCACCTAAATTAACATTTATAACAATACTGTAAGTGCAAGGCTGATAATTAAAAATGCAATTCCAATTGCACTCATAAAACAATCCCAGTTGATACATAAGCAGGGAAAATGACTGTAAATACAATGTCCAAACATATGAGTACAACTGTCATCAATACAGTAATAAAAGGTATATTCAGATACATGAAACACCTTTAATCAATGATATTAGAATAACATCTTCATCAAAACAAACAGCAGGGCATCCTGTGCTCATTGTCTTTAAAGTTGCTCCCTTTTGCAATTGGCAGTCCAATTAACACATTAAACCTGAAGTTGTCTGAATAGCTGTCATTATAAAAATATGATTTTCAATGTGTTCACATTGAGAAGGTACATTGGTTGTTTGTTTCCACATGTAAACATCTTATTTGATATGGCTTTGGCAGTGATTTTGGTATTTTTGGTCTATGTTTCTCTGAGTTGCCTGTTATCCACCTTTCTCTGTCCGCATGTGGGTTTGTCTGTGCTTGTTTGTGGCTGGGAGTGGTTTAACTCACTTGCTGCCTGATTGCTGATTTGACACCTGTTGCTCATCAGCTCTTTGACTACCAACATTTAAGCTCAGTTCCTCCAGTCATTCATTGCCAGATTATTCAGACTTTACCAGCTGTAGTAGCTCTCTCAGCCCAGTAATGCCAAGCTATTGTTTGCTCTTGCCCCTGGTGACTTTGTTTTCTTATGCCCTTATTAATCTTATCCCCTTTTGACTAGGGAAGCCAGAATCAGTCTACCATGTGCTTCAGCCTCTTAGCCACACCACAGCCACCAAGTGGCCATTGGCCTGCCATTACCACTTACTTGTTAATTACAAACCATTCCCTGAGCGTGCCACTGACCTTCATCTCCCATTACCACCTGTCTGCCTGCCGCAAACAGTTTCACCAGCCTCTCAGCCTGTCCATAGCTCTGTATTAACTTCATCTGCTCAGACAACAATAAACCACTTTTTACTGATTATTTACCTGTAGTCTGTGACTGCATTATGGATCGAGTTTCAAATGTGTAATTTATAGTTCTGTAGCCTGCGCCAACTCAAACCTTGACCAGCTTTCAAATGATTGTGTTAGTTTTGATCATCTGAAGAGTTAGGGTAAACTTGATTAGGTGGGGTTGTTAAAAACCCTGGAAAGAGATTTCTGTGTGGTCTCTTGTATATGTGCATGTAAATGTAGACTTATTTTATGTGTTCCAGATGTTGGGACCTCACCATATGAGTAGAACAAAGAAGGGCCTTGCAAATCCCACCTTGGTGTGAAATCTGGCCTGAATCTGAGTCTTAGATGAGGACACAACTACTCTAGCAGTCCTGCTCAATGCAGATTACAACCCTGCCCTCCTTCTTTCCAAGAGCAGTGACAAGAGAGCCTGCCAAAGGATCAACCAGTAGTGAACAAGTTAAGTCAGCACCAGTGGCCAGGAGACAAGGTCTGCCAGCTGAGACTTAAAAACAATGGCAGTCACAAACCAAAGTTAGCCTTGCTGCTGTTTTGGCTCTTCTCTTTCTCTCCTTGTGTATTTATCAGCACTCTGATTTGGCTTATCGGACTCTTTTATCTGTGCCATTAGCTGCGGCAGAAGCTGCAGCCATACAACCTGGCCAAGGGGGGTCAACGTGAGCCCGGAGAGGGTGTCCTGACCCTCCCATAGACGCTGAGCTGTTCCCCTGGAGACTAGTTTTAATTAAATTTGGGTGGCAGACATTTAATAACTGCCTGAGTTTATTTCTTTTCCTTTTGTTATTTCTTTCTTTGAATTATTATTGATTGAGTTCTTGGTTGTATTTGATTCATTGTGTAGTGGTAATGGTAGTGTAATGGTGTCCTTTTCTTTTGACAGATGCTGAGGCCCAGAGCAGCAGTGGTTCCCCTGGTGGTGGTTCCTTTTCCACTTCTTTGTTTTTTTTTTTGGTTTGCTGTGTCACAGGTGCAGTGTAGTTTTGGATCCTTCCCCTCTTTTTGTTATTGCTGTCGTGGTAAGCCCCAGCCCTGTCCTCCTTTTCCTTGTTGGTAACCCCTCACAGCACCCCTGATTATTATTATTATAACCTATGCAGTCTGTTGCTCATTTTAAAGTAATTGTTTAATAAAGATATTTTAATAACTGGAAATCACCTTCCTGTCCTTTGGAATCTTCGAACTGTTTGCCTTTGCCTCAAATAAGAAACCGGGAATTTCAAATCCTGTTTATATCCTGGGGTGAAAGACCCCAGGTGGCGTTGTCTGCAACTCCCTTTACTGCTCGCCTTGCCACAATCTTGCGTTGTCGGCAGGATCCACAATTACAAAGGACAGAGATGTGATTTCCATTTTTCAATTTTGTAGTGTTTGTGTTTAAACTGTTGAACCAGGTTTTGTGATCGAGCCAAGACAGCAGTAACGCAACAGTCATTTTTCATTCCCAAAATCATTATCCTTTTCTTCCCTATTGGAGGTTTAGGTGTGGTAGTTTTTGTTGTCAGTATGGAGGAGGAAGTGCAGGGAGCGTGCTGCGTCTCCTTCGGCCCCCGGTGGGGCAGCGTCAGTGTCCTCTGGTACAGCTAGTTGTGCTCCTCCTGTTGTGACAGAGCGGCTGGTGGTTATTCCCAGGGACCTCAGATGTCCTGTGTTTAACGGTAACGGTAACCTCTCTGTTGCTGATCAGGCCCTCTATATCACTGTCCATCTGGAGGGAGAGACGCGTGAGGAGATTACGTTTTGACCGGGTGTAGAGCGTGATGACCCTTGCATTTTTTCTATCTTGCAAGAGCTGTACGGCCATTCTTTGTCCTGTGTTGAGGCAGCAACAGGAAGGTGAGACACTGCAGGAGTTTTCACTAGCCTTAGTTTTAATGCAGAGCATCAAGCAGTGCGCTCCTGATGGGATGCCAAACTCGGAAGTTCTGCTGCGCGATCAGTTCGTAGAGCATGTCCTTGACAGTTCTCTATGTTGTGAACTCAAACAAATGGTTCGTCGCCAGCCCTCTGCTTCATTGCTAGAGGTGCGTGGGGAGGCCATTAGATGGGAGAGGGAGGGTCTTCCTGGGGGTTCTCGTGGGCGCAGCTGCTCTCTTCCATCTGCTCATGGTTTGCAGTTTAGTGTCTGGTTTAGCTGAACTAATGGACCTCTTAAAGAGTCAACAAGAGCAGCTTAATCATCTTACCCACACAGTAGCTTCCTTGCAGGCCCCTAAACCTCAAAGTCGGACGTCACACAATTCTGTCATATGTCACAGGTGTCAGCAGCCTGGACACTTTGCCCGTGAGTGTGATGGTGAGCGTGTTCCATCTCGGGCTTGTGCTCACTCTGTCACTGGGCTAACTTCTAACCCTTCTAGGCCTGCTTTGCCCAATCAGCGGCTGGAAAACTGAAGCCCGCTGAGCTTTTGAGCCACAGCTCAGTGGGGACACCTCCAGGCCTGCAGTCCTGTAATTGGTTGCGGCTCCGGACAGCTAATGGCCTAGCCATCCCATATGTTGGCTATTTAGAGCTTGATGTGACCCTTTGTGACAAGGTCATTTCCTGTTGTGGGATTTTGGTTGTTAAGGACCCCCCTGAAGCTGTGACCTCAGTCCCTGGAATCTTGGGGATGAATGTTATCAGACATTGTTATCAAGATCTTTTTGGGGCCTACGGCCGGTCTCTGTTTGAAATACACCCCCTGCGTTACAGGCCCCTGGCCCAGTCATTGAGGCCCTCCAGAAATGTCACCAGGCTGAAGCCCAGGAACCCAAAAACCCTACTGTTTCAGTTAGGGTGCAAGGTAAGCGGGCCCTACGCATCCCTGATGGGGTAATGAAGATGGTGGCCGGCACTTGCTCATCCCATTTTTCAGATCAGGCTGTGCTGTTCAAGCCCCCTGACTCTGGTCTGCCAGCTTCTTGAAGCACAGGTCATTAAGGAGAGCAGTAGCCCTTATGCCTTGCCCATCATTTTGGTCTGTAAGAAGGACGGCAGTCTGCGCTTGTGCGTAGATTCTTCTTAACAGTAAGACCAGGAGGGATGCTTTCCCTTTGCCTCGCATTGAGGAAAGTCTAGATACACTCAGTGGTGCCCGCTGGTTTTCAACCCTTGATCTTGCCAGTGGGTACAACCAGGTACCAGTGTCGGAGCCAGAACGGCCCAAGACCGCCTTTTGTACTCCATTTGGGCTTTTTGAGTTCAATCGGATGCCTTTTGGACTGTGTAACGCCCCAAGTTCTTTCCAGCGGCTGATGCAGAGGATGTTTGGAGATCAGCAAGGTCAGTCTCTTCTCTTGTACCTTAATGATATTGTCATCTTCTCCTCCTCTGTGTCCAACATCTGCAGCAGCTGACAGTTGTGCTCGGTCGCATTCAAAAGGAAGGCTTTAAGGCCAAACTTGAGAAGTGCACCTTCTTCCAAAAGGAAGTTAAGTACTTGGGCCATGTTATTTCCAGTGAGGGTGTCTCCACAGACCCCGAAAAGATTGAGGCCATGTCCAAATGGGAACGGCCCCGTCATGTTTCTGAGCTGTGCGCCTTTTTTGGTTTTGCCAGTTACTACCAGCGTTTTGTGGAGGGCTTTGCCCAATTGGCTAGTCCTCTGCATAAGTTAGTGGCTGAGCTCACCAACAAAAGGTCCAGAAAAGGGTCTGAGCAGGCTCTTAGTGCTTCCTGGATGTCCCAGTATGAGGCCAGTTTTGAGGCCTTGAAGTCAAGGTTAGTGTCAGCCCCTGTTCTGACTAATGCCGACTTCTCTCGTCCTTTCATCTTGGAGGTTGACGCTAGTCACAGTGTCCTTGGGGCAGTGCTCTCCCAAAGAGACCGACAGAGGCATTCAGCTTGTAGCTTATGCCAGCCGAGGCCTCAGGCCCACTGAGCGCAACATGGATAATTGCAGCTCCATGAAATTAGAGTTTTTGGTGTTGAAGTGGGCCATGACCGAAAAGTTCTGTGAATATCTGTTGGGCCATAAGTGTCTGGTTTTCACTGATAAAAACCCATTCAGTTAACTGCCAAGCTTGGGGCCACTGAACATCGTTGGGCTGCTCAGCTTGCTGCATTTGACTTTGATATCAAGTATCGTTCAGGTTGCAGTAATCGCAACGCTGACGCACTTTCTCGGTAGTATTTGTCTGGTTCTGGCTTGGCTGAAAGTGTTGTGCCATGCACTTCAATCCCCAATGCCCTCCAGCTTGCAGCGCATCCAGACCCGAAGGTTGTGGCAACCCAGGGTGTTGTATCTGTTTTTCCATCTCACTCCTCCGCTGATATCCGTGCCTTGCAGGAGGCAGATCCCCTTATAAGTGAAGTTTTGGTGTTTTGGCGGAGGCAGGCTAAGCCAACTCCCGCCAAGAGACTGCAGGTTTCAAGGCCAGCAATGGCTTTGTTGCGTCAGTGGGACCGCTTGGTTGAAAGAGAGGGGGTGCTCCACCAACAGGTCTTTCAGCCTGATGGTGGGAGTGAATCCTTCCAGTTGATTTTGCCTGCTGTCCTGAAGCACGAGACCTTAAATCAGTTGCATCAGGAACATGGCCACCAGGGCATTGATCGGACCACCGACCTGGTGAGGCAGCGCTGCTACTGGCCGGGGATGTCCGCAGACATTAAACGGTGGGTCCAAGAGTGCGAGCGTTGCCAGGTTGCTAAAGACTCTGGTTCAGTTCCACGTAGTTTCATGGGTCACCTGCTTGCCTTGGTGCCCAATGAAATTGTGGCCATTGATTTCACCCTGCTTGAGCCTTCCTGCAGTGGTGTTGAAAATGTCCTGATTATGACAGATGTTTTCAGCAAATTAATCAGTTGCTGTCCCCACATGGGACCAACGGGCCTCCACTGTGACCCAGGTCCTCCTTACTGAGTGGTTCTACAAATTTGGTGTCCCGAGCCATCTGCATTTGGAGCAGGGTAGGAGCTTTGAGAGTGCCTTGATTTACCATCTTTGTTGTTTGTATGAGGTTGCTAAATCTCACACTACCCTGTACCATCCAGCGGGCAAAAGGCAGTGCAAGCAGTTTAATCGAACCCTCCATAACCTTTTCCAGCTGCCAAGAAGCAGGACTGGGACTCCTGTCTGCCTCAAGTGTTGTTTTCATACAATACCACACCTCATCAGGGCACAGGAGAGTCATCTTTCTACCTGATGTTTGGTAGAGAGCCTCATCTTCCCATTGATTTCCTTTTAGGACGAGTTCAGGATCCTGTACATGGGGAAGTACAGGATTGGGTTGTTGAGCATCAAGCCAGACTTAATGTGGCTTTTGAG
>JAPZDV010000524.1:0-10958 GCA_029814665.1 Acanthurus lineatus
TCCAGGAGGCTAGACAGTGATCACTGGCGTCCCAGAGTCACTCCCCTAATGCCAGCCATCACTGCTCCTCACACCACGACAATTTTCTCCTTTATCTTGCCTGTGCTACTACAAACAACACAATCATCAACTAGGACAAATCACACTAGCAGATTCAGTGAACAAAAACTCACCTAAACAGTTCTGTTCTATTGTGTAGGACTAGATGGTTTTTTTTTGTTTGTTTTTTGTTTTTTTTTTACCCAGAAAGTGGTGGTTAATTTGAATGAGGAAGGTAGAGTCAGGGAGAGATGCCATGCCTTCAGGAGTATAAATATGACTAACTATTTAGTCTCTTTAGTCTAACTGTTTGGCTTTGTAATCCAGACTGAATTAACTTAAAATTTATCTTTAAGCTGATTGGCAGGTTCAATATAGTTTTTTAAACTTGTGAACAAATCTTAAATAACTCACTTATCACATTATTTAGGAAATTAACCATTAACATCATTCATTAATATGTAGTTAGTGAGTAAGTTAAGTACTACGAAATCCAAAAACAAGTTTATTTTAAAGGCTCTCCAAGTTCAATCTCTAATGGAACTATATTTTTTCACTTCTGCAACCATCATGAGCTAAAGCAGAACAGTCAACTAAATCTTTTTTTACAGAATAATGTAAACCATAGTATGGTTAGGTGATTTTCATCAAATTTATTTTAAGTCAATTAAAAGTGAAATGTATAACCTCCTCTATCTTGTCTTTATTGACTGCAAAGTGATCTGCCTATGTTAGTTGTTAATTTTTTTCCTCCAATCTCAGGAGAGTCCTGAAACACATCATGCCAAAAAAAAAAAAAAAAAAAAAAGTTTTTGGAATATTCTCTTAGAAATATGATTCCGGCTGCAGAGTCCTTCAGGTCCTGCACCACAAAGGAACACACATTATATTATACCTGCAATGATCTCAGTATGACTGGGTGACATCAGAACATTTTGGCAGTTTTTAGGATTAATGCTGGATCTCGCCATTTTCATCTCTTTCATAAGAGATGTACATTGTGTGTGTTGTGTGAGGTTTTTTTTTTTTAATATTATTCATTGTCTCTACATTATGTGCTTCTTCTCCACAGCATTCAGCCAGAACCTTTACATCATCAAACCATGAACCAAGCAAAACAAGATGGAAAAAATTGAACAAGTATTCCATTATGATGGTTAAATTATAATGTTTTTCTTTAATTATTAATTATTTTGCAGTTAACTAAATGGTCTTTTGGCACTGACCATGATACATTTTTTTAGCCAAATGAAAAAGTCTGGCTCTGTCATTGTTTATTGTCATGAATCCCTCTCCCTTATTGTAATGTGTGTACTTTATAAATAAATATTGTACATCGAACAATCAGAACAAACTTTTCCATTAAGGAACTTGCTGATGAGCTTGCTCTGTGGCCAAATCCCATTAAAAAAGGAAGGCATAAACACATCTTCAGGAATCTCATGACATAGATGACCTGCAGTAATTTTATCACACTCACTGACTGGCTATGGTACAAGGTTTAAACAACGACTAAACAATGTTTAGTCTTGGAGATAGTGTGTGCTATATAGGCCTACTATAATGCTTTCACCTCATTTGCTTCATTTGTCACTTAGTATTTGCCAGTGCTATTGCTTGTTGATGTCTTTGTCTGATTTATCTATGTTAAAGAAAGACAAGACCCATATCTGTGACAGCAGTTTGGCTTCTTGTTGCATTACATGTACAGGTTAAGCACAAAAGGTTAATGTTAATGTATGTGCATTTTGCATATATCAACTTCGAGTTGAAGTTACATCTCTTTTCCTCTACAGCACACACCACAGATGTTTCAGATGTTTTTGCTTTCAATGTAAGGTTATACAGCTGCTGTTAGATAGAATACTGTACTGGCCTTTGATGGAAACATAAATACCATATACCACAGAAACAAAATCAGCTAAAGAATGTTTTATTACTCTTAATTCACACAAATGAACAGGAAAAGAAAAATGTGTATGTAAAATTATTTCATGATTTAATCTGGATTGTGCCATAAATATACCGTCACTATCCTGAATCAGTAAGAATATGATTCAAATTACACAAAGATTAAATTAAACAGCCATATGTTACAATAAAAGGGAAGATAGAATGGAGGAAAAGTAAAGTTTTACAATTTTTCACTTTTAATTTTACACTTTTTCAGCTCATTGCCACATGTCTTTCTTTTTGGAATCTGTTGGTGCACGCCAAGCAAGAGAGAGAGCCAAATACACTAGCGTAATAGTTTAATGAATCAAATTAACTGCTAATGATTTAATTTGCATAACTACTGTGCACAAACACAACATAACTCAATTACATTAACTACTTTAAAAACACATTATAATAAGACAGACTTTCACGCACAATGAGGAACACAGAGGAAGCAGAGTCGGACAGCTTAGTTAGCTAGAACATTTGGGATGCTCCTCAACCTTCTGCTTGGCGCTGGTCTGGGGTTGGACTAGTCTCATGATACCAGACAATCAGAAATCTCTGCCGACTGGTCTAGTTAAGCGAAGCGTCTAGAGACTAACTTATGAGTTTAGAGTTGGACTGACTTCTGTCATGCTCTCATCTTCGGCTAAATGTTGACTTAGTGGCTGTTCATGTTATGTTTGGTGTCTCAGAGTGTTAAAGTGGGCTGCTGAGGTGATGGATCATTGTGTCACAATAATGAAAAAAAAATTAATATGTCAAATTTTAACAGGATTTTAGTACTTTGCTAATTTATTATTGGTAACTATTCAGCATATTTTTCTATATATTTTTATCTTAAACCTTCAAGTTTCTGATTCCCATACTGCAATTTACATACCCTTGAGTGTACCTTGACACTTTAAGCAGTTCACTTTTTGATACTCAACAATGATGAATTGTGTTTCTGTAACTTAAGAATTTAGTTTAACAGTTTGAAATTTGAATTTTATTGACCACTCATAGTGAAATTGACAATATGATGATATGAGTAAAATAATTAAGAAAGCTGGGATATAAATATTTTATATGTATTAAGCTATTATGGCATGTTCATTGACGCAGGATTTATCTGAAAGTATTCTCTTACTGCTTTATTTGCTTCTTGATTGCTGTTTTTGCCTTTTTAGACTTCTTCTTTATCTTGACCTTTTCTTCTCATTCATTGACTTAAATAAGACACATAACTAAAACTGTGTTTGATATCTCACCTCTTAAAAAAAATAAACGTTTTTTCTTGAGAATTGCACTTGCTTATTTTTTTATGAGGAATTTACACTTCAGGCAAATATTGTGACACTATTTGAAGCCAGTGCTGCATTCAGCTTCCGGTAAGAAAAAACGAATGAAACTCATGAGATCTTTCCAAGACTTGTGAACACGAAAGTTTATCTACTGTATGTGTGCAGCCAATCTACCATTTTACACTAAAAATAATCAAATAGATATTGAATTAGGCGAACTGGTTGAAATACATCCCGTATCAGGGAGCCGTACATGAAGAATTCTACATTGTAATTATTTTCCTTTTATGACAAGCATTTGTGCACAAAGTACAGGACGCGAATAAATCTCAATTCCCATGAAGCATATACTGACATAGAATTTAAATTAACAAGCATTTGTGCACAAATGATAGTCTTTTAAAAAATATTTCTGTTCTTAAACTTACTTTGTTGAGTAGAAGATGTATTTACTGTCTTTGTCCTGTGACGTGAATGCACCACAATGTCAGCTTGGCATCCGCTAGCAGTGGCAAATAATATGAAAATCTAATGAATTTCGCTTTTTACTTTCGTACCATATGGCACCTTACTGCAATAATGTTAAGATTTCGAAAAAGATAATCTGTAACCATGGTCTTTTATTGCTCATTTGATTAACTACTGTGGTTAGTTTACAGTTAGGGGTAGGCTTAATCATAACAAGGCAGCATTTGCTAGCGCTAGCTAGCGCAGATAGGCTTGCTAAATGAAACGGTCTCACTGATTCTCTATTGCCATGGTTATTTCCTTCAGCGCACAAACTGATAATGACAAATGGAGGAAAAGACACACACAAGACAACTGCATTCAAGGGGACTAGTCTGGCACAATACAGGTATCTGGATGATAAATCAGACATATCTAACCTGCTATGTTAGTTAGTGTTCGGTGATAGGTTTCAAAGTGATACTGGCACGTTAACTTTTGTTTCGACTCTTGTTCTACCAGTTGCACGCGCTTTTCTGTCAAACAAGGAAGCGTTCAAGTGCCACCTGGCAATTATGAATTATGTTTCAGGTTTTTTGCGTAACACTTGTTCATTTGACTGCCAGCATTGTTTGTGCCATTCTACTGTCAGTATTGTTCCAAAAGCACATTATAATAAGGTTCCCAATCTTATAATTGCATAGTGTTAGGGGAATTCCAGCAATTTGCATGGTTGTCTTAACGTTATGCTGAATTCTGTACGCTAAGCTCACTTTTTAAAAAAACATATCGTACATATTATAACATACAGTGTTTTGCATTTAAACAGTTGGCGAGCGAGACGACAGGCACAGTACATGTGAAGCAAAGTCATCATAACTTGGGAAATCTATGTGTCAGTGCTGGGTCAGTGGGCCTTCACTTGTCATGTGTAAAATCAAACTCACTTAAGTTCAGTAGATTACAGAAGTATGACATGACCTAATGTGACCTCACTTACACGTTTTGATGCTTTACAGTGAAACTACTTGGAATATGTTCTGTCTTTCTGCTCTGTCAGCTCTGTCATCATCACCCCTGATTTCTCTTGTCCTCTTGTCCTCTTGTCCTCATTATCAGTTGTCTTCTACATGCTGTAAGCTACAGCTTTTACTGAGACGGGAGGCAATAGGATGTGCTGAGCATGTAAGAGTAGTAATAAAGTGACCAATACCGGCTATGTTGTAGGCCACTTCTTTTATACTAGAAGCCTGTCAAAGTAAACCCTTAACAAAGTGGAATTTTCCTGAAATGCACAGATGACTCTAACTTCCTACAAACACTGTCGTTTTTGAAGCACAATAGTTAACACCATTGTATAAACTTTTTTTTGAAGAAGACTATGGCCAGATTTATATATGTTACAAAAAAAGCACTGTGCCTTCAATTTGGGTCAAATTTGCATTTAAAAAATGCAAATATTTAAAAATAAAAGAGCAATATGCATAGTAATTTGCATTCCTATATACACATACACCCAGGAGTTAATCCTGATGTGCATTTTAACAATTTGTCCTTTTGAATGCAAACAAAAGTGACATCCTCACATTTTATTCATTCATTTATTTATTTTTTTAATTTGGAGTGCATTTAAGCACCAAGGGTCACTGTCGTAAAACACTGATCCTGTGTCTGTTGGTTTTGAACACAGCTCACTCATCCTTGTGGTTCTTTTTCTAACCCTTAACTCTCACTTAACATGCCCATCTCTAACCATGTATAAACCAAATTAACTGATTCTTTTATAAAACATATTCATGAACCCTGATCAGCGACTATTTGAGATGCATCTCATCTGTATTGGACGATAATGACTTAGTTGAATCAAACCCTCAGTGTTTTTTTTTTGTAGGACCTTGAAAATAATTTTATATCCTTATTGATATATTATACAAGTGTTTTAGTAATTTACTCTGCCTTCCTGCATGTTTTCTGAGATGTTATTTTTCCTCTCTCTGGGTTTTTTAGCCAGCCTGTTGTCGTGTATGGGGTAGGGATCTTGCTGGGGCCTTTTTCTTCTCCTCTGGGGTAACAAGTACAATAGTCTTCTGACCTGAAAGATCTGTTAGGAAAACAAAAAAACATGCTTAGAATTCAACTGGAAGCTATGGCTCATGGTAACAAGATGTCTTTGACTACGGTCTGAGTTTCCTCCTTAAAATGTTATGCAATGAAATTAGGGTTGCTAATCTGGGGCCACTAGATGGAGCCAAATCACCCTTTGTCACCTTAGTTGTACTTTCATTTACTTGGTTTACTACTTGTGTCTTTTTTCGGTATGATTTTGTTTGATTTAGGTTATTGACATACTGTGTTAACAATTTATTTTTTGAAAAAAATTAAACTTTCTAGAGAGATTTAGTGTCAGCACCAATAAGATTGCCTGAGGTTTGTTTTTCTTTTAATTTTAATCCTTTTTTCATGTATACTTCTGTGCTGGAAACAAAACTAGTTGAAGGCATTGTGTTTTCCGGGAGTCTATCTGACCAGTATTTAATGCTGTAACTCAGAGAAAGGAGGGGAGATTGTTACCATATTTCATATTTTTGTTAGATACTGAATTGGTGACACTTATCTTGGGTTCCCACTTTGAAACTGTCCAGATTGTTTGAATCTTCTGTGCTGCAGGGCAGATGATGTGTGTGAATCATCTGTGCTTTGTAGCTGCTTTGCAACAACATCCACTGTAGTCCAACACAAGCTCATTGCACATATTGAGCTTCAGGTGATTGCTTTTTGCACCATGTGATGAAGCTTTCTTAGTTTAATGTTCTTTTCTATTAAAGTAGTCACAGAGTGAAGGCAGCATGTTTGTCACTAGAAACTATCCACTGGATTCATGCAAGTCAATACAATGATATCTTCTGTTTGTAACTGTAACTGGTTTGAGGAGCTAAACAACTGCAAGGTAGTAGCTCTAGTTTTTTTTGGTAAGCTGCCTATTTTGTGCTATTGCACTATGTTCCTAAGTGGCAGCCAGTCATTCTGGTTAAGTAGGAAGCAGAAACGATACAGTTCCCAGAGGAGGTAGTATAGCAGCTGTGCTAACACCTGACTTTGTATACCCACATACCACAATACCCACAAAGTTTTCTAAGAGTCCACGATGCCAAGGCTGCACTTTTAACATCAGTTTCATTTCCTTAGGTTTGCGTTTGTATTCACAAGTCACACATAACTGACTGGGCAGTGTTATTAGGTGTATTAGACAGCAGTAGAAGTGAGTCAGCTGGGGCTAGCCAGGAATGTGAAACTTAAAGCAACTAAGACTTTGTCCCGCAGTCACATCTCCACTCTTGTTTTGTCTTCCATTCTATTTATCATTACCGTTTCCTTATTACAGATCCATTTTGTTTACTTTTATTACCACGCCATTACCATTATCGGGTAAATGCTGTATAATTAACATTGTATTTCATTTATCCTTTGAAAATATAAGTAGGCTTTAAATGAATTTCTGCTTCAGACAAATAGGATTGCTGTTAATCAAAAAAGAGAGGCAATAAGTAGGATGATTGAGAAGTTTTTGCCTGAGGTAGAAGGAGATGAGTAATACAGCTATCATCACATGTACAAGCAGGTCAAGGTTTAAAGTAAATTGCTTTTGAGATATTTATGTTTCTAGCAAATTAAAACATGCAGCCTTCTGAGGAAATGGACATCAGCCTCCGTGCAGTCAGTCAGGAATGTGGATTTGAACAACCGCCCTATTCATCTGACTTGGCATTATGAGACTTCTTACCACTACCACTTCTTAACCAACACTGACAATAGTTAAACAAAGCTGTTGTTTGATCAGTGTGTTTTTTTTTTCATTCCAATAGCTGAAAATTATTCATATTTCTTTTAAACAAAGAGTTCTAGATTACATTTTGGTTGAACCTTTGTTTTAAAGTAAACAGAATAAGGTAATTATATGATGGACTATTTTTCTTTTCTTAAGTTGATCCAGGTTTTCACAGTACAGTGTAAAGTTATGATTAAAATGTGATGAAAATGTGCTAGATTGTCTTAAATTAAGCCCATCTGCTTCAGGTCATGAATTTATTAATCACCCCTTGTATGTTGCACTGTTGCTACCTCAGTTTTCTTTTGTTGCTTTTATTTCATTATTATTTCTTTAAATACTTTGTTTGGGTAGTGAGTCATGACTATTTCCAGGAATATGAGAGTGTGGCTGAAAGGCACAGTCAGCCATAGACTTGAATGAGTTTACTGGTTACTTTCAGTTTCATTTCTGTCTGTCTGTGCTCAGAAAAAAAACACATTAGATTGGGAGGAGGGATGGAGGGAGGGAGGGCAGTTTATAAGCCAAAATAGGAAGTTGCTGGTTTATACACAGTAGTTCTGAGGGAGATGAACCACAAATCTTGTCATTTGAGAGAATAGGTAAGATCGACTAAATTTCTTCTTATTCTTAATGCAATATTTTAGCATTGTAGTTTATCCATGTGCCATTATCTATTTTGGAATGTTACAGATAGCTTAACTGTTATGATGATTTACTACAGTTATAGTCATTTTTGATGTTATGTCACTAAATTTAAACTTGAAGTATTTGAAAGAATTATAATATGTATATGACAAGCTATGCTAGGACAATAGATGAGTTGAAAGTAAACCCCTATCAGCTTTGTGGTATCAATGACACCATCACCTAGCTTGTTTCTAGCTGTGTTTCTACAGTCTTAGTAAATTAACACTAATCGTTTATGAGGTGTGCCCCCTGTGGAGGGTAATTAACGAATCTGATGCAATACAGCAGTTTTACTATCTTTAGTATAGGGTTGGATTTTAAATATCAGTATATTCTGAGTTGTGACCACAGTTGTATATCAATTAACAATTATCAATTTTGTCAAATTAATGCAGGTTTTTAGTCTTTTTTGTCCACATCTTTGGCAGGATTAAGTAGACTTCTTTGGTTGTAGACAGTATTTATTATTAAGACAAAGTTGTTCAACTTTTTAGTCTGCAGCCATCTTATATTTCCTTCTCGTTTAAAAAAAATGATGCATTTAGATGTTAGGTGTATTTTTTAAAATATTTTTGTCAACATATATAATTAACATATGTGAGCAATAATAACAGATGTACTTGGACACACTTTAGTTGGCCTTGTATATACAAAAAAATATAGGTATAAAAAAATTTACTATAATTAGTTATTTCTCTTCTCCTTTTTCTTCTTCTCATGTTGTTGTTGTTTGTTGTCATTAAAAACATGTTAATATGCTATACATATGCAATAAATTATTCGAACACTCTTAGGGATTGCAATAAGCTGTAAACACAAAATAACATGCATATACGCACACACGCACACACACATATGTATATATAGAGGAAAAATCTTAAAAAGGTAAACAAAAAAAAAACAAACATCTCTGACAAAGATCTTTTGCATTTTTGTATTCCAGGACTATAAGAAAGACACAGTTTTTCAGAGTGAGACATTGATGTTACTGTTTCCAAACATCTCTGTTTTATTGTTTAAACTACATGCGCTGTCTTTAGCTAACTGATTAGAGCACAGAGTAGTGGTAAATTACTTGTCAGTGATTGTGTAATAATGGTGATCTTGGTTTTCTCTTGCAGCATTACTCAAGATGGAGAAGGTTCAGAACAATATAGTAGACATGGTGAAGAAGCACCCAAATGGGATCCCCCTTAAAAAGCTGGCTGTATTCTACAACCAGACATACCACCATAACCTGACTTTATCCTCCATGGGCTTTGACTCAATAACTAGTCTGGTAGCTTCTCTGGACGATGATCTGGTTGTGGAGGGACAACAGGTGTTTCACAAGGACCACTGCCATGAAAACCGGGCTGTAGCCATAGCTGTAGCTGAAGCTGTAGTTGGTGCAGCAGCTAAGGCTGGTAAAGACAAAAACAACACTGAGAAGGTTCGGGAAAATATTGTGGCCATGATGAAAGAACATCCAGAAGGGATTCCTCTGAATAAGCTGGCTATATTCTACAGTCAGACATACCGCCAGAACCTGATTTTATCTTCTTTGGGCTTTAAAACAATTTCCTGCCTGGTAGCATATCTGAAAGGTGATCTTGTTGTAAGAGGGGAAATGGTGTTCCATAAGATCCACCAGCCTTCAAGTCAGCCTGTAGCTGGAATGTCATCAAAAGCGAAGGAGGACAGCCGGCCTGCAACACCACAGAGGACAGAATCAGTTACCGTCACCCCTAGTGTCACCATGCCACAAGGGGATGTCAGTTCCCACTGTTTGCCCCCCATTGCTCCCCAGGCAGCAATTCACTTTTTAGGTCCTTCTTTAATTTCCGCTGCCTCTATATTCTCCACCCATCATACTCCTGTTGACACGTTGGTCCCTGCATCCAAGCCAGCTGAGACACTGACCCAGGAGCAGCTATACGAGAGGGTCCTAGAGGTGAGTCCTGTAGACTGACTGATGTGTAAACCACAGAGCATATTTCACTACATTCCATGTACATTTGACTCTGAAGCAACAATTATGTTTTTACTTATTGCTAGCAGACTCTCAGGCAGTGCATCTTTCATTCAAACATGACTGGTAAAAACTTGACACAGAGCTTGAAGTTGATTAACCATGACAGAAGGAAAGTAGACTTAACAAGTAGACATTTCTCATTTTCAGCTGATGAGTCCACAAGGATGGCGAGGTGACATCCTATATACAAACTTCAAAAAAAGGACTTAGCTTTCTGTTGCTCTCAAATTCAGTGTTTTCTAATACAGACTCAAAATCAGACAGCAGCTAAATTTGAAAATGTCGAATGCTGTTTATTTGTCATTAGACAAGTTGTAGTATTCTGTTGAAGACTGACATGTCTGCATCATGTGCAACATTTCTTCAATTTTGAACTTAAACATTTAAACAATTGTATTTATTTAGATTAAACCCAGTCACTGTGAGTGCTTCTGAAGACAAAGCAGCTCTGACTTCTTCATTCAACCTGTAGTACTCTGCCGGAAACCACTGGGTTCCTGCAGATGTAAATTTTTAAAAAGTGATATTTAATATAAGACTTATTTTTTTAAAAAGACATTGTATTTTTTATTTTACTAAATGTTACTCATACAAGAAGACAGTGTGTAATTGTGAGGGACCAGTTGGCAGACTATTAAGAATTTAGTGTTTTCACAATTATTTCTGGCTGTAGAGCAGAGTATGTTAACCTGGTAAACCACACCCATAATTTACT
>JAPZDV010000525.1:0-10957 GCA_029814665.1 Acanthurus lineatus
TGAGTGTGAGTGTGTGTGTGTGTGTGTGTGTGTGTGTGTGTGTGTGTGTGTGTGTGTGTGTGAGTGTCTGCGTCTGTGTGTGTGTTTGGGCACAAGCAAAGCAGGACAACTCCTGAAGGAGTTATCAATGAGGCCATTCATTCTGCAGTAACAAACGCTCCCTGTGAGTCGAGAGACCAGAGTTACCTGAAATCGAGTTTCAGCTGATGAAATATTACAAATTTTACCACAAATACAAGAAGTACACAAGTTTTATTTTGTACCGTGTATCGTTCTGTTTTAACTGACCTACGCAGTCATCACGTCACAAATTTAACTCCAAAGGAAAATACAGACACAGTAATGATAAAAGATGTTTTTTTCTAAGTCAGTCTGGCCCGATTAATCCTTTTACATTTCTAAACAGTGAACATGAAAGAGTGGAAATTGTCACTGTAAAGAAGAGAAAAAAGGAAGGGAAAAGGAGGAAGGAGAGGTTTGTTCTTAACCTAAATGAATGACTGCAGTTTTACAGCGTCATCATGACTCTTGGAATTTTTTTCCTAAACGTTAACTTAATGCACACAAATAAAGACACGAACGATGAGGAACTTTGTGTGAACCTAATATAAAACTGTTTTACACACTCACTGTGGTTTTAATGGGTTGAATGCTTCAAAGAAGACCACTTATACAACTTAAATCCTATGAAAAAGCATTTCAGAATTGTTCTCTAAAAGGGTTATAATAGTTTTGAGTTTTTATTCAGTTTAAGTTTTAAGTTTTAGACTTCACTTAAGTTCATTTTAGTTCCTTTTCAGAGTGTCTTTGCCAGTTTAAGTGTAAGTTTAATTTTTACATATTTAGTTTTAGTCTAATGCAGGCTCTATACAAGCTTATGAATCAAACATTTGTCTTTGCCCTATATATGATTAGCATGATGAGGCTTCAAATTTCTTTTGACTGTGCAACCCAATGTTGTTTTTCAATGAAAGTAGTTAGCATGAGCTCCTAAAGTTGCACAATGATGCCATCCTCTATTTGCATATTGATGATGTAATTGTGCATTAACATGTATGAAGCTACATGGTTGTATCCATTGCAACGAGGAAGAAATCAACTCATAGGTATAAGGTAAATATAGAAATCTTTTGAAAAATCCCACAAACTCACTACAGAGTTATTATATATTGAGAGTAAAGTGAAGTAAAAATAAAAACAGGGAGGAAGAGGATTAAAAGAACCATATAAAAATTCATTAGTTTAAACTCAGTATTTACATAAGTACACTCTGACCCAGAGACCGTAAGAGAAAGGGTGAAACAGAAGCTCTTAACCAACTATTTACATATTACCTGCAAGCTACAGAGACATCCTGATCCAGAGAACCAGAAAGAGTGAGAGGGAAACATTAAACAGCATGAGAGTTACTGGAGAAAGTAGGAGTGCAAAAGTCAGCGTAACTAATAGGAACTCAGTACAACTAAATTCCCACTCCTGTGGCGAGCGGCGTCCTGCTACATGCATCAAACGCCACACATGCCGAATGCATGCGCACAGTGCATGATGGGACTGCGTTACTCTGAGCAACATGCATGGGAATGAACTGCAACATATTTATTTTCTGACACATGCTAAGCTCAATGGTGCAAGATGCAACTTCTAGAGTGGTTATTTTTTAAGCAAGACAACCACTAACCCCCTAAATCCTTGCTAAGCCCCCGCCCCCATATAGTAAATGCTGCTAGTCAATCTTTCTGTTCACACACAGCACATGTACAAGGTTAGAGCGATCACACTGACACATTTGTTATACAAAATATGCCATGCCAATTATTTAAACAATTTGTCTTTGATTTCAGTGCACCTCCTCATTTCTGACCTGCAACCTCGCCCTCCGAATGATGGTCTGAATTTCATCATTTGTAACCAGACACCAGTAAAAAGTTGCTCAGCAAGAAAGTCAACAGGCTGACGTTACAGTTTTTTTCTTATTGCTTATCATTTTTTGTTTAATTGTTGTTTATGACAGTTTCTTTTCACTGCTTAATTTCATGTTCACTAACGATAATTACCCCGATTCCCTGCAGCTGAACGGTTGTGTAATACTTGCAGAAGTAGGACCAAAGATCACTTAAAACCTCAAAGGCATTAATTATTTTTCATGCTGCCTCACTTATCTGGTTTCTCACACATTTCTGTAATCCTTCAAAAAGGGGTGCACCTAATGTCGTATGTCCACGCTTGCTCAAACATGTTCAGTTGTGCCTGTGCTGTACATGCACACACACACACACACACACTTATCACTACACATGATGAAACCTGCTTAAAGACACTAAGTTGCAAAGATTTAATGCAAGTTTCGCCTTCTCCTACAACTGATACATATTTGAAGAGAAAGATTACTTATATTCAGGTACTTCCTGTACACCTGTATGCAGCTAAAGAGATTTATTTTAATATAATATCCATAAAGGAAGACTAGTGTACAGGTGTTTGTGCTCACTGGTATCAGATCTATTCACCAAACCCTGTTTAATCTGTCTCTTGGTGAAATGTGGCTAGTTAACCTTGAGATTTAAAAGCATATGAATGAATGAATGAATGAATGAATGAATGAATGAATGAATGAATAAAATGAGGCCAAGCAACTTCACATAACAACTTCAGGCATTAGCTCGCTCCACATCTGGTTCTGGTTCTGTGGCTTTCCCTCGTAATCACTAACACACTTCTTTTCACACACACACATTCAGTTAGAGGCAACTCATATTACTTACATATCTCCACTGATCTGCTGTCCCGTACTCGAAGCCTCCGGCTCAACCAACTTACGTCATTATTAGCTCTATTTTACGCCTCAGCTCTTACATTTACTCAAAAAATCTACAAACCACGTCTCTACTCACTCATTCATGCGTATATAATGTCAAAACTGCTGTTCATGAGATCGAAAACTTAATTCTAATACTGATTCTTTGGTTACAACATGTTTTCCTCCTCTGCTCCCCTTTATGAGCTTCTTGATACCTGCAAGCAATCAACCAGACAATATGCGGCAATAAAAACAAGTCAGCACTGATGATAAGTGTTCAAGAGGCGTTTGAACTTCAGCGAGCCAGAAAACAATACAAAAAAAAAAATCAGATTATGCACAACAATAAAAGTAAAACAATAAAGATTGCACAATATGTCCACTTTGAGTTGCCGAGCATTAGCAATGAAAACCTCAACAGGACAGGTTGGTTTTGGAGCAGAAACTCAGACATTTAAAGTCTAATTTAACACGTGAATCCAGCTGTTCTACCATCTACAACGACAGCCGGGGGGGATAATTCAACTGTCAGTCCTTCAGGGGGGGGGGTCAGAGTTCAGGAAAACACTCCGGGGAATGGTGCAATCTCGCACTAACTTAAAGGGAACTCAAGCAGGGTGTAGATCCGCATGAAGCCATGCACCGACATGTCTTCCCACAAGTCACCCTGCCCCCCCCCTGCATGAGGAAACACACCGCCATCACTGACTGACTTTCTGCACCATCATTATAGAATATTCCCCCCTCGGTTGCGGGATTATTAATAGACACCATGCAGCTCTGGCTGTTTTGAGGGTGGACAATGGGGAGGGGATGGGAGGGGGCTGCAGCGCGCGTGGCCATTGAACTCTGACCCCCAAAGAGCCACAATGTGAAACTCATTCAGCTCCCTAAATAATAAAAAGGTCAGATAATGCACCAGAGGCCACGGTCACATGCGCCGGGTGGAAACCGGAGGGGTTGGGGGGGGGGCATGGACGCTGCTCGCCTCCTCTCCCCCCCTCGCCGTGTCGGTCCGGTCAGCTTGACAGGCGGGGGGCCGGTGGGTCAGATGCGGACAGCGGCAGCAGCCTCACCGACTTCACATGTGGATATAAAAATAGCGCCGGGCGGCAGCATCACGCCACGGTGAATGAAACCGTGGTGACGTCAGCTCTGAAGTGCGCTCGTGAAGAAAAAAAAACCGTTAAAAAAAAACAAAAAAACGAACATTTTAACCACGCGCGCGCTGCCCCAATAAGGGGAATTAACGGCTACGGCGGAAACAGGGAGTCAATAAAAAAACACACATATTAGCTAACAGAGCAGCGGAGCTAGCTAATTTACAACTTAGCGCCTCATCCAGCCCGAGTTGAGATGTTAACGGACAAAAAAATAAACATAAAAAAAAGAGTCGTTAAAATTCAGATGCAGCCTCGCGCCACGCTGAAGAGGGTTGGCCCCCCTCCGTTCATACGCTCACTCACCGGGACGGGGTCTCTCGGTGCGGTCGGCTCTGTCCGGTAGAGGTAGCTCGGTCCGCTTGTGCCCGCCGGTCGACCGGGATGCCCTTGCGCCTGACAATGGGCCACGCGTTGATCCAGCAGCAGCAGCAGCGGCGGCAGCGGCGGCAGCAGCAGCTCTGAGGACCGCGGACCGCTCAACTTCTGGGATGGTGATGATGACACTCCGCGGCGCATGCGCACTATGCGCACGGCAGTGAAAGAATCTGACACAGCGCACGTGCGTGAGGAGGGGGGGTGAGCGGTGCCACCACGCGCGGTCTGGCTGCACAGAGTGTGGTAACGAGAAACATGTAAAACTGCTCCCTTACGATCAATAAAACCTGCGGGGGAGGGGGGAGTTACTCGAGTAAAAATACCAGGATTCTCTGGAGGAGGTACTTTAAGTATCAAAAGTACGAGAAGTACATGTATAATTAGATCCTTTACTTAAGTAAAAGTACTCAGTTACATGCAAAAATCATGCATTCATAACCTTCCATGAGTGAAAGTATGTGAGTAACATTAGCAAACTTATATTACTGCTACTTTTTTGTGTATGTTTCATTTTGTTTCATTACTGCTGTGGATGTTTCAGGTATTTTCACTTACTTTATACTCTTGGGTAGTTTAATCTACAGTAATGCATCATCAAATGCTTGAGAACCAAGAACAGCCTGTACTGGAACAGGATTTTTAAGAGTTTATTTCACTAAAGAAGAGGGAGAATATTTAAATGCAAAATCACAAAATTTTGATATATATGATATTTTCTTGAAGGGTCTAAAATAGTAACTAAAGTTGTCAGACAGATGTAGTGGAGTAAAATGTACCACATTTGTCCCAGAGATGCATAAAACTCTCTATGTACAGTACCTGAGTCAATGTACTTAGTTACAATCCAGCGCTGTATCTAAATATGTGGTGTTAACTAGAACCTTCATGTCTATGAAGAACTGTTCTGTAATGTACAGATGAAGTAAAAGTTACTGAGCCCCACATACTTTATTACTGTGGTCAGCCATTAAAACAACCAGTCTAATCTACACTGACTACTGTTTAAACTAAGATGATAGTCAAACCATTTTTAATGATTAATACAAAAAAAAAAAGTTTAAAAATCCTGGGACAATGATGGATTGTAGAGGGTGAAATGTCAGAGGATACACAGAGCAGGAGAAGCCGTGTGGGTTCCTGGGAAACGGGTCAAAAGTGAGCACAAAAGTGGGATTAGCATTACGACAGATAGGACACAAGCCAGGGACATCAGGCTGTCCTCGACAGGTGAATTCAGGTAATCTCCAGCAGCTGTGACTAAGCAGGATGGGAAAGATAAAACACAGAAACACCACGCCAAGGTCCATTTTCTTAAACAAGACGAAGCACCAACGAGGTAACGTGAAAATAAAAACATTCAGATTTTTTTTTTTTTAAGTGGCAGAAATGAGCTTCAACATTTGCTGGAAATTCAAACTGGTGACTTTATAGTTCAACATGAAGCAGATATCCACCGTCAGACACGTACAGGGATGATTCATTTTTAAGACCCATTGTTGAGACATTTGTTGTTTTGTGTTAGTCGTCGTGGCAGCGAGCCATGTCATTAAGCAACTACCTGACATTGTTACACTTCCAAAGAAGAAGAGCTGCCGGGCTGGAAACTACTCTGCAAAAAATGCAAAATCCCCAAAGCTCTGTGAACTTTTCAGGACCTTTTTTTTGTAGTTTTGCATTAAAATACACAACTTGTTTATGTGGCAGTTTTTCAAAGTGTAGTTTTATGTTGCTTCATAGAAATACGACTGATTTTTGACGTGTAACAACACAAAAAAACAGATCAGAGTAAGCTTGAGAATAAGATTTGTTCTCTTCTCTTTGACTAAAATCGTCTCATTTCTCTGTTCCTTTCATTCCTCACGCTCTTGTAAACAATGCACACCTTTAACCTGTGCAAATGTCAGAGTTATTTGAACCTGAACTTCAATAAAAGTGTCTAATAGAAAAGGTGTTCGCTGTTGTGGTGTCAAGTTTCTCCAAATTCTGTGAACTCAAAGAGGCTCAAACACTGTTGAATCTTAATCTACATCTGAAACAATAAGACGAGAAGCACTTTAAAGGTTCAGGATGTGAGGAGGAAATTATTTATTATTTGTTTATTATCATGACTGTCAAAGTTAGACTCTCAGGGGGGTCTTTAAAAGGTTTCCAGAGGGCTCCCCAGCAAAGAAGAGGAACACTTTATTTTAAATATAATGCCACTTTACACAATTACAATTTACACTTTATATAAAACATTCTCATCAGAAAAATCTTGAGGGTCTTTGACATGAAAAAAGTTTGAGAAACACTGGTTTATTGTGTCCATGCAAGGTCAGCATTGTCACAAATGCTGTGCTGAAATCCTGCCCCCCCCCCACCTCCCTCCTCTGCAGGACAATCAGTGCATGAACCGAGGAGATCGAAGCCAAGACTGGGTGTGTTGCAGAAAGAGACGATGCATGATGATCAAACCAGATGAGGGTTAAATACTTTGCTTGCGACTGCACTTCAGCTGCGGGGAGATAACAAAGCGACGGCCTCGTTTACGTCGTGAACTTTGACCCTTTTTTAGGAGCACAAGTGATATGTGAGCAGCAGGTTTATATTCTGAATAACAGAAGAATAGCGACTGTTAATCAGTTCTCCCTTGTTGCTACATGAATTTGCATGTGAAAGATGTTATTCAACGATTGAATCTGAACTTGAATATAACTTTTTAAACGTCGTAGCCTCGGCTGCATACAGCGAGCCGCCCTCAAGCTAAAGCACAGCTCATTGAATTAAAATTCCTCAATCCTGGAGGAAGAAAGAAATGACATGCTCTTGACCCTTTTCACAAAAAAATGCAATCGGACCTGCCCCTGAAAGAGCTCCAGCACTGTCAGAGAAAAATAAAAAAAGGGATGAACCCTTTGCTCTGCCGGTGGGAAGTGATGTGAGCGTCTGGAAAAGCTCCAACACTTTAATGTGTGTCCGTTTAATTACTGCAAACATCATCATTTTCTGTCGAATGTTTCCAGCCGAAAGCGTGTGAGAACACTTTTGGCAACGCGACGTGACTGTTCTTAATTAGAATATTCACCCTGTTTCTGCTAATGAGGAGGACAAACAAAAGGGGGTCCGACAGAGGCAGGACCGAGTTTGGATGAGGACACTTTTGTCCATCTGTGACGAGTCTGAACTGTCCTCATATCCCATTTCAGGACCAAAACCTCTGAGCTCGCCATGATTTTAGCTCGGAGAGGCTCCCTGTTGGCTCTGCTGGACCTTCTCCCACCAGGCAGCAGACCTCTCCTCAGTATTTATTTGGCCCGGTGCCCCCCAAACAAGCAGGACGTCCGAGACTGTTTTCCTAATGGCTGTCTCCGTCCTTTCACAGGGATCACTGACACAATAAACATTTTTCGAGGGAAATCGAGACATACACTCCTGTATTTTTGCTTCTTCCCAGAGGGGAAAGACAAAAACAGAGGCAAGGAGGGGAGAGGAGGTCTGAAGAAAAAGTGAGGGGGGGATGGGAACTGCAGGAAAAACTGAGAATGAGAAACAGATTGTGTTTTGGGGAGGCTTCAGCAGGAAGCTTTGGGGGTGTTAAAAATGCATGGTGTGAGTGAAAAACACTCTGTGTGTGTGTGTGTTATTAGTGTGTGCAAATTAGATCTTACTGTTTCTCACCACATCAGGAAATCTCAGACGTTTTAGCACCAGAGAACATCTCCATTGTTAGTGTTTTTATCGAAGCCAGACAAACTTTTTAGACCATTAGAAACTGATAATGGTTCTTTATCAACCCCTTATTGTGGTGATTACATTTTTTAAAGATCCCTCTCTTACATGCACGTCTTTCGTGAATCTTTTGGTGTGTTTTTCTGCCTGTTTTTCCTTTCAGGAGTCTGTGTCTGTTATTCCCTCTGAGTGTGTGAGTGTTGACCTGGTTCACATCTTGGACTATTACAGGTGCAGTATGTTTGTTTAATTACTTAAGTCTATCTAAGACCGGATTTCCTCTGACACACATGCACCAACATACACTGACACACACATACGTAAACACACTTGCACATACCTGATCCTTCATTGCACTCATGCAGGGCTATGTGTTTTTTTCAGGTTATTTTAGCAGTACAGAATGCAAATTCCCATAAAGAGCCTTTCAAATACAAAGTGATAAACCTCTGGCATCATGTCAGCTTTGAGCAGTTAGTTTGTTTATTTAAGCATTCCTCTTTCTGATAATTGGTACAAGAGGTGGGAAGATGCTAGAGCTTTTCATATTGTAAGAAAGCCTCAAGCCTTTGTGCTCACAAGTGAAAACAAAACTCTTGCTCTTTGAGGCTTAAAAGTCGATTTCATCATCATAAAACCATAATTCACTCCTCAACGACATTTAGTGCAATTTTAAAAACCAAGTCCTCCCACACCAAACCTTTGTGCAACTTCAGATGTCGAAAGAAGCTGAAAGTTGTTGCACCTTCATTTGTAATTTCAACCCTTATGTTTTGCAAATTACATTTTTTGTTGTTGTTGACTTCTGCATAGTTTGTATTTTAGGCAAATTAAAATATCAGTGGTATTTTTTTGCCCCAACTGGAGTTTAGTAACTTAACATAGGAGTTTAAAGAAAATTATAAAGTTTTATGTGTCATAAAGCTCAAGTCCAAGTCGAATTTCAAGTCTTTTTTGGCCTTTTTGTTTTGGTCAAATTGAGACTAAAGTCATCAAGTTCTGGAAAGGAGATTGATTTGAGTCCAAGTCATGTTGTCGAGTCTGATTTGCACTGAACACAAAGTACAGCTGAGGCTGATATTTGGTTATAAATCAGAGTGTTGCACAGAAAAACATTGATCAGATGATGGTGATGTGAGAACATGCTGTGAGTTTGATGTTCTGTCATTAGCATGCAAATATTCCCCGAGTCACAAAATGTTCACTATCTCTTTACCGTGTGAACATTTGAGGTTATTGATTATCGCTGTTTTCGTAGATATTACGTCATCAACCAAACTCATGTTGCCTTCATGTTCTGAGAAATGCCAACAAATGTGCAAAAAATTTTGTAGCAATCCATCCGGTAATTTTTGAAATATTGAGGTCAAAAACCAAAAAGTGGTGAAACGTCCCCTGCAGTTTGTCCACAAGTGAGGCCAGAAACTAAATAGTGAGGACTTCTTACATAACAGGCTGCATGCAACAGGGATGGATTCAAAATGCACAAACTGAACTTTCCCTCTAAAAGTTGCACCAAACGCAGTCATTCAAGGACTTGTTTTATTTCATCATATAAAAGTACACAAATACAAACACAAAACTGGGTGTACTGTTTATTGTGTATTTGTGTATTTGTGTCTGTGGAGACAAAGTCATCTTCCCAGCATCGATCCGACAAAGTCATGACGTCGGTGTGGAAGGGAACTCTGAGTTTTTTAGGTCAGGGAACTGGTTAAAGTCCCAGTATTGATCTGTTTATCTTGGTGTTGTGTTGCTGAACTCTTTGGCTTCCCTCACCTTTGTCCCACAGATAGTCCGTGTCCATTCTTCTAAAGACCCATTTACCTTTGTCCCACTTTCTTTTGTCCACATTTTTCAGTCCATTTATCACCTCTCCTCAGTCTCTCTGACAAAAAACAGCTTTTAAGAAAACAAATTATAACTTTTTTTTGTCTTTTTTCTAAGCTATGCTTCCTGCAGCCTCTATTATCAGTCATGAAATACTTTCCAATTGGAAAAAAGGGACATTTTTTTCCAGATAACTTGAACAGAAGAAGTGAGACTTCTTCAGAGACTGAGGAAATGCCATCACGTTGCTCCTGCAGTGTTTCGTTTCAGCTGGTTTGACTTCGTGCCACTTTAGAAAGAGTAAAAACAACTGGCGTCCCAAACTGAGTTGGAGTAGTTGAGTTGTTGCCATCACTCTGTCTCTTTTCATGAGTTTCTTCTCTCTGTAGTCTCATTAAAAACAGACGAAAATGCTGTTAAAAAAGAAGGATAAAAACCTTATTACTTAAGGCACATCTGCTGTTCCATAAACAGCTTAATAAATAATAATCATTGCGAAAACACTGAATTCATATTAAAAATACAGCTCAAATCGCAAGCAATTAAACAAAAGTAAAAGTATCTATCCGAGTCGATCCAGATCTTTTGGGAGAATTAAAGTGAGAAAAAAGTGTAATTCTACATACATATTGTACCTTTAATACAAATTTTAGGTATTTCAACTTCAACGTACGATATTTAACGTTTCCACCTTAAAAATATCTGAAAATGACTGTATTTTTGTCACATAGACATCATTCCAGATTTTTCAAACAATGTTAAAATTCAGAGAAATACATAATTTTATTTAAATTAAGTGGCGT
The DNA here is from genome assembly GCA_029814665.1 of Acanthurus lineatus. Taxonomy (NCBI): domain Eukaryota; kingdom Metazoa; phylum Chordata; class Actinopteri; order Acanthuriformes; family Acanthuridae; genus Acanthurus; species Acanthurus lineatus. The sequence goes on from JAPZDV010000525.1 coordinate 10,677, forward strand.
TTCCTGTTGCTAACTTCCAGGTTTACAGTTTAAAGATGGACAGGAGCCAAAAAAAAATCACAACAGGTCTGAAAAACAGCCTGTTTTTAGCTTTAGGATGATAAATTTTGAAGCTAATCTAAGCTGGGTTTAAAATATATTTTGTTTAGCTTGAGATATAGGAGGTTCTTAACCCATTAAGTTTAAATAAAATCATCAAATCTGTAGAAAAATGCATTTTTATTGTTTGACACACTGGAAATACTCAAGTCATGTATGAGTACCCTTAACTTCAGAGTAGA
>JAPZDV010000526.1:0-10953 GCA_029814665.1 Acanthurus lineatus
AGCTTCTTGGATGAGAAGTGAAACGTCTTCCCAAAAATTCAACATAGTCCAGTTGCCTTGCTTTAATGACTCTTCAAACTCGCTCCTTTTTCTTTTTTATTATGCTAAAGTTGAGGGAGCCACCAGCTGCTGCATCTATATGCGCTGCCGTTGCCATGGTAATACATGGTAAATTTTGCAGTATAACTTGAAAGTGTGTCCATCAGGCTCTGAAGAAATTTGAACCTAATCGGCCACACAATTGCACTGTAATTAAGGACTCAATTTTCAAAATCTGAAAGGCCATGCCCCTCACATCCCAAGAGTGATTGACTTGAAACTTGTAGGATGAAGACATAAAATTCTCTTATAAATTAGTATGATTTATCATCAAACATGATGGCTAAGGATCAATGAAAATTCACATAAGTGGGGCTTAGCAGGAAAATGGCCATTACTCTAACTTCTAGTCCAATCAGCAGGAGAGAGAGATTGCTGAATTTGGTATGTGTGCTCTGGGGAAAGGTTTCAACCAAAATCTTAAGTGCCATATTGATGGGTGCAAGTGGGCATGGCCTATTACATATTTGCTTTTGACTTATAATGCCGTTGAGCAATCCTGATTAAACTTAGTAAAGACATCCCCATCTGTGTCCTGAACATTCACACTGAACTTCCTTGACATACAATAAAGAAGAGATGATTGGCACAACTTTAAGCTTGCAGTTATTGAAACTGCTTGGGCTTTGTGATGAAAAGTGTGTTAGTGATTTTCTTAATCACAAATTATCTAAGTGACTCTGCTCACTTTGGTGAAGCTCAGAGCCCTCCAAGTGGTACACGTGTACCTGTTTTCATGCATGTCAGTGAACTGTGCCATGTGGGCTGCAGTTTTAGGGGCCTTACCAAGCCCATCTGTTAAAACTCTAATTTTTGTAAATTTTCAACATGACTGACATGCATGCCAAATTTTGTAAGTTTTAAAACCTGTCGCTTTTTTTTAATATGGGTATAATACATATTTGTACCAAATTCTGTACGTGTTTGTGAAAGTGGTTGCCATGGCTGCTTTTTTTAGGGGGTGCTAGTGAGTCATTTTGCCCCCGTTATCCACGAAACCCATAGAATACATACATTTTTACCATGACTGATGTATCTGCCAAGTTTTAGGAAGGTTTTGAGTATGTTAAGATTGTCAAAAAGGCAATTTATTTAAAGAAGAAGAAGAAGAAGACGAAGAAGAAAAAGAAGAAGAAGAAGAATTTCTAGCATTTCAATAGGTCCTTTGCACCACTTGGGGCTCGGGCCCTAATAACAATAATGAGCATGAAAAGTTGGATTAATCTGCATGGAGGCTGGAAGCTTGAGGCAGCAGATGGATACAATTTTCTCAATTTCAAAAGGCTCAATGTTATGAGGAACAAATTTGGTGATTTTACCCAGGGAGGATGCATGCCAGAGGAGGAAGGATGTCAGGAGGTGACACAATAAAGGGCTGCCATCAGGTCTTGATTTTCTCAATCTGTCCGCTCTGGCCTCTCGATGTTAGCCAACATTGATGACATTGCGATGTCAAACTGCCTGCTGTGCCAAATGCTTTGCAAAAGGCTTGCCAAACCTGCAAAGAAAACTGCAGACCTCTCTCAGAGAATATCTCAATTATATGCCATGAAGTTTGAACACCTGGGTCACAAGAATTTTTAGGCATTTTAGGCAAGGAGATAAAATAGACAGACTTGGAGAAATGATCCGTAATGGTCAAAATAATAGCGTTACCAGGAAGGGAGGTGATCTTATGACAAATCCACGGCAATATGAGACCAAGGACAGCTGTGGATTGGCAGGGAATGCAGCTATCCAGCAGGTGGGCAGTAAGAGGCCTTGCAAATTCCTTAGTGTAACTTACCACACTGGGCCACCAGAAATGCTGCTGCACAAAGTTAAAGGTCCTTTCATATCCACAATGGCAGGTGAGTTCAAGAGAATTCCCCCACTGGAGCACTTCGGTCTTGGCTGCATCAGGGACAAATGAGCATTTAGGTGGACTATTACCTGGATTAGGCTGGGTGCATTGAGCCTCTTTAACCACCACCTCAATTTCACAGGTAGCAGCTCCCGCCAGACATGAAGGGGGTGAAATCATCCAAGGTTCCAGGGATTTTCATTCAGGGGAGAATTGGTGGGAGAGGGTGTCAGGTGTTATGTTGCAGGAGCCTGGACAATAGGAGACTGAAAAATCAAAGCGGTCTAAGAAATAGTGACCATCTTGCTTGATGAGAGTTCAACCTCTTAGCTGAAAGAAGGTAAGAAATCAGTCCAAATCAGCCTGATAGCATGGGGGGAAAGCCTCTTATTATTCTGGTAGTTTTTCTGTCTGTCTGGGCTTTGAGTAGACAGACAGACAGACAGATACATAGATAGATAGTTTATTGACATGTCATTGAAAATACAACAAAATTTCGTTCAGTAGTTTCACTCAGCAGCAGCAGACTATTCCCTCAACATTAATAAAAGTAATAAATAAATTGTATAAAAGGTAACAAATAAATAATTTTAATATTAGTAACATAAAAGTGCTTTCCCAGGTTTCTAATAAGTCTAAAAAGTCGAGTAAATTAGGTACAAAAATGTAAATAATGGGTAATAATAGTAATGTGACAACACTATTGCACCTGCTCATGTATATTTGTCTTTCATTTGTGTTGTGTGTGGTCTGAGGCAGGTTATAAGTTGAGCAGAGGGTCCACAGCTCTAGGATAAAAACTGTTTTTCAGTCCAAATTGTTCTCAGTCTGCCTGATGGGAGCCTGCTAAATAGGATCTCGAAGGACCCCTCACACCCTGGACATTGCCTGAGGGCCCATTTGTGGAGATGGCTCAAGGGGATGTCACTGAGGGAAGGAAGGGAAGAGCCAATGATCCACTGGGCTGTTTTAACATCCTTTTGCAGGCTTTTCCTCTTAGCTGTAGTGCAGCTGGAGTACCAGATTATGCAGCCATTGGTGAGGATGCTTTTAATGGTACAGTGGTAGAAGTTTGTCAGCATATCCTGTGGGAGGCAGTTCCTTCCCAGCCTCCTCAGGAAATTCAGGTGCTTCTGAGCCTTTTTAATCAGGCTGGTGGTGGTGTGGCTCCAGGTCAGGTCCTCTGAAATGTGTACCTCCAGGAATTTGAAGTGGAGGACCCTCTGTACCAGCTCTCCTTCAATGCATAGCTGGGTGTAAGGCTCTTTTTTGCTTTTCCTGAAGTCTATAATTATCATCTTGGTTTTCTTTGTAATGGGCTTCCGGTCATTTCCTCTGCACTATGCAGACAGTGCCTGAACCTCTTCCCTGTGTGCCATTTCGTTGTTGTTTGTTATGAGGTCAGCCAATTTTAAATGTCTGTGTGCCTTTTGAGAGCCCACTATCCATTTACATGGAAAGGTGTTTAATCTTAGTGAGTTTGCCCAGCAGGATGGTATCAAATGCTGAACTATTGTTGATCAAGAGCAGCCATATGTATGGGTTCCTTTCGTCCAAGTGTTCTAGTGCTGTGTGGAGCATGATGGCTGTAGCATCCTCCATTGATCTGTTCTGCCAATATGTAAACTGATGTCAATCAAAAGGGGCAGGTGTGGCTTTTAACCTGCTTTGGAATTAGCCTCTCACTCCACCAATAACTCTGTAACCCACGTCATAATTCTGTTCCACTGGTGACAGCTTGAGCCTGGAGAAAAATGCACAGGGGTGGAGCTTTTGAGTGGAGGAATGCCATAAAGAATGGTACCCATGCCTGATTTTTAATTTTACATAAGGACTGCGACACTGGTGAACAGCTCTTGAAGCCTCAGGAAAGCCTACTCTACAGCATGGCGGTGTCAATGATAAATACAACACTGATGATCCCAAAGGAGTGGTTCAGTAGAAACAGGTGCGGAGCTATAGAAATCAGTCCTTAACAAAACTTCTGATGCACATTCTTGGACACATCTTGAGTGTTGTATCCTTGATTCTTTGGATGTTTGAGGTCTTACAACAGACCTCTTTCTCCAGGTGACCTGACTGAGGTTGATCGAGCCTGTGTCCAATGTCCAAATGGCAATCTGCTGACCCTATTTCTCACCCCTGTTTAGCTGTAGCCATCTCAATTTTCTCTTAACCCTTGCTTATTGCCTCAGCAATACTCTTGAAGAGCTGATCATGTCTTTAGTGCGTTAGTGATGATGTCCTTTACCTAATGTCTTGACACAACCAGTTAGGATGTGTTCAAGCATGTTTGTCTTGGAATAAGATAACATATGATAAGTGATATATTGCTCTAGGATAACAAATAAACAAAAAAAATAAAATGATGTGAATGAAACTTTGCATGTGATCCTGGATCCTTGGATGGCTTCATAATCTTATATATCATATGTTATTGTCTCTAAACTCTATGTGATACATTGTGTTTGCTATTGTTTTTTTGTAGCCCACAGAAGGCAGTCATATCTGGAAGATGCATATGGTGAAGGGTCAGGAAGGCCTGGGAATACAGATAACAGGGGGCCGTGGCTCCAGGCGCTGTCCACATGGCATCTTTATCGCTCATGTAGAGGAGAAGGGGGCTATTCATAGGTACAGTATGCCCTTAAGAAGTCAGGAAAAGTGTGTATGTATTTTGTAGCATTTTTGTAGTATTTTTTTGCCTAAGCTACTACACATATTTAATAATTTAACAAAATTTAGCTTGTGTGTGCGTGTATGCATGTGTGTGTGTATGCCTGTATATGTAAATGTTTCTGTCTTAATGTAACCGTGTTTCAGGGACGGTCGTCTTCACGCTGGTGATGAATTGCTGATGATTAATGGTCAGTCTCTGGTGGGTCTCACTCATAAGGAAGCTGTTGCTATTCTCCGCTCTACTACTGGTCTGGTCCAGCTAGTGGTGGCTAGTAGGGTAAGTGCACACACAAACTGATCAGTGGACATGATAGCCAAGAAGCATCCAGAAAAGCCCCCAGATTCAGCAAGACACATATTCATAAGACACTAATTCAATCACTGAAGACAACATAGATACTCTATGCATCATTCCTCTGGAAAAAAAAGTGGAAAAAAATTCCTGCTTTACACAGCGCACCAGGTTTAAGACTGTATAGAAAAAAGTCATTGTCTTTACTCCAAGAAGAGACCCTTCAGTTTTGTTTTTGTTTTTGTTTTTTTTTTCCATTTTTGTTCAGGTTATATGTGGCAAGCCACTGATTTAACTAAAAGAAAAGAACCATAAGAGGTAAAACTTAGGCCAAGCTTTGGTAAACCAAAACTAACACTAACTAGAGTATTAAAATAAAGAGACTCTTGCCGTTATAAGACTTGTGTTACACTTTAAGTATTGTATACAGCTCTTGTTGAAAAATGGTTAATATTCAAACAAAAGCATATTTGTCCCACAGACACAAGTTATTCTTATCTCTCAGAGCTACATAACGAAAAGGCTAAACACACATCATGTATACACATAAATTATAAGGCTCTTTCCATTCCTGCAGGAGGAGTCAGATGTGGGTTTTGAAAGCTTCCCTTCTACCAGTTTGCCAGACCTTGTCAGCATCTGCAATTCCTCATCCTTCCTATCTCAGACTGTATCCCCTTCCTTGCCAAAGACCTCCAACTGCAGCACCAGACTACAAAACCACTACTTGGTACATGTAGAAGATGCATACAATGTGTTCATGTGTCTGTCTGTGTGTCCGTGTATATCTGTGTGCATGTGTAAAGAGTGTTTCTTTGTAGCACTTAAATTTGTCTACTCCTTGAAGTAGTGTTTTCCTCTGCATGGTTGTGTAACTGTAGCAGAGGTTTTATCTGTTGAAAATATTTAAAAGACAAAACAAACGCATGAGGTAATTTCTCATTAGTTGATTTGTTCACCTCATTTCAGTGTTTACTTATACCTATTCAAACCTTTCAGTTTCCTATCTTCCAAAAAACACATATACATTGACTGCACACATACTGGTTTGCCCAACTTCACCTGCTTCTTGTGTTTTAGATATTTTCACCTGTGATTCTGTTTTTTTAAACAGCAGATGGAGAAGACTTTTGTGAATGGCAATCAAAATGATCAAAACCAAGGTGGTATTGAATGAAAAAAAAGCATCTCTTTGCATGTGTATGGCACATGTACAATTGACAGATGGGGACGACAGAGGAAGGGGATAATTTTTTGTTAGTAAGTTTATTATGGTTGATATTGTTCTGAGAGACTAAAAAAATAAAATTGTGAACAAAAGGTGAAATGGTGAAATTATCAAAGGTAAATCAAGTCAATATATTCAGCTCCTCGAAGATATATAATGCCTCTAGTGTGTTCTGGGTCACCCCCATACTTTACTCCCATTTGAATGCATCCAGATTACCTACAGATAGAAGCATCAGGATGCCCATCATACCTATCTAGTTTCATTACCACAGAACTGTATCCTCTGCTCATCTTGCAATAGTATGGACTTCATACACCAAGCTCTATGCATCATATTCAGTATGTAAATGTAATTAAAGTCTTTGGTTAAAGTTGAGCCTCATGTAAAATAAGTCTATAACTAATGGAACTATTTTTATGTCCAAGATGAAGATGAGGAAAATTAAAAGCACCGCTGTATTTTTGTCTTTACAGTTGACTAAACGGGATAAACCAGAAGAACATAGTCACAAAGAGGCACCTAAAGGATTGTGCTGCAGTCCCACATCTATGAAGCTCTGCAGCCAATCCCAGGGTTTGCACGTCAGAGAGACAGGTAGGTCACCACTGGAATATTTTCTCAAGTAGAAACAATGCAGCTATCTCTTGCACCATGGTTTGATATAACTCTGCCTCAACTTAATTTTTCCCACAATTACCAGCAAAGATGGATTTGTTTATGTAAAGCATAATAGCAAAAGTTTTTTGCTGCAATTCAGTGATGAGTTTTCAGTATGATGTTTAAATATAAATGACCCACTAAGCAAAGTATCTAAATATTTCTGATATTTGCTGTTGCTATTGCTATTGCTACTGTTAACTGTTGATAAGAGTAGACTTTTAAAATCGAGAAGTTTTTCTCTAAAAATGCATTAACCTTGTGTTTTTTTGCATTAAGTATAGATTTAAGTTGGACACATGCATCTTGAGGAGCATTTGAAGAAAGTTATAGGTTCTCAATAGCATGATGTATGAAGGCAGCATAACAACATAGAGTAGTCTTACACATAAAGACAGTTAATTAGAAAAGAGACAGTATTGTTGAAACAAATTGTAAGCAAAACAGAACCCAGAATTGATCTCTGCAGAACGTCTTTTCCATAGGCAGAAACTCTGGATAGTTCAGGCTTTGACATGATCTTTTGAATAAACAAACTGTTAGTTTGAAACAGAAAGTTAAAAAATTAGAATCACAATTTTTTTCCAAAACAAAATAATTATTTTTCCTGGCCCAGGAGAAAGCAGATGCTTGGAAGCAGTGGGTGAGGATGATGAACTGTTTGTGGAAAAGAGTGCAAGTAGCTCTGATGTGGTGGAGAAACCTCCAAGTGGTCTACGAAAACACTCCTTACCTCAACAACTAGACACTACTGTGGTAAAACAGGTTAGTGAAAGCCTCACTTTTTCATAATACAACTGAAGGTGTAAACTGTACACAAAGACTATTCCCATTGTGCATGAACAGGTACTGCACAGTAATGTGTAGCAGATTTAAGCAATAACTCTTGTGGGTAAGTATTCCAAGTTAAATCATCAACACCTGAGTTATACCATTTTCGTGAGCACAGGTATGTGCACATTTATGATTTTCTGACTCCTCTGCATTAGACCTGTACTGAACTCTGTGTCGCTCTCCGTATACAGGCCTGAGTTGACCTAAACTTTATGCTGAGGATCATCACCAGTGACTAGAGCTATTATCTACATTCATATGATTTATCTAAGAAATTGTCATTACCTCTTCCCTCTCAACCATGGGTGCAGCCACGTCAGACCTTCAAACTCTGACTGTGAATATGATTATCTGTACCATAAACAAGAAGCCTGTTTTAAAATAATTGTTTAGCAGAATTTATTAGGCATGTTTCAGTGTCGGGACCTCACGATGTACGTAGAACACTGAATAGCTTTGCAGAATGACAACTCACTGTGAAATCTGCCTGAGTCTGAGTCCTTGTTTTCCTCTGGATGAGAACTTACGAAACTCAAAGGAATTACGACCTCAACTTCCCAGACTGCGCAATCTACCTCAAGACCCATAGTATCACCAGGTCAGAGAGGCCATTTCTGTCCTTGCTCACCCTCTTACTCAACTCCTCAGAGCATGGGACATAGCTCTATCCTTGCTCATTGGTTTTGTCAACCTGGCAGGAAAGATGGCACTGCTCATTCCCTTCACTCCACAGCTTCAGTGGCGAAACATCTCTTTTCTTCAGTACACTGCTTTCCAAAAGCAGCAACACAATAGCCTGCTCTAAAAATTTGTCAACAGTGAATATGTTAAGCTAGAACCAGGGGCTAGGACACAAGGTCTGCTAATTTTATAAGAAACAGGAGTTGCAACATAAAATTGGCATCAAACTTCTTAGTCAAAACTACCAACTAAACTACCAACCAGTGGTCTTTAGAGACACGGAAGGGAAAAGGGCCAGACAGGTGTGTGCCTCACTAGGAAGCTACACACCAACCTGCACTACTGGACTGTGTCGTCGATGAACTTGGTAACATGGCCTAACGTTACCTAGCACAGCCAAGTGGGACTGTTCAACATCTGTCACCGTTGCATTGACTTGTTTTTTTGTTTGTTTTTTCAATATATTTTTTGGGCTTTTTGGCCTTTATTTGATAGGACAGAGGTGAAAAGGGGAGATAGAGAGGGGGGAGTGACATGCAGCAAAGGGTCAGGAGCCGGGATTGATCTCATGACCGCTGCGCGGTGGACTGAGCCTGCCGCATTGGGCCACGCACACTACCAAGCGAGCTAAACAGTGGCCCTGCATAGGCTTGGTTGAGTTTCTTAGCTGAGTTCATTATTGCTCAATCTGGCCTGACAGTCACGACAGAATAGTCCAAAGAGGGACATCCCTCAGAGTTAGAGTGAGCCTTACAGCCTTTTCGTTCAAGAAGGACATCTTTCACCAGCATGTACAGCATTAAACATTAATGAGACACCAACACTGTGCAAAAGGCTGAAAAACTTGAGCACACACACAAACACAGAAACAAAACACACACACAAATTATTCTGAAGAATGATTGAATAATACTAATTCACTACCAAAATAAACTAGAACTCACTGAAGAAAAAGAGAAAAGAAACACTGAAGTGAAGATAAATAAATGTTGTTGTTGCTGTTACATGATTGCTTTGTCTGACTGTGCCTTCTGTTATGCTCTTCTTTCTTCTAGGAATATCAGACAATTAAGAAATCAGCCCGTTCTTTAAGCACCGCTCAAGTGGAATCTCCATGGCGACTGGCACCACCATCTATTATCTCCACTATAGTGTTGATGAAAGGCCAGGGCAAGGTAAGTGTCCTCTATGATGAGTGCTTTCTTTCTGTTCTGAATAAATTTAATATGTATAGGAAAGGAGTCTAACATCTCTCCTGGATTTCCAGTGGAAACTGATTATTGATCCTGAAGTTTGATCCCAAAGTTTGTCGTTACTCTTGAAGCTCTTTGTGTTTCAATGAGTGCAATCCTACTATCAAGAGCAAACAGCTTGTGCTCAATGGGTATGAATGTTACTGACCTCAGGGTAATAGTGGAATTGGCAGTCTATTAGGGTGAATCCCTAAATCCCTGAATCCCTGCGTGAGCATTGGTGTTTGACAGATAGTGCTGCTTGCCATGGATCCTCTTGGTGATTTTCCTATGGTCAAGAGTTCGTAAAATTTGTTAATGTATTGCTCCAGGTCTTCCAGTTTGTCAGGTGTTTTTGGTGATGATTTGCACAGAAAAATCGCTCTCGGCACATCACTCTCTTGGAATCTCCGTGTTTTTGTTTATTTTCTTTGTGGTTGGACACTCTGACCCAATCACTTTCAGTAGAGACGCCCTGCTAACCATCAGGGAGTCCTCTCCGGACACTTTTCCCTCATTTCATACAAACCCAGAGGGTTTTTTAGAACTTTTGGTCGGAGGAGCAGCAGCTCTGTACGGGACGTGGAGGAGACGCAGAAGAGGTAAGCGGGCCAGTGCACTTGTTAAGCTCCAACAGCGCAGCCTCCGCGCACCTCTCCCAGCCATCCACCTGGTGAACTTCTGCTCCCTGCCTAACAAAATGGACAAGCTGCTTCTCCTCAACGGATCCAACAAGGATTCTGCCATTCTTCCACCCTTTGCTTCATTGAAACCTGGCTCAGTGAAACCGTACCTGATGCCGGACTACATCTGCCGGGCTTCTCTCTCCACCATGTGGACCGTGTCAAGGAGCTCTCGGGGAAAACAAAGGGCGGCGGAATATGCTTTTACATAAATGAAGGTTGGTACACATCTGTCACAGTCCTGTCTGAACACTGCAGCCCGAATCTGGAGTCCTTTATCATCAACTGTAAGCCGTTTTATTCACCGTGGGAGTTTTCCTCCTTCATCATGGTTGGAGTTTACATCCCCCTGCAAGCCAACGTGGGTGAAGCGCTGCAAACTCTCGCCAAACAATTAAATAACTTTGAAGCGAAACACCCCAACTTGCTCCTTATTGTCATGGGGGACTTTAACAGAGCGAGATTAAATCATGAACTCCCAAAAAATAAACAGCACATCAGCTGTCCCACCAGAGGCAGCAACGCACTGGACCACTGCTACACAGTTATTAAAGGAGCATACCACTCTGTTCAGCTTTGGGACACTCTGACCACTGTTTGGTCCATCTCATCCCCACTTACAGGCAGAAGCTAAAATCTGAAAAGCCTGTGGTGAAGACTGTGAGGAAATGGACCAATGAGGCAAAGCAGGAACTACAGGCCTGCTTTGACTGCACAGACTG
>JAPZDV010000527.1:0-10952 GCA_029814665.1 Acanthurus lineatus
TTGTCTTTTTCTGTTAATTACTTTGTAAATAAACTTTCCGTCTCCGCAAATTGGGTCCTGGCCTTTTGTGTACCACCTGAACGTAACAGCAGACCACATTGTTTGACATGTAGGAATTTTAGGTTAGCAGTGCACTGGAGAAACCTTAAGAAAAAGGTGCTTGAGGCAAAGTCCAAAAGGCTGCAAGAGAAGTACAAGTTGGTATACAGGGAAGTAGACCGCATTGTTAAGAAGAAAGTAAGTGCAGACAAAAGGGCCTAAATGGAAGATCTTGGGAAACAGGCAGAAGATGCAGCCAGATGAGGCAAACAAGGGATTGTGTACAGGATCACCAATAAGATCTGTGGAAAGTATTCTCGAAACATCAATGCCCCAATTACAGGTAAACAAGGATGACTTCTTTCATCCAAAACAGAAATAGAAAATCGATGGGCAGAACACTTCACTGAAACCCTCAACAGACCGCCACCTACAGTAGAAGCTGACACACAAGAAGCTGAGACTGACCTTGATATTAGCATAGAATCACCAGAGAAAAAAGAAATAATTTCTGCCATCAAATCCCTAAGAAATGGGAAAGCACCTGGACAAGACAACCTAAATGCAGAGTTGTTTAAGGCAGACCCAGAGCTAGCAGCTAAAGTGCTGAAGCCACGGTTCACAGCCATATGGGTAATGAGGAAGATTTCTGGTGACTGGGCAAAAGGCATCATTGTGAAGATACCAAAGAAAGGTGCCCTGAGCGACTGTAACAACTGGCGCGGCATCACCCTTTTGTCTGTTCCTAGCAAAATCCTAGCCAAAAACATTGTAGAAAGAATATCAGGTGCAATAGATGACAAGCTTAGAAAGGAACAAGCAGGGTTCCGGAAAGGTAGAGGGTGTATCAACCAAATATTCACACTACGCAAAATCACTAAACAGTGCACAGAGTGGCAAAGGCAGATATACCTAAACTTTGTGGACTTCGAAAAGGCCTTCGACAGCATCCACGGAGACGGTCTTTGGCAAGCACTACGAGCTTATGGGATCCCAAAAGAAATGGTTCTTTTCATCAAGAGCTTCTACAACAACTTTACATGCCAAGTCGGAGACAGCCACATCAATTTTACAGTCAAGATGGGAGTGAGGCAAGGCTGCGTGATGCCTGCAGTACTGTTTAATGTGGTCATGGACTGGGTGATGAGAACTACTGAAGACCAACCAAGGGGCATCAGATGGACTCTGTACTCTCAACTGAAAGATCTAGACTTTGCCGACAATGACCAGGTTTTGGTCTCACATACGCATGAGCATATGTAAGAGAAAACCAGTCATCTAAACAACTTTGCACAGCAAGTAGGTCTTGAGATCAACCAGAAGAAGACAGAGCTGATGATGCTAAAAATCCCAAACTCCCCAAACCCCCCACAAATACAAACAGAAGACACAAACCTACCCCAGACCGACCATTTCCCTTACCTAGGCAGCACTGTCAGCCATGACAGAGGAACAGATAACAACATCACAAACCAACTCAGCAAGGCCCGAAACACCTTACAGAGACTAAACAACATCTGGAGGTCCAGTACAGCACCAACACCGCTCTGAGACTTTACCACAATTGTGTCCTGTCTACCCTGCTTTATGGATCCGAGTGCTAGCGAACAACTGAAAACGATCTCCAAAAGCTGTCGACCTTCCACACCAAAAGCCTACGTAAAATAAAGAGAATATTCTGGCCCAACACCATCTCCAACCAACTTCTACTCAGCCAGTGCAAATATGACAACATGGCTACCATCTTAATGAGAAGCTGATGGAAATGGATTGGACATGTAATACATAGAGAGCAAGAGAACATCACGTGAACTGCCCTTCACTGGACACCAGATGGCAAATATAAAAGAGGCTGACCCAAGAACACCTGGTGCAGGATGGTGGAGGGAGAGCTAAATACTCTACATCACACCTGGGGCTCAATAAAGACACTGGCCCAAAAAAGACAGGAGTGGAAATCCTTAGTTACTGCCTTTTATGCCAGTTGGCATGTAGGGCAGCAACGAAGTGCACCAGTTGTCACCTAAAACACTGAAGAGGATCGAAGTCTTTAGCCATAACTGAACTAGAGCATACAAAAACCAGTAACACTTTCACTCTATCTGCCTTCATACAGTTGTAGTTTGAGTGTAATTGCATTTTCCAGGAAAGAGACAAAGCACACAGTAGCAGACAAAAAAACAATACAGTGGTAATATTTGTATCTTAGTTTCTTTAGGGCACAATAATCTTGTCGTGAGAAACTGTTGCATATAGCATAGGTCCAAACCTCACACTGAAATTAAATTTATTAAAGCAAATGAAAAACTTGCATACTAAATTATTTCCATTTTTATTTCTATCTGGAGAAGTAACCGGCCTGGGGCACTTTTTCAGTGGCAGCTCTTTCCTAACCTTTGACCTTTTGAAAAAAAAATGTAGACTTTGCCACAGCCAGTGTAACATTTGATAGAGATCTCAAAAAGAAAAGTAGTATCCACAAATCTGACAACTTCCCTTCTCCCTTACCTTACAAACTGTTTTCATCTCCACCCATAAAGTTACTTTCACAGATCTGCAAACTCTCTTCTCACCGTCACCATACTTTTACAAATGGAAAAATGGACATCACACTTGAACATATATAAGCTTTACATTAATAGGCAAACAAAAGTTGTCTGAAATCCTCAACCTTTGCATTTCTAAATACTAAATATGTCATTTGTGCATATAACAAACAAAAGCACAGAAAGGAAACAGCTCTGAGGAAACACTTTTGAAGATGGAATTGGACAGGGAACCTACTGGTTATGCTTAGAAGCTTTGTAAAGGTAGGGAAAATATTAAATATTAGGGCTTTATTGGATGTCATTCCAGCATAGGTAGTCAGATGAAGTGTTTGGCAAATGGGACACTTGAAAACCTCATGAAGTAGATGGAACAAGCAAGCAGCAGAGATGGCAGTGAGCAGTTAATCTAAATCTTAGCCTTAAAATATCCCTTTTGATACCTAGCATTTATGGGTGATGACACATCCTGTGTATAGGGACACCAATACAACACAAACCACCCACTACTAAAGTCTCCAAAATAAATAACAATGTAGAGCTCTGTGATCAGCTCTGAACATTTAGGCTGAACAGAAGTTGTTTTATCTGACAGTACTTTGTTCAAGCGTGAGATGTCTCCGAATCTGACCTTCACTTTCTGAACTACATTTTCATCTAACTGTTACTTCAAGCGAGATAATTTCTGAGACTGAATAAAAGCAGTATTCATCAAGCTAAAATGTTTTCCTTTCTTAATGTCTATAAAGTTGACCTTTTTATACAACTAAATTTCTCATTTAACAACAGTGGCTTACAGTTTTTGTACATCTAAAGCAATCCCACTCAACTCGAGTCACCATTAATTGATAAAAGTTCCAGAGTTTGTCTCAAAGCTTTAGTTTTTAGCCCCAAAAGACCCGCTTGCACGTTCATGCTTGTATATGTCAGGGGGAGCCTTGTTATTAATCATGGTCTTGCAGATAGGAAAACATTCCAGTTACTTAAAAAAGTAAAGGCTACACTATTGTAACCCTGGTTTTATGAGCACAGACAGAGCCCTACAGTGGATTCTGTTGATATTGCTCTCCTCCAATAACACCTGTGTTCTCACCCATTACATTTATGTGCATAGCTGCTTGGGTGGGTTTTCCCAATGTAAGTGTTTCCAGCACAGCTTAAAGGGAAGCAAAACTGTGACCTGCCAACAATTACAATCACAATCTTAAAACCTTTTTGTAATCTCATACATGCTCCATCCTCCCGTGGGCTCTATTTGACTCTTTCAAGAGTACATTATTATGAACTCCCTTACTGAAATTTGCTTGATTTTAGCAGACCAATCAGGTTGTGTCTGCCGAATCTGCAGGTTAAGCACAGCATATCAAACGGTAAAAGCATAATCTGCTAATTGACGAGCCATTCAGGGAGCCAGACAGTAGCAAGAAACATGACCTAAGACAGAAACCTCTGTTCTATTTACAATGTCCACACTTATCATAAATGGTTACATTTTAGTTGCTGCACCCCTTCTACTCCTATAACTACAGCTGCTGTAGTAGAGAAGTAAGGGGCAAAATCTTGCTCAGTGATCATACACCTGATATTGGATGGAACGTGGCCAAACATCACATAGGTCAAAGATATAGATTGGACATCCAGCACATCTCACACCCCAGGTCATTATAGAACAAGGAAAGATGCAAATGCATATTTCCCAGGGTATTACAGATGTAAAACAGTTGACAAAACATTTAAAAAGTCCTGAGTTGTCACAGCAGGCGCAGATCTAGAAATGAATCACTGAAATGGACAGGGTGTTGACCACAATGCCTCCATTCCAACAGCATGTCTTTGACAGCAAACCTAGTAAACAGAGTTTTCAACTCTTCTAAATCGTCAGTTTTGTACTGTTTTTATAATTTAATGTAAATAATTTTACCTTAAAAAGCCCTCATTGACCTTGCTCTGAAAAGGTGATATGTGACACAAACACAATTTGCATTTTAAGTCTGTCATTTAAGTAAGTAAATAATTGGTGTTTGTTTTGATGTTTTTACAATTAGGAAAATGAACAAATGAGTTGTAATACATAAGCTGATCAACCTAAGTAACTGAATAGGTGTAACATGTAACAAAGTGAGGCTTAAATAACTTTAGACAAAATCATGTCAAATGTAAATTTACAGAGCTCATACTTGGACTCAAACACATGACATGCATTTCTTTAAACAGATAGTGAACTGAATTTTAAGTGATGTCTGACACAACATTCAACAAATTATTAAATTAATCTCACTTCTACATTCAGGTGTGATCTACAAGGCATTCCCAACGACATCACAGGGCAGACAGCACCACAATCCCTGGAGGATACCACTAAAGAGGAGGCCAATGTGATCAGTTAAATTGGAATGTGTTTTGTTTATTTTTTTTACATGTTTTAGGGGCAGCTATAGCTCAGGAAGAAGAGTGGGTCGTCTTCTGGACATCAGAAGGTGGGTGGTTTGATTTCCGGCTCCTCTGGTCTGCATGTGGAAGTGTCCTTAGGCAAGATACTGAATCCTAAATTGCTCCTGATGGCTGTTCCATCAGTGTGTGAATGTGTGTGTATGAGTTCCTCATGAGCAGGCTGGTACTTTAAAGAGAAGCCACCTGCAATTAGTTTGTGAATGAGTGAATGCTGACTTGTATTGCAAAGCACTTTGAGTAGTCTAAAGATTAGAGAAGAGCTGTATAAATACAGTCAATTTACCATTTACCATTCTTCTCCCTCTCTGTGTATGTATGTGGCAGTCCAGGCACAATCTGCTGTCCTGCACTCACAAACTGTCTTGAAAGAGGAGTAAGACGGGAAGAGCGTACATGATGCCAGACATAGCTGTTGTTCTGCTGTCTGGTTTCTTTTTCTAGGGGTTTGCTTCAGACTTGGAGATGATTTTGTCACTATCTCATTCCATCTGGTCTTCTGTCACGACTGTAAAGTAAGTGCTTGACTCATTAGCAGGGATCCTTCCAGATACAATCTTAAATTTCTTCGTATTGATTTTTGATACTGCTAACGTTATGTTCAGTTTAAGGTCAAGCTCCTCTACATCCCTCAGTGGAGTCTTTAATCTCTCTGCTTCTCTCTGTGTTTCTTTCATTAAGGATCGGCCCTCTGAAATCATAAAGGAAATCTAATTATTAAAGCTAATGTATCAGTCAACAAAAGCTGTTAATTTAACACAAGAAACTTGTGCTACAGAAAATGTACCAGACTCAGTGCATAGCTCCCTAAGCTTAACAACTGCCTTGTGACCTGCCCTACATTACCATGAGATGAATATATTTACAACAAATCATTATCATCTTAGGTCCCGTACATGCAGACTCTAAGAGATATTAATTGTCAGATGACCAATTAGTGTGTAAAATTTCAATCTATCTATGACACTGCTTCTACTTCCTCAGTATATACTTAGGCTCCGTTCATGCAGGCTCTAAGTAGCTTTTAATTAAGCACAAAAATTCTAGAACTGGGTCAAAACTGATGTTGTCACAATACCAACATGTTGGTACCGATACCACCATGTATTTCGATACTTTTCCAAATAAAAAGAGAACACAAAAAATGTCGTTATTGACTTTATTTTAATAGAAAATCTTAGAACTATAACTATGCATTGGGTCTGGGTGCGTGTCAAGTGTTTTGTAAAGTTGGAAGTGTTTCCACCCTTGGCCAGACATGTTTTGTAACACTGTTTGCACAGCACAGTGGTGCTTCGGTGTTAATGGCTTCACCGCGCTCATTGTTTTAAAGCCAAAGTAATTCCACATAGCACTTTGCGCACCTGGTTTATCTAAGAGTTGCGGCATGGTGAAGGTTGCAGCAGCTGCCATTCTCTCCCTGCTCCCGTCTCTCTCTCTCTTTCTCTCCTTTATCTCTCTCTGTCGCCAGACTCTCGCTCCGATTGCTGCTCCACGCTGCTCGCTCACTTGCTGACTGCACCTAAAACCTCACTTGAGATCACAAAAAGAATGCGAGGAAAAAATGGCATTCTTCACTGACCAGTGCCATGCTGTCATGACCTCAGAGGTCAAAGCTCTCATCAGGAAAATAAAAGCAGGTGGAGTTCTGCCACCTTTTTTATTGTGGGGTGTAATGTTTTAATAAAAAAATAGCCATATATTTGATTTTGCAAGTAAGAGCAAGTAAAAACATTTTTAAAAAATCATTTTAAATTAAATTTTTTTGTGTGCATGTGTGTCTGTAACAGTTTCAATGGGATGAATTATTACAGAGGAAGTCAAACAAATCTTGACATTATATACAGTTTTATCTTTTTTCCTGCTTTAAATATATCATATACTTTTTTAACCTTTAAAGTTCCACTTCTAAAGCTGACAATTTTTATTTCTCTTTTTAAAATCCTGGAAAAGAAGTACATAGCATGCAGCATAGATTCTCTCAATGACAAATGAATAATAATGCGCTTGACTTTTTACTTTTAATTACACTCTGCATAGTACTCATAAAGAAACATTATGATGATGTATTATTATAGGTCCATCATTATGTATTTCACTTTAATTAACACATACAACGATAATTTATAATAATACAAAGACTATCATAGCAAACTATTAGTTCTTAATGCAGTAAATTGTTGAGGTATGTATAAGTAGTCATAATGTATTATAACCCCATTAATCAACCTCTAGCCAGTAACTAGCTAAGTGCATCCTTACAATACTTAAATTTATAAGTCATTATAAGTCACATCTATTGTGTTTAATGACTGTTGTTGTGTTGCATTAGGAACCTTAAGCACTTTAATGAGTCTAGTCATATTACAAAAGCAATATAATACACGATGAAAGCTCGTATAATGTCATATAGGTGCAGTCTCCATACAAATTACCCTTAGGGTGGGGGTATATATATATATATATATATACACACATACATACATACATACATACATACATACAGTATTAGGGCAGTTAGTCAATTAAAATTTTTAATCGCGATTAATCGCACTAGTGTCCTGAGTTTAAGGGTGATTAATAGCAAATTAATTTCAAGTTTTTTACCCTGCTCTATATGTAACTTTACAAGATATTTATTGTGTTTCTTATACTCTAGGAAAAATTGGAGAGAACAATAATAATTCCTTGGCCATCATGTGGTATTTAAGACTGGACATGCTCCAGTGGTAACTCGGTACACATTTACAATAAATACAAATTACTTTTGTTTTGACTAGTGAACCATCGGGCAAAACTTTAAAGCTAAACTTTCCATTTAAAGTCCCTTTTCTGTATCCATTTCTGCTTTGCATGTTATTTTAGCGCTACTTCCTGAAACTACGGGAGCTGGAAAGGCACAGACCGTGCATGCCTTAATCAGTTAAATCGTTAATTACAGTCCCTCCAGGAATCTGCGATGTTGCGATCGCAACAATTAACGAAAATTTGAATTGAATTCTGCGCGACCTTGCAATTTTGTCTAATCACCGCGGCTTTTCCGCAATTTTGGCCAGCCTCCCGTGAGTTCCACCAATCATAGCAGTCCCCAGGGGAAATGTAATGTCACCAAATTCCTTGTTTATGGTTTAAAGATGCAGACGTGCGATAATAATGTCTCTCACTCACCAACAAAAATTACTGCTGAAGACCGTGCAAAACAATTCCCTAATGTTCTTCACGAAAGCAGAAGTAAACCGTTTTGCACCCCGTGCAATATTGTGGTGGAAGACAAACGAAAATCATCAATTGACAAACACTTTTCTACCGCAAAACGTTGATTTTTAATGAATTATACAAAACCAAGAAAAAAATGCAACTTTTTAGCAATTTTCACTGTCTCCCGCAATTTCATCGCAACAAATACGCTTTAAACATCGCAACTTACATCGCAATTTTTTTAGACAAGCTGCCGTGAATTCAGGCATTTTAGGCTGCAACAATCTTGAAAACGCCCGGGAAATCCTGGAGGGACTGGTTAAATAAATTACTGCCGTTAGAAGGAGTTTGAGGTAACGCATTATTAATGTGTTAACTTCGACAACCCTAATATAAATATATATATATATATATATACACACACGCACACACATATATACACATATATATACACACACACACACACACATACATATATATGTATATATGTGTGTGTGTGTGTGTGTGTGTGTGTGTGTGTATGTATATACATATATATGACCAACTCCCCAGAAACCTCATCCCCAGTACTCCAGGATATGACAAAAACAGTAATAGGAGGATATATCATGTCATACTCTACACACAAGAAAAGAGGAACAAGATAAACAACTGGAATATAAACTTGAACAAGTTGAGGTGTCTAATGTTTTTGCTACATTGACAGCTTAGATTCAGACTTCACACCTCCTCCCTACCAGGTGTAAGATTTACATCCGGTCTTAGCAAGAAGAATGCTTAAAACTTGGTGGTGCAACTGCCAGATCGGACTTAGAATGCCAAGTTATGACTAGTCTTCGCTGGGACCAGACTTACGCCCAGTTGGTGCAACCAGCCCCAGAAGAACTACGAGAACCACGTGACCTCAAAATAATTAGTAAAGCCCTATACAACAGATTAAAATCAGTCACTTTCACACTAATCCATTCCGATCAAACAAGATTAATCAAAAACAATCATTCCTCAACCAACATATACCAGTTATTTAATCTCATCAGTCTATCCAGAATCCCACAAACCACCTCAACACTACAATTGTATCACCAGACGCAGAAAAAGCATTCATGAAGTGGAGTTGTCATTCTATTCTATGCATCACTATTCAAAAGAATAATCATCCACTGGATCAATTCTCTATAACTCATCAATTACTTCAATTACCTTTAGTGTATAAACTCAGATTAACTTACTATTATTTATCTTGGGTCCTTAAGCAACCTTAGCAATGTTAATTATAACAAACTATTAGGGAACCACCTTTAAGAAATAATTAAGTGTACTGACCCTTTAAAACCGTATTCACAAATACCACAGGCAAATAGATGAAAGCTATTAGGTCTTCAAAGCTTTAAAATGATAAAACACACTCAGAAATCAACTTTGAAATTAAAAATTTCTTTTACTTAAATGTAAGGCAAAATAGAAAATAATGTCAAGTATGTTCTTTTGTTTTTTACAAGTTTCAGACCAAATCAAATTTCAATAGTGATCAAACACACTGTGCAGACAACTTTATGCTAAGCCAGCAAAATAACAGTATCTATGACCAAATAAAACAGTTGCAGTCCTGTTTCGCTGCTTGTGTTCGTTGAGACCAAAAACTCAGCGGTCAGTTCACTCTCAATGGAGCAAAAAATAAATAAAGCTGGTCAGTACCTTTTATGTGGTCATCCAGACAAGATAACAGTTCACGGCTGTCTGTCCAGGAGCTGGAGGTAGCAGGACAGCACACTCACGGAGTTTGAGTGAATATCCAACGTTGCTGGCTCCAAAAGGGAGCAAATTCCCATTGGAGCCCATGTTAAAATGGCCAGCTTTAGAGCTGAAATAAACACATTTACAGCCTGGTTCAAAAAACATTTTTTTGTCTACAGCTTCTCTACCATCACATGAAAACTCTGAGGGGGGTGAATTATTTTCTTACTCATTTGTTTATTTTATGTTTAAGCTTAAAATTCCGCTATTCGGCTGTTGATTGACAGCCTGTTGACGTATAGCCTGGGGCTGTTCGCTGAGTGTGTGCGCTGTCCGTCCTTTGACCCCGCCTCTTTTTCCACATTTGGTTTTTCGTCGTTTAGGCGGGCTCTCGGCGGAGTCACGTGCAGGCTAATGGCGGGGCCCAGGACGAGATTTCTGAGACTTCACTTTCGCTCATGCAGAAACCAATGGGTGATGTCACAGAGGGTTTGTCCAGTGTTTTACACAGTCAATGGTTGTAGTCCTTCGTTTCCAGGTCGGAAAACGTCCAGGCGAGGCTTGTGTGGTTAGCGTGGTTAGCTAATAGCAGCTTGCAGCCCGTTCCCAGCACAAATTACACTCTCTTTGCTAACGAGCAGCTTCACAATTTACAGACCAGTAAACGTGGGACAGACGTTTACTGTAATTCACAACAAAATGTCCCCTTGCAGGTTATCTTGTTGAAAATCCAAGACAACAGGTATAAAACAAACTTTTTCTCTACAACTTCAGACATCCACACCTAGCTACGGCATTACCTCGTTACCCTCTCTTTGCTTACTCCCCCCTCCATTCCTGTTTCTCCTCTCGTCCCGCACTCTCTGCATACAAACACGATTGACTGTATGGCAGGGGTCACCAACTATATTTGTCAGAGGGCCAGAATTTTACCGGACAGTCACCTTGGGGGCCAGACCCTCAAATAAAAATTAAATAAAAATCAAA
>JAPZDV010000528.1:0-10937 GCA_029814665.1 Acanthurus lineatus
TGTTACAAGTACACCTCTTTACAAACAAATTGTGCTGTTTTTTTTTTTTATCAAAATGATGATGCAACAGCAGAGAATGTTGTGCTAAACCAGGGGTGGGCAATTATTTTTTCCAAAGGGCCACATGAGAAACCTGAGCTGTGTTCTAGGGCCGAACCAACAATAACCTGAAATTAACTATGTTCAATATTAATTTTCTCTACCTGTAAAGAGCAGTAAATTATAGATTTATTATATAGAATGTATAATATATAGAATTACACAGAATTAGAATTTTTTCTTAAAGATAAGAATTTTGGAGTAAGTCAAAATACAAGTCATAAACAAGAAAACAAAAATGACATCAAGTATGTCATTTTATTTTTAACAGACTGAGAACTCAGAAATACTGAAGGGTTGTTTTTCAAATGTAAGCAATTAAATAACTAAATACAAAAAGCAAGGAATGCTTTAGATGTCTTTTTGTTAACTTTTATGATCCTTGTTGGTTTTGCACTTTAGCCAGCAAGGCATCCGACTCCTTGACCCGCATTTCATCCGACAAATTCTTGTATTTTACTGCTTGTTTGGTCACGTAGTGTCAGTTTAAATTGTATTCCTTGAACACAGTGACCTGTGCACCACAAACTAAACACACAGCTTTTCCCTTAACTTCTCCAAATAAGTATTTTGCAGTCCATGCCTTCTTAAAAATGCAGCATTTGGTATCAATCTTTATTTTTTTCGCATGAGTTGACATGAGGGTCTGTGTGTACCTGGTGTGCACGCGTGCACATGCCACCTGTGCACGCGTCCGTACATAAATAACAGACTTTCAAAAAAGCATACATAGCGTAAACTAGTTTTCATTTACATTTCTTGTTTGTGACTGACCGCACCCGGGCCGAACAGGAAAGGTCAAAGGGCCGGATGTGGCCCACGGGCCGTGAAAATGCCCAGGTTTGTCAATGGTGATAAACAGTGATCACTCAAGCCACAGCAGTAGCGGATGTGCAATTACACTTTATTCTGGTATGGCAATGAAAAAGGAAACGGTAGTTACACCGTGCATGTTCCCCGGGGTCACACGCCCATATGTTGTTCCATTATTTTATTAGTTAAAAAGAAAATGATGTAATTGTATAAAAAAGTAACATGTTTATGAAAATCAATAAACTATTTTTACATTTAAGAGTGAAGTGTAATTTTCTCACAGTTTGGATTAATGAGCTCTACCCAGAGGAAAAGAAAATTTGAAAAGAGATCTCAAAAATGTTTCATTTACTTCTCCTAGACAACAATGAGATCTGTGTGACACCAAACTGAGAATAAGGTTTGTTGCTCCTGTGTCTTGTCTTTTTCTCCTGAGCAGCAAGATGCACTTAATCTCAATTTAGTATCCTTTTAAGTTTTAGAAGAGATCTCAACTAGCTCTAATATATTTCTCAGAGTTTCTCACCTAGTGTGTCTGTTTGTGATCTTAGGCAGAGAATTCAGGGAGCTCTCTCTATGAACTCAATCTACTCTCATCCCAGCTTCAGTTCATGCATCTCATACTAAGCTCAGAGAAAAGATAAAATACAGAGTGCTGCATAAATCAGAAAGAGTTGCATGACTGAAGAAGTGCAAAGCAAATGCAAATAGAATAAAGTTAATGCTAGTTGACATCTAAACTGAAGAGATAGCTTAGCTTTGCTAAGGTCTAAGAATTAGATTTGAGACCAATAAGACATAGTAGCATATTTAAGTAAGATCGATACTGTACTGGTTTACTCACTCTGAAACTCAAAAGATTTGGAACTGAAAAAATAAGATGTGAAATTGTAAAAATAAAAAGATTTGGATGAAAATAAATAACTAATTCAAAATAAAATATTTTTATTTTTAAATAAAAAAAAACACAATATCAAAATAGCAGAAATACCACTTTTTCATTTCATTTACTTCACTATTTTCATGCTTATTTTTCTCTCATCAGGTAATATTTGGAGAGATATAAATTAAAAAACATGTGTAAGTCATGACACAATTCATGGGATCAGAAGTTACGTTGTCTATCGCTATACAATGTCGTACATATAGGGATGTCACGATTCTCCAAATGCTTGATTCAATTTGATTTTCGATCTTAAGGCTGCGATTTAACTGGATTCTTGATCTTTTTTCCCCTTATAGCATAGATTGCTATGCCACTTTTAGATTAGCCTAATCTAGAATCATTGGTTTTATGCCATAATAACTAATTTAATTTTTAACTCTTATTTCAAAAGATGGTCTACATGGTGTCATGAGTGATATTTATAATAATTAATAATATACAGGGTTCGTACTGGTGCTTGAAATCCTTGAATTTCAATGTTGTGTTTTCAAAGTCTGAAAAGTGTTTGAATTTTAGTTGAAGTGCTTGGTATTATACAGTAACTCTATGTCTTTCACAAAATTGAGATCAGACTGAATCATGTGCTTATTATTCGGAGAAATAAAATCAGTAAGAGAACCGTATGTGAAGACTTGGCCTGGGCTCCACTGAACCTCTCTGCTCCCCTCTGTGACCTGCCATAAAAGTAAGATTAAGAAAGCCTTAATCAACAAATGCCGCATGAGGGCAACAACACTATAATGCATACTGAGAGACATTTGTTGATCATGTTCAAAAAAGCCAAACACAAAACACACTTGTCACTGTTAGAGACACTTGCTGTTTCAATTTGTAGTTAAGATTGTATAATGATAATTTTAGAATAACTTTTGCTGTCTGTTAACTTTATTAATGTTACTGTTAACATTATTACAGCTATTTCAAATAAAAATAGTCATTGTACTTTTTGTTCAATGCTTTGCTGAATTTTAATAAAGAAGATTAAGATTCAGTCAGATCCAGATTACTTTATTCATCCCAAAAGGGAAATGCATTTGTCTGTCAGCTCATCTGCTATAGAATTAAAAAGCCTAATGACTGTGTGAACAAAGATCCTCTGTATATCTCCCTCCTGCAGTGAAGAGAGGGGAGCCTACAACACCGTTGTTTCTTTGGCCCATCAAGATGTTATGAAGTGGATAATCAGTGTTGTTTAGAGCAAGCTTTGAGCAATAAAATTTTCCTCTGGGCACAGCAAGAAGTTTCCAGATTCAAATTACAGCTAGTTTTGGGACATCAGTAAGCTTAATCCACCAGTGTTTAGCTTTGTAGAAAGAGGGTATTGGGCTTGAATTGCCATGAAAGGCCTTTTGTTTTCTTGCTTGCTCTTTGCATTAATTTATATGTTCTTTCTTTCTTCAGAGCTATTTTACACGT
This sequence comes from Acanthurus lineatus, assembly GCA_029814665.1. Taxonomy (NCBI): domain Eukaryota; kingdom Metazoa; phylum Chordata; class Actinopteri; order Acanthuriformes; family Acanthuridae; genus Acanthurus; species Acanthurus lineatus. Next base: position 3,275 of record JAPZDV010000528.1, read on the forward strand.
CAACTTATGTAAGCTGTGTAAAAGCTGATATGGAGTCCTGTTTGATATTACATTATATGTTGTAAAGCTACTTTATTTCAGCTGTTAGTGGGTTTTACTTTATGTTTATGTTATACCAATTTAAATCTCTGGGGGTGTTAAACGATAGCAGGCAATGTTGACTGTCAGTAAGTGCACAGCTGTATTGCTGTGATGAAGCATTATATTGGTTTCACAGGCATTTGATTGGCTTGCTGCTCCATAATCAGAAACCCCCAAAAATTAAGTCTACAAAATATAGGTATCTGCTTTTATCTGTATTAGCAATTTCTTCTGTGACATGGTTCATTGAGACTAGGCAAAGCTAAGTTGGACATGTCGACCATGCCTGATAAAGTACTGAAGTTTCTAACCTCTTCTTTTTACATTTAACTAAGTGATGCTCAGCAAAACAGTCAGGATGACTTTTTCCTTGCTTTTTGAGTCACAAGCACAATTTCTAGCTATCTCAACATGGGCACACTGTCAGCTTGCGATTGGTTACTCTTGTGAGCTGTCAAACATAAATAAAAATGTTTTGTCTTTCTGCTGTCATTCAGTTGTCATTTTAGCACAGAGAAGAATTTTTGACCCATGTCCACTCTGTTACAACCTTAAACATGGATCCCTGGTCATCTCCAACCAAACCCTCCAATTGGAAGTTTCCTTCTTTATGAAGTCGTCCCAACATCAACATCTTTCCTAATCACCACCATCAATGTACAGGCTCTGTGGGCAAGATTTAGTCATACAGGAGAAATCAGATTTATAGGAGTGCTTTCCATGGTGGTCTACTTCCTGCTTGAGTCTAAGTGTCAAAGCCTATTCTTTCTGCTAACAATGAAATTAATCTTACATTAAATTCTCTAATTCTCTTTTGTTTATTTTATATTCTCTTCTAATTGAAACACTCTCAAGTATAACAGGACCACCTCAGATAAAATATTATTAAAACCATACCAATATATAACTAAGTCATATATAAACAATCCACTCTTCAGGCAAATTCATTGATCTTTGATCTCATTATAAGTGAGATATTTTCACTGTGTGAGGTTTTATGTGCAGATTTTCACCAATGTGAAAATGTCCATAGCTGTTGTGTGCTGTGTGCTTGCTCCTGAAAAGGATCAAAGGGCAATATAAAAATGGGAAAACAATGTTTAATTCGGGGTTTTTCTGTAAGATTGCATGATTGTGATTGTAAGTTTTAGATAAACTCACCAATTCACTATACATCAATGTGTTTCTTTGTGCATTTGTATTTAGTTGCACTCATATCTCGGTGCTGTCCTCCAGAGCTTGCAAGACTGTTGCAACAACCAGTTTCATTTAGGGGCAGATAGCCTTGACAGCTATCTTCTTTGAGCTGGCACTCCCTCAGTGTGTTCTTGTAAGACACATAGCAAGATCCAAAGAGGAAGGGTAAGTGAAGGCTACAACACAAAATCTTTCTTATGTTGACACTCCAACTGTTTATTGACCACAATAATAAGAACAATCTTACATGGATATGAGGATACAACATGATTTTAACATATTATGGATTTGTCAAATACACATAAATAAAAAAAATGGTACTAATTACAGGGGAAGATACCATTTTACACTCACTTTAATTAATTCACTGTAATACACCCTTTTTTATATTTCATCACCCAAACTTTGTTTTTTTATAAATGTTAAAATGCATTTTGTGTCTAGACAACTCACAAATTCAATCAAAACACTCTCATGTTGCACTTGCAATTAACTGAAATAAATAGACTGGAAGTGCACATCTTCTTTGCAATTAGAGAGAAACTACTGTTTCCTCAAGGACACTTCTCAGAATGAAAACATCACAAGATAATGGAACAAAGGGACACCAAAGTTTCTTAAAGGGAAAACTGGGACTCTGACTTCCCATAAAACTTCTTCTGCTGACCAGAATAATCTCTAAATCTCAGGCTGTAAAAACCTGCATTATAATTTCACATGACATTTTGTTTGAAAGTGCTCATGGTATATTTCACACTTACATATATACATTAAGTGGTCTATGAAATAACTTATGCACACAGCACTTGTGTAAATTTGTGTGAATGTATGCATACCTTCATAATCTCACTCCACTTGTCACCAGTGCACACTTGGAAGAGTGTGAGCAAGGCCGTCCCAGAGTGCCTGAAGTTGGCATGTCAATTTAAACCCACACACAGCTAATCCTCCCCGCATTCTGTTTAACACAGAGACACACGACACAGATAAAAAACACAAACACAACTGATCTGTTTCTTGCTTTCCTTGGGAACAGTGCCAATATTGGGCAAATATGGGATGGGCTCTGGGACCATGATCCTTTGCATGATCCTGTGCATGTTATGCTAGCAGTGTGACTAACCTAGCTTGCCAAACAGCTAAACTCCCATCACAGCCAAGATGAAGAAGAAAATCATGAGGAAAAGACAGATGTTTCCGACCTGGAATCAAAATGCATGTATGAGCCATGCATAAAAAAACAGATAATACAATAAATACTATTAAAAAACAGAGTTTTATTACAGTCAAAAATTAGAGGCTGTGGCTGTCTGATGTGTTTGGTCTCTGTTATTATGCAGATTTAAAAGTGCATGCACAACCCTGTTGCAGGGTTTCTATGCAAGCACAGTAAGTAAACATGTCACTCTTTCTACCTGACTTTTATGAATCTCAGATGGTCAAAAGCCACAAGCTTCAGCAGGACCTCGATGGTGAAGACACAGAAGGAGTACTCAGTAAGCTTTTCCATATACTGGACATACACACACACAGGTTTATTTCAATCCCTTCTCAGAGTCTTAGCAAATACATATTTTGTTGCTTTGCTTGTCGTGTGTGGGTGTGTTTGCATTACCTGCAATTGTTTGTAATGCTCCAAAGCCATCATTAGGATGTTGATGACAATGATAAAAGTCATGATCAATGAAACTGCTTGTACACAGAGTGTGGACAGACCGATGCAGGGGAAAGTAATTTGTGTAATACAGCTCAGATTCTGGGTCACACATGGACACAAAACATGCAGGTATTAGGATGCAAACAGTCTCTCTTTCTTTGCCTATTAAAAACAGACCACCAGTCTCCTTACCATTGTGCTGGTTTTGCAGAACTTCTCCTCTTTCTCCTCCCTCTTGTGGCTGCTGTTGAACTATTTCCTTTTGCTTCTGCTGAACCTGGTAAAAGGCCTCAACTAGTGCACCAAAGAACAGGGCCTGCAGAAGGACTCTCAAAACCATGAAGGACAGGAAATACAGAAGCATCCATTGGTTGTAGTGATGCACAGAATGAGAGGAGAAAAGACATCATATTTTATTTTTTTAAATCTATCAAATAATTAGTTAAGCAAATGTATTAGCTCCGTAATTACAGATTATGTTTTTATTTTTGCTGTCCAAACTTCCGCAAGTTTTTTAATCCATCACAGTTTAAGGTTAAGTTTGCACCAGCCATCATTCCCTCACTATGTACATACCAGTGAGAAAACCTCCATCAGGCAAGTGAGAGTACCTGTTTGTCCACTCCCACAGGATCCAGGCCATTATACATGATGTTCACCCAGCCATCCTTTCAGTAAATCACAAACAAGGACATTAGAGCCTGAATGGAGAAAACAGAAATAACTGCTGAGTCTAGAAATATTAACCAAAAACCTTGCTAAGTTTTAAATGGAGCCTTTTAATTAAACTATGGCAGTAGCATGACTTGTGTGATTGCTGTGTGTGTTCTCACACACCTGACCCAGGCTGTCAAAGTTGTATGTCTTCTGTAGCCACTGATTGTTTGCTGACAGACACTCAGACTTGTTGGTGATGTTCCTCATGTCCTGACCCACACAGCTATAGAGCTTCGCTTGAACAATTATAGTGTTTGTGAGGGATAAAGATGAGAGAGAGACTGTCTGCAGTGTCATTATATCATCATCTCAACATCAACATCACATCACAGCTGAGAGGCTGCTGTATCATTATTGTGAGAAAGAAAGACGTATACTCTCAACAGAGGGGTTTATTAGTGTACAAGCCAAGAGTGATAAAGACAGAGAAAGATTGGGTGGAACAAAGCTCTGTGTGTGTGTGTGTGTGTGTGTGTGCGTGCGTGCGTGTGTGCCTGTGTGTGTATCACCTGCATCCCCAAGATGGCATAGAAAATAAAGAAGAAGCAGCAGATAGGAAAGATGCTTCCAATGGGTTTGGCAACCAGAGCTTTTACAGCCAGTTTCACTTTTGGAGCTTGTTTGATCACCCTGGAACACACAAACACAACAAACAAATGTTTGCAAGAACCAACACGTGTACCTACTGACACAAACTGAGATCAGTATGAAATAATATGGAGTGCTTACATACAACAGTACATGAACATACGCACTTATGTAAGCCAACACAAACAAAGAATGGAAAACAAATAATGTAAATACCTTAGTCGGCCAAGAGTGCGAAGGATGCGTAGGACTTTTAGGATTCCCAGCATGCCACTGCCATGCTAAACAGCGAGACAAGGATGTGGACAACAGAGATGGTCACCAACAAAGCGTCCAAGACATTCCAGGGACACCGACAGTAGCTTTCCTTCCCAATGAACAGGCCAAGAGCCAGAACCTGTTTTTACAGCCACAATACAGAAACATATTCAAACTGACATGAGGGCAGAAAAAGTGAGTGCTTCATGTTTTATTTCATTTTTAACAGCCATTCACAGTTCAAAAGCAAAAATCATGTTTACCTTAAGAAGCATCAGGAAAAGGCCACAGAAGACATAATCAAGTATTTTAAGGATCAGTCGCTCCTGAAGTGTAAAGTGAGATTCACTTTTGTAAAGTCAAACTCATATTTTACATCATTTGTTTCACAAAATACATCAAGTTAACTGAGTGTGTATTTCTCAGTCTGTATTTGCCAACATAGTGTCTCTCATAGTAAGATTATATTTATATTGTCTGTCATACATGTAGTATGTGTGTGTGTAATGTCTGTATTTATTGTACTGTGCTTGTGTGTGTGTGATTGAATAGGTATGTGTGTAGAAGTGTGAACTCTATTGAGATGTATCTCACCCTGCTCGCTATCCCAGGTCTCTCCAAAGCAAGAGTGACACAGCTTGTGAGAATGAGGACTAGGACCACATGATGGAAAACTCTGTGAGTGATCACTCGCTGGCAAAAGTCACCAAACCTAAACACAAACATACATATGACAATTAAAACAGCTGGAAACGGACACACAAAACAAAGAAAGCAAGGAAATTAAAGACACAGTGAAAGTAAAAAAGTAAAGAAGAGCTGTTAAAAAAAAGCTGTAAAAGGTTCAAATATTTTTGAGGACTCATCTTGAACTCTGGGTGGTGGTCAATTCAATTAGGGGACTTTTTGAAACCACACATAATGTAAATATAACCTGTCTCATAATGTATTAAATATAATTGAACACATGGCTTAGAAATGATCTGTTATTATACAGTGTTAAAGTCCTATCCAGCTAAATACATAACAATGGTTTTAACCGTAGCATTGTCAAATCAAAAACTGTCAACTGTGTAATTAATAGGAAAGCCAAATGAGCATTTAAGAGATCGATTGTACCTGTGTGTGTGTGTGTGTGTGTGTGTGTGCGTGTGTGTGCGCGCGAGTGTGTGTGTGTGTGTGTGTGCTTTAGTGTGTGTGGGTTTGCATGTGTGTGTGTGTGTGTGTATTATGAGAATTACTTGTTATTTGGAGACAGCATGTAGAATGAGCAGTCTTCACGATTTTCGCACCAGCGGAGCACTTTTCTCATAGAACTCTGCAGAGGTGAATAGTTACACATCAATTATGTCTCTTAAAAAACAACAAGAAAAAAGAAAACAAAAAGAGACAAAGAGAGCAAAGAAACTCTGTTTGTGTCACTTTCTGCTGCCTTGTTGTGTGTAAAACCCACTAAAATCCTCAACCAGCATTAACTCTCATTTAAGTTCCAAACTAGGCTTTAAAAAAAACATCTTTCTGAGGAACTTACATCGTTCCCAGGGCTGTCAGCAGGCGCACAATCTTCCTCTGGGTGTGTGTTGATCACAGTGGATCTGCTGGGCTCACAGAGTGAGGGAGCAGAGTTGCTGTTGGGTCCTGAGGGGTCCCGAGACAAGGAGTCCTGGGACATCAGAAAATAGTTGAGCTAAGTTTTGTGTGTAGGAAAGTGTGAATGTTTGAGCAGGTACAGAACAATGAGTCTCCAAACTGTTAAGGGAGCAAATTACTGGAACAAACACACTGATTCCTCGGCCCCAGGGCATTATTTCTGATGCAAACTGCTTCAAAATATATCTTACCGTAACTCTGCGTTTTTCGTAGATGTCACTCCAGACTTCAGCCTTCAAAAGTTAAATACTCCACAGATGTTTTCCCCAATTTCATTATCTTCCTCATCATCGTCTCTCCTTTTTGCAGTGTATGCAATAAAGTTTTTTAATGCAAACAGTTTTCATCAGAAGAGTCATGTGATAATTTTTGTTCTTTTGACGTATCTTATCAGTTGATCTTATGCATAGCAGGGGGTTATCTCTAAGTACCATACCTGTATAACAACAACATCAAATGACTCTTCTGAAGAAAACTGCAGAAGCGGTTGAAACATGTCAAGTTATTAAAGAAACACTCTTCTGGTCTGTCAAGAAAAAACAATTAGAAAAAAAATTGTGTAGAGACAGTATGAATGTAATTGGGTTAAAAAAAACTTTATTGCACTCACTGCAAAAAGGAGAGACAATGATTAATCTGTCTTGCAAACTTGTGTAAAAACTGAAAAAAAGTCGGCTGTGTTTAAATGTGTGAGTTACAAAAAGAAGACAGATCCTAACTTCTGTCAATACACAGACAGCCTTGTCATTTAGTCCTTTTGGTGCCATTACACAACGAGCAACACGCTGATCTCATCGGCTATTTTCTCTCATTCAATCCAAAGGTGAAATTGATCAAACCCACACCCGTTTGAGCTTAGACTGGTCGAACATAGCATAGCTACAGACTTTATTCAAATTTTAAATGAGTCACAAGACTTTTATCTAAAAAACTTGTATTTACATGTTTTAGCTATCTTAAACTGTTTTTGAATTATCACAGTTTTAGTTTTATAGTATTCTCTGCTCCCTCTCAGAGTTGATAATGTGTGCGTATTACAGTGCCCAGAGTGACTCACATGACCGGCAGAGTGGAGAGGGGAGAAAAGTGAGGAAACGATTTTAGAAAACTCCTCACAAGGACCACAAACTTTATCAAATCATACACAACTTATCATATTCTATTAGGAATTTTTTAGCCACATTTTTGCACTGTGGGTTTTAGTTTTTCCTTTTTATAATGTTTTTTGTCAGACTTGGTGTGAGGGATTAGCATTTCTCGCTTTGGAAAAACTTTTTCATTTCTGTTCAGAATGCATTATATGTGAAATAATGTATTTAAACTGCGTCGCTAAAACTCTTAATTGTTGATTTAAAAAATGAGAATTGTTTCAGTTGATAAACTCATTTTAAAACCCTTTTGCAGCAAAAGGAGAATTTTTTGGTCCTCATGGGTTATTCAAAGCTTTAAGTTTGATGAGTGCTCTTGTTTTTCACAGGTGTCTTCACAGCTCCTGTTTCAGGTGTCTATTATTTT
>JAPZDV010000529.1:0-10929 GCA_029814665.1 Acanthurus lineatus
ATATGTAAAGTGTCTTGAGACAACTTTGTTGTGATTTGACGCTATATAAATAAAATTGAATTGAATTGAATTGAATCTTTGCAGTGTAGAAGGCCATACCAAACCTATGCGCCCTAAAAACTCAGCTAAACTGACACAGATGTGCTTTGTGCCATGCCATAATGTGGAACCTGAGCTTGAAAAAGACCCTGCACTTAAAAAAGACCAGTCTATTAAAATGACAGACATTAAAATTAATGGGACAACTCTCAAGGCCCTACTTGATTCTGGAAGTGATCAGACTCTTGTGCACAGGGAGTTTGTACCCCCCAACATAATCAACACCCAAGATACCATACCTGTCCGTTGTGTACATGGAGATGAGAAGGACTGTCCAACAGCGGACATTTACATAAAAGTAGATGGGCAAACTTAAGTCTTAAACATTGGAGTTGGTGATAACTTACCTTTTCCTGCTGTACTAGGATGAGAGCTTCCAGTAGAGTTGCGGTTATTTTGAGTATTGTTCTATTTTGTTAACCTCATTTACAGGCCTAGTTATTAAGTTCTTGGTTTGTAATGTTTTGTGTCTTTTTGGATGAGTAAAAAACCTACTTTTCTAACGAACAGCCTGTCCTTATTGCCTCACTGCTTGGTCCCTGAAAATGTTATTAATGTCACTAATGAAAACCCTGTGATATCATTGATGTCATTGATGTCACCCATGAAAAACCTTTGATGCCACTGATGTCATTAATGTCACCAATGACAATCCTTGATGTCATTGATGTCACTAACAAAGACCCTTTGATGTCTTTCCTGTCACTGATGAAAACACTTTTATATCATTGATGTGGCCAATGAGAGCCCATTGATGAAAATTCTGTGATGTCATTGCTGTCACCAACCAAAACCCTTGGAAGTCACCGATGTGACCAATGAAAAGTCTTTAATGTATATAATGTTTGATGTTAACAATTAAACTCTGAGATGTTATTAATGTTGCTTATGAATAAATTTTATGTCACTGATGTCACCAATAATGACCCTGTCATGTCATTGATGTCACCAAGGAGAACCCTTTGATGCAATTAATGTCACAAATAAAGACCCTGTGATGTCATTAATGTCACCAATGAGAACCGTTTGATGCCATTGATGTCACTAATGAAAACCCTTTGATGTCACTGATGTCATTGATGTAATTAATGAAAAACCTTTGATGTCAGTAATGTCACCATTGAAAACAACTGATGTCATTGATGTCACCAATGAGGAACCTTCGATCTCATTGATGTTATTGATGTCTTTGCTGTTACTGATGAAAACCCTTTGATGTCAATGATGTCACAAATTAGGAACCTTTGGTGTCATTGATGTCATTGATGTCACCAAAGAAAACCTTTTGATGTCACTGATGTCATTGATGTAATTAATGAAAAACTGTTGATGTCAGCAATGTCACCATTGAAAACCCCTGATGTCATTGATGTCACAAACAATAACTCTATGATGTCATTGATGTCACAAAAGATTACCCTATGATGTCATTGATGTCACCAATGAGGACCCTTTGATGTTATGGATGTGACCAATGAAAACCCTTTGATGTTATTTATGTAAACAATGAAGAATCTGTGATGTCTTTGATGTCACCAATGAGAAGGGTTTGATGTCTTTGATGTCATTACTGTCACTTTGATGTCATGGTGGTCATTGATGTCACCAATGAACACCCTTTGATTTCTCTGATGTCACCATTCAAGATTCTTTGATGTCATTGTTTTCACCAAAGAGGACCTCTTGTTGTCATTGATGTCATTAATGTCTTTACTGTCACAGATGAAAATCTTTGATGTCACTGATGACACCAACGGACCCCTTTGATGTAATTAAAGTCACAAATTAGAACCCTTTGATGTCATTGATGTCACTAATGAAAACCCTTTGACAACACTTTGATGTCATTGATGTGACAGTTGAAAAGAATTGATGTTATTGATTGAATGAAAACCCTTTGAAAACCCTTTGATGTCACTGATGTCTCCAATGTACTCCCTTTGATATTATTGGTGTCACCAATGAGGGTCCCTTGATGTCACTGATCTCAGCAGTGTGGACCCATAGATGTCACTGATGTCATTGTTGTCACCAGTGCCAACCCTTCGATGTCACTGATGTCACAAATTGATGCCCTTTGTGTCACTGATGTCACCAATGAGAAACCCTTTAATGTCATTGATGTGACGAGTGTAAAACTCTGTGATATCATTGACATCCCCAATCAGGACCCTTTTATATATTGGATGCCATTGATTTTACCAATGAGAACCCTTGATTTCATCGATGTCACCAATGAGGACACTTTGATATCATTGATATCACCAATGAAGACCCTAGATGTTATTGATGTCACCAGTAAAAACATTTGGTGTCACTGATGTCACCAATGAGGGCATTTAATGTCACTGATGTGATCAATGAATGGCCCTTTGATGTCATTGATGTGACCAATAAAAAGCCTGTGATGTTACTGATGTTACCAATGAGGGTCTTTTGATGTCATTACTGTCATTGATGTCACCAATAAGATCCCTTGATTCCATTGATGTCACCAATGAAAACCCTTTGATGTCACTGATGTGACCAAAGAACACCTTTGATGTATTAATGTCACCCATGACAACCTTGATTTCATTGATGTCACTCAGTTTTCACATCACAATTGATTTTCATATCATTAATGATGCAACAATTGATCGTGTGATGTCACCATGACAGCACAATTGATTTTATGATGTTACTAATTATATCACTTCATTAATTGTGTAATGTTCAAGTAAGCACAGATATGATTATGTAACTTCAGCCTGGCATGACAATTCACTGTGATGTCATTTGTGACATCATAATTAATTGTGTATTGTTACTATGAGAGCACAATGACCTTGTGATGTCACTAGAAACATCTAAAGATCAATTGTGTGATGTTAGTTTAACAACACAATTGACGTGTGATGTCACTAATGACATCAATATTATGACATACAATGTTATTAAAAAATATGACAGAAATCCATTAATAAGACTAATGCGTAGGTGATGCGACTGGACAGAATGTGGCGCAGAGCCAAATTGATTGCTTTATCCACAAATATCTTCTATGTGTGTAAACTACATGGTTGTTTGAGGTGTGTTGAAGATCGAAGGTAGTGTAGTATGAGTGTCTCAGTGCATTTCATAACCATGAAGTTATGATGATTTAGAACAGGCAGGAACAATGCGCTGGTCCAGTGTCAAACATGATTGATGAGATCTGTCAGAACAGAAGAAAGCCCATTGCACAGTACATCGAGGCCCCTGAATAAAGACCCAGAGGACCCCAAATGGGGGCCCAGCAGCTCCCCCCAACCTCCATCCCCTCCGTCAGCCAATCTGACGTGCGAAGACAGTGGGGTGTTTGGTGGGACCAGAGGAGGCACCAAATGGCAAACTGGCTGAGGCAAAGAGCAAGATGGGAAACAATGGACCGGCAAGGGGGAGCCGAGCCCAAAAGGGGGGAACCCCCCCCCCCAATTCACACAGAAGGTGCCGAGCTGGCCAGGCAGCACCCACATGACTCGGAGTCAAATTGGCGCCATCTAAAGTCTTAATGGCACGACAGGAATTGTAGGCTGAATTCAAGAATACCATGTACTTGTTCTCCTCTGCATGTAAAACTGTTTAAAATTAATGGGTATTTATTGGCCGTAAAGGAGGATAGATTGACCCTGTGGGCCCCACAGAGCACCACCAGCATGGACCCACAGAGTGTAGTCTGTGGAGTTGGATTCTCTATGATAGACCGCAGCAAATGCTCCTGAAAGGTCCCTGAACAGAGCAGCACACAGTTGTCCTTTATTGAGGGAAGACAGTTTTATCAACAACTGAAAAAGCTTTTACTTTGTTCTAATCAAGACAAAAAACATATACTAAGAAAGAAGCTCATATATCCCACATTAGTTGCCAAGACTATAGACACCGCCACCCCTGTGGAGGGGCATCACTGAGGCCCCCCACCATGAAGCTGCAGCTATGATGGTTAAAAATGGTGATCAAAAGCCTTAACGATGGATGATTTATCAAAAGCTTGACAAGATACTTGTTTGATTTGAGGTGGCAAGTTTGACCACAGGGAGCTCTTCAGAGATGATATAGTGCTCCAAAATTCAGTAGAACCACCACAGGCAAAAAAGAGCCGACTGATAATATTTAGATTCATCCTTCCAAATGATGCCAATGTTCTTTGTTGTCTAAATGTTAACCAGTCCCCAGAGGTGCTGCTGGATCTAGCCTTGGACCAGGCTTTGTCTCTGATGTGGATGGCCTTGGAGAGCTGTTGGGAGAACAAAGAACTGTATCTGTTTACAATGTTGTTTATAATTCTGTTTTTTATAAGGGACATGCCCGTCAGCAATAACATGAGAAGTCTGTAAAAAGTCCCCCAGTGCTTTGGCAGAAGCAATAATAAATATATTATTATCAAGGTTAAAGTTTGTCATATAATTTTAAACATCCTGATGGTAAAATAATTATGCATTCATGTGGTGATAATTTTAGGTCAAGATTTAGGGAGGGAGACATGCTCAACAAGGCCCCTGGGCCTGACCTGGACAGCTGGATCTATAGATGGTGTGTAAAAATGACTGGTTGTAGATGCCAATGTAGCATCTGGAGTAAGGCAAATGACAGGGTCAAAATAGATCCTGGCTTAAGTGTTAGGAAGCATAACACCAATGCTGTTGATAAAGAACAAAATGCCTGCTAAAAGTAGTTTTTCCCCAACTAGTTTGGATTTACACCATTACCTCAGAACAACTGTCTGAATTCTTACTAAAGGTTTGAGCTGTCCATCAAGGAGACACCTAGGGCAGTGCCAGCTGATGACAGCCATATGAGCAGTCTTGTCCTTTAACAGAAAGGAAAAGACCAATCTAAAGAAATTTGTCTCATGGTTCTTTTCAGAGAGAATAGAGTTTGCTTTGACTCTTTATGATGATGGAGTCACCTACTACCAGAGTTGTGACCTAAAGTAAGTGTTGTTGACATGGATGAGGTTATTCTGAAGGTTAATAACAGCATACAAATATCATCCATGTGGTCCTGATTCTGCTGATCTAGGTTCTTCTTTTTCCAGACCGTGATTGGCACTAGAAACACTACACTTTTTAGGCAGTGACAATTTAGATTAGATCTGTTAGACCAGGTGATTATTCAAGATCTTGGTGGGTGAAACTGATCCAGGCTATGGGTTTTCTGTTGGCCTCGGCTATGGGTTCGATCTAAAGACCATTTTGCAACCATGTGGTTACAGAGTAACAAAGGCCAGGAAACATGGTGGTGTTGTTTGTTAGAAAATGAAGGTTTTGTGGCAAGTAAGCCCAGGAGTTCCTGTCCTCTTGGACCTGGTAAAGCTTGGAGGTCCAACCTTTGGCAGTTTGGCACTTTTTTATTTGGCTTGGTCAGGGCTTGGAGGTGAGTGGTGGCATTGGCACAAGAATAACTGTATGTAAAAAAAGATTTGACTGTAGCAAGCCTGCTACCAAAAACCAAATAAAAGAGCAGGATTTATCTTTGTTGACTGACACAATTACAATTGAAACACAAATATAATTACCACCCACATATGCTGAAGATCCGCCCTACTCTGTCTCTGATTGATTTGTAAAAATAATCAGGCAATATTTTCTGACCTTCCTACCTCTTCTTTTTTCTACTGGTGTGAAGTCTTTAGGTGAAGACTCCCTACCAGCACCACAGTGGCCATTATCTATATATATGGCTGCAATGGAACATATTTATAGCTCAGTTTTGATAAATGGCTCAGGCTACTTAACACTGTGAAAGATATTTTACAATTATTTTCGTACTTGTAAACACATTCTCGTTTGGCTGCAGAAATTGCTTCTTTTGAGATGTAGCCTATATTGAAGAATAACTTGTTCAGCTCAAGGGTTAGGTCAGTGGGGTCACACCTCGCCCCATATGGCTAATTAACAACCTAAATGCATTGTAGCTATTAGGATTTCAAACTAGCCAACACCTATATTTTAAAAAAACATCTGATACTATTAAATACTATACTGAGATACTTTTAGCACTACCAATAATACAACCACACCATCTATTTTCATTTATTAATAATCTGGCAAGGGTAAGTTATTTGGGGAAGTTTATTTGTGCAGAGCATTTTATATAGAGGCATTTCAAAGTATTTTAGAAAGCATAGAGTAATATTACGAAGTAAAATACACATGTAACATGACACAACTGTAGTAAACTTGCACCACTCACGCATTTAGTCCACCTGTTTTTTGGGGGGTTTTTTTGGCATGTCATCTTCCTCACCTTGTCAATGGCAGCAGCTTTGCATTTCTTTGTGATTAGGATTTGTGAGTCCTTGTATTCTTCACATTGCTCCATCAGAAGTGTTCGACTGTTGCAAAAACAAACAACACTCTCATTTTCAGTCTCTTTTTGTCATTTGATCATCTTTTCATCAATCCATCCATTAGGGCTTCTTATGTGCCCTGAGTGGGGCACAAAGGGAGGCTATGCCAGCCTGTCTAGAGTCAGCCTTGATTAGATTAGGCTGGACTGACTTGAGGCTTAATTTGGAGATGATGTTTGTTGAAGCAGAGCTTTCTCAGGTGAACATGACTTTTTTTTTTAGCAACGTTGATAGATAGTGATGATTTCTGTGACGCCAGTTTGTGTTTCTGACCATTTACTCTACTTTTCTAAAGCTGTCCTTTTTTGTTTTGTCCAAACTAAATAAGGCTGCTGTTACATGTAAAGCTTTTCCTGATTCTATAGCATCTGCAAAAAAGGTGAGTGAAACTAACTTGCAACAAAACATGGTCAAATAAATACAGACCTCCTCTTTTTTCCAACATTATTGTGACATTCCATCATGATCCCAAATTTCCTCCTAATCCCTCTTCTAACCAAGAATTGTGGCCTCTTCTGTGAACCTTTACCTTCATCCAAGTATTTTCAACTGTCTACCCCTCCTTTTGGCATCTTTTTTGTTTTCCCTTCTCTCTCTCTCTGTCTGTCTGTGTGTGTGTTTTCTTGTCTGTTCATAGCACTCCGTCCCTCTCCTGACGCCAATTAGCCTGCACACCTGAAACCAATTTACTAATCAAACTCCTGCAGTCTATAGAGCCTGACTCTCCTCTACAGGTGTCACCAGATTGTTCACTTCACCACTGTTGAACTTGCAAGGTTGTCAATTCTGGTGAAGTTAGAATTTTCCTCATGGGTCTACTTGCACATCTACAAGCCTCTGTTTTCCTGTGGAGCGCTACAATGAATAACAATTAAAGCAACACTGTTGCTGCAAACAAAGCAAGAGACAAAATGCTGGCAGGGAACTGCTGATTGTGTAAATTCATCAGTTAGGTTAATATATTCATTTTACCACTAACGTCTCCAGTGTATTTCTAACCTGACAGCTGCATTTTGTAAAGCTAATCTTTAAATTTTACAGCATGTTTAAATATTATATTTAGGAAATGAAGTGATGCAGGGCGGCTGTGTTTTATACAGTTATCTTAATGTAAAAAATCATTCTTCAGGTGGACATTTATAATCACAAAACACTGTCTTTGTACTAAAATGCCTTTGGGGGTAAATTAATCTTTAGAATTTACATTTATCTTAACATTTCAAAAGAGTAAGTAGCTTTGTTTGCCAATTAATTTCATAGGGAGTGGGAAACGTGCAGCACTCCCCTCAAGGCCTCCACTTCAAAGTCCTAACAGAAGCACATGTTAAGGGTTTCATAGTTCATCAAGTGAGCCTTACCAAGACTGCACAATGCTGAGTGAATCATAACAACAGTACAAACTGTGTAAAAATGACTGAAAGATCTACCCTAGTCATTTCAGTTGCTACATAATAAACTAAGGGTTTTATTTTCTTAAAATGTATTATACAGGATGGAGAGGAGAATTTCGAGCTTAAACCCACTAAAAAATGACCTGGAGTTAAAGAAAAAAACTTGACACTGAGCTGCTGGAATACAAGAAGGTATTTCAGTAAATGATATTTTGAATGTTATTGTTAAGGTTAAACATGGTTGTCATATACTTAATGCTTTTTTTCCAGCAGAGGCAATTCATTATTTAATGTATTAAAACATCGTCATTGTGTTTTGTTTTTGTTTCTATTGTTGTGCTAGAAATTTATTAATAATAGTCTGTCTGGCTGTGCCTGGTGCTACCATTAACAAGGATCCCTTTACTAACTGAATGTCCTCATTCAGTGGAGAAGAGTGGGAGTTTGGAGGGGCATGGGGGGGCTTGACATTTCTTTGGTTTATGTAGGTCAAAAGTGGTTTAAAAACTCATAAGAGTATAAAAAGCACAGGTAAAATGGAATCAGAGGGACCAAGCTGGTCAGTTTATTTGAGATTTATCCAATTGTGTCTATGGAGTGGATAGTAATGTAGAAGTGGCTTAGTGGCATGATAGAATTTAGGCGGATAAGAGAGTTGTGGAGTAACAGGGTTATTATAGATGATTGAAGTTCATCAGAATTCATTTTAATATCCTATGTTTATCGATGCAAGGATTCTTTTATTTGTTGTAAATGAGCGCCCTCATGTGGTGGGTGGTGGTAACCATAGCGATCGAAAATCGCCAGCTCGCTGATGTGTTTTTTAACAGATCTGAATTGTGAATAAATGCCATGAACCTGAGAGAAATTGTCAAGTGGTCTCTTCAGTCTGCTGGAATCGTGTCAGAATAGAGGGGTTACATGAGCATTGCATGAACCTAAAAAAATGCCAGACATTTCACTCATGATTAGATACTGTTGACACTGGGTAAAGGTATCCTGCCTATATGCTGTGAATGCAATGGCTGCAGAGGTCTGCTGTCAGGGGTAAGTGTTTTGATCCCAGCTGAGGTTCTGTACTTGGTAGACTCTTGCATGGGAGTGAGAAATGACTTTAAGGGGGCTTGAGGTCCAAAACGGTTTGATTGAGAAGTTAATCCTGCTGAGTTATGTTTCTGCTATCCTTCAAGCAAGAATACAGCCTCAGATCCTCAGTGTTAGGGCTCTGCTGGATGTTACTCTCAAGACATTACCTGTAGAAGCTGTATATGAGAACCTGAATAAGTTGGTTAGGGTTAGGCTCTCCTTAGTTTAAAGCTCACTCCGTGTAAACAGAGAAGGTCATTGTCTGGATACCTAAGGCCTTGTATTTCCCCAGGGCACAGGGCTTTCCCCAACATAATACAGGCTACACCACATATTTATGACATGTCAGAAACAGCTCTGTTGGTGTCTTATGCCCTGTATCCTGCTATAACTCCCTGCACTCACTGATAGAAAACCAGGTTTTTGTGTTTTTGCATGTAAGAGATAAGACAGAAGAGCAGCATAGGTCTTTACAGGTTGTTGTCTTTTGAATAGTAAGAAAAAAAACTATACATACAGACATTTCAATTACAAAGACAGGAGAAGAGAGGGGTTGAGAAAGACAAACAGGTTAAAATAGGAAGAACAGAAATTCTGTGAGAGAGATATGAGAGAGGGGTAAGGGAGTGGACAGGGAGCCCCAGGGCTTAAATGTTTGGTAGCCCTTTCCTCAGATCAATAAATCTCATTTCAAACACTGATCCTCCAACATCCTGCACGCACCTGTTGGCCTCTTTGAGAATGAAGGCAAAAATCAAAGGTAAGACAATTGAAAGAAAAGCTGTCAGGATTTTCAAAAAGGGACCCAAAAGCAAAACACCAACACAGCAAGTAAGCCTCAGCACCCACACATCTTGGCATCTGTACTCAATACATGTAAAAAAAATGAGTCTTTCTGATTTAAGAAGCAGCCATTTACAGTACTGAGGGATTTACTGACCATCAACAGCTGTCAGCAGCCCTGCTGAGGTCCTGTTCACAGTAAAGCAGCAGGGCTTACAACTCTCATAAAGTCATGTGATTCCCAACTGAAGGCTTAATAGCAGCTAGATAGCCAGATAATGTAAATATTTAGCTATTGATCACACTAGGAACCATTGTTAGAAGCTAAGGAACTTTACTGGTAGTACCACACTCCAAATTAACTGCATAATCTCTTGTAAGTTCCTGCCTGAGGAGGCTTATTTTACAATAAGTGGACCAGAATTGAGGTTTTGTTGAGGATCTTTGGAGAAAAGGACATCTAAGAAATCTGAGGTAAAAGTGCATTGTGTCATGTAAATGTACCATAATTTTTTGTCTTGCTTGAGCAACAGTCTAGAGCAGTGCTGGGATAAACATAAAAAAACTTACCAAAACTAAATCAAGTTCTTGTTTTGCAGTGTGGTGCCGCTTCATGAACAGACTCTTGAACAAGACGAATCAGGGTGTATCTGAAACCAGTGCTAGTACATTAGATAACCCTGAGTGAGGGCAGACAACAATGAAAAAGACTATGACTGAGCCACTAGCTGCAGGCATGGTTTCAAGAAAAAATCACCACTGGAAAAGGTTTTAATAAAATAGTAGTTAGTATACATTGCAAATCCTTTTCAGCCACAGTCTACAATAAGTGCAAAAATGATCAACTTGAGCAATTGTAATCCAGGGGACACTATTATTTAAACTTTATCTATTTTATTTTTTTGGGCCCATTTATTGTGCGGTTGTGCACATTAGGAAGCCGGCTTAGTTAGGCAGGGTCTGTGATTCTACGTTTATATTGTTATGCAACCCCCGACA
Source organism: Acanthurus lineatus (assembly GCA_029814665.1). Lineage (NCBI taxonomy): Eukaryota > Metazoa > Chordata > Actinopteri > Acanthuriformes > Acanthuridae > Acanthurus > Acanthurus lineatus. Next base: position 10,729 of record JAPZDV010000529.1, read on the forward strand.
TGGAGAGAACTCTATTGTGAAGTTTGCGGATGACACCACTATCATTGGCCAGATTTCCAACAATGATGAGTTTTCTTATCGGGAGGAAATCAACCATCTTGCAGAATGGTGCACAGAAAACAACTTATTGCTCAACATCAGCAAAAAAAAGAGCTGATAGTTGATTTTAGAAAAAAGGAGGCAAAGACATACAAACCTGTC
>JAPZDV010000530.1:0-10927 GCA_029814665.1 Acanthurus lineatus
AACTTTAGAGAAACATGGAGCCGCCAACAAAGTTTGAGGAGCCCAGAGGAGTATTACAACTACAAACTGGAATGAGTTCAAATGTGGAGGAACTTTGAATTAATGATTTACTGTAAATGAGGAGACAAAGTTCAGGTTTATGGAGCCGCTTCTCTTCCAGGAATGAATCAGAGCTGATAAACTTGATAAACCGGTTTCAGCTCTCAGTGAAACTGAGTCAGTCGTCGTCTGTGAGAGGTGAAATGGCGCAGAAAGGAGTTAACAGAGAAATCGTCTCTTGTTTGATCTGTTTAGATCTTCTGAAGGATCCGGTGATGATTCTCTGCCACTGGTTTAGATATGTGGATGACTCAGGGTCAAATCAAAACCCAAGAGGTACTGGCCTTCACTGAACACATCAACTCAGTGGACATGAACATAAAGTTCACTAGAGAAGATGGCAAAGACAATCACCTACCCTTCTTAGATTGTGATGTACAGATTGGAGAGGATGGGAGCCTCCACATTGGGGTTTACAGGAAGCCCACACACACAGACCAACACCTCCTCTTTGAAATTGAATTGAATTGAATTGAATTGACTCACCCCACCCACTGGAGCATAAACTGGGGGTCATCAGAGCCCTGCAACACAGGGCTGATAATATACCAACTAGTGCTTAAAGCCCAAACAAATGAGGGAAAAACACTTGAGGGAAGCCCTTAAAACCTGTGGCTATCCAAACTGGTCTTTTGGAAAAATGCTACATGCTCCAGCAGTAGCACCAACACGGTGAGAGTTGAAGGAAAATAATAAATGAAACAATGTAGTTATTCCATATGTGTCTGGTGAATCCAAAAAACTCAGGAGAATTTTCAACAAGCACCACAATCCTGTACATTTCAAACCTAGCAGCACACTGAGACAAAAACTGGCACATGCTAAAGACCATACTCCACATACACAGAAAAACAACCTGGTGTATGCAGTGCAATGCAGCGAGGAATGCAAAGACCTATATACTGGTGAAACCAAACAACTACTTAACAAATGTATGGCTCAACACAGAAGGGCTAACTCCTCAGATATGGACTCTGCTGTCTTTTTACACCTAAAGGAGAAGACACACTCCTTTAAGGACAGCAATGTACGTATTGTAGACAGAGAAGACAGATGGTTTGAGAGAGGAGTAAAGGAAGCCATTTACGTGAAAATAGAAAAACCTTCCCTCAGCAGAGGAGGAGGTCTACGACTGTGCCAATGTAGGCCAGAAGGTACGAAGTAAGTAGACCTAAAATAGCCCTGTAAATTAGAATACGTCAATGTTTAAGTGTATGTGTCGACAAACAAAACCATCCAACATGTTTATACAACAAACAATGATGACTGAGGACTTTGAAACTAGTGATAACCCTAAAAGCTCCATGAAACACAGCGTCCAGAGCATGTAAACTTTGAGATGAGGTGTGCAGACATGAAACATCACCAAAGTCCAGTACAGACATTAAATTGGCACCATTCTTTTTTCAGATTCAAAGGAAGAGTAAGATTTTATTCTGAACTAAAAACCCAATTTCAACTTTAATTTTTTTACCATTTGCTGAATATAAGATGTAAAATAAAGAGATTTGTAAATTAAAATACCAAGATACTGTATCTGTAGTTAGAAACAGATAAAAAAAGACACAAAACAATCTTTGAAACCTCCTCATCAAATTAAACGAAACTTAATTCTCAAATATATATTTATTGCAAATATTCAGTATCCTTTGTAATAACAGCATTTAATTAAATATTACAAATTGAGTCCATCCAACATATTAGCACACTAACTGAATTAGGAAAAATAGACTAACTGAAAAAGTTGTCCATTGTTCAGCTGTTGTAGATCTACAACAAACAGGATGATGTGGCTCTTTTTGTGAAGGTCCCTCCCTCTGTCATGGACCACAGGACTTCACAGAAACACCACCAGCTTAAGTGCACAAAGTGCAAGAGGGAGTCTGTGACTCAGTTCTCAAGCTCAAGTTGGATTCAGTTTAAGGTATAAATATTCTTGTAACAAAAGGAACTGAGAGCGGTCCTCACAAAGACAGCTGTACAACATCCACACAAAGATGATTTCTGTGAAGCACATGGTTCATGGCTGAGGGAGGCTCCTACATATAAAGAATGTCCATTTATTTGTTCTGTTTGCTGCAGATCAAAAAACAGCTGACAACAATGGACGAGCCACAGGAACGTGCCGGTAAGGATGTTTCTCCCACTTTAGATTCTTCACACTGACTGTCATGTGTTGTTCCAGTAAAGCTATGAATTCAGTGATATTCTGGTTTCAGGCTGGAAGAAAAAGTAAGACTTCGTTCTTCTTACAGGCTTAATTTGGATGTTTCTCCTCAGATTTTCAGTAAAATGTGTTGTAGTCATTCAGAAACATTAGCATATTGGAATCAGAAAATATTTCCATCAGAAGGCTGTAATATGTTGTTGAAAGCTAAAATTCAGATAAGGAATGCAGAGTAATAAGATCTTTATTGAGGAAACAAAGACTTGAGTTAGTCTGCAGAGGAACTGAACAAAAATCAAATGCAGTGATCTGACTTTGTTCTCCAGAATGAATTCCACTAACACTCCACCCCGGTATGTGGAGCCAAACTCTAAGTTAATAATTTCTGACCTTTTAAGATGCAAATAAGCATTTTCCTTTTTTCATTCTGTCCAGGTCAAACTCTACTCACTCTACTTTTGGCAGGCCTTACAGACCTCTCCCTGGTCATAACAGGATAATTACACTGTAAAAGTGGCAGAGGCACATGATAATACACTGCTGAACTCACGTAGGAGACAAGAGGTAACATGAGGACAAACACAATGAAAGTATTATTGTTTTACACTTGATGCACTGGAATTTTCCATCATAAACACAATTTCAGAATGGAGTATTCATCAAATGGACAAAGGCACTTTGCAGAGCTATATTAATTAGGGCCTGAGCATGCTAAGACTGATATAAGTGCTAATTACAGATATGTAGGGCACTGAAGTTACTATCTTACATTTTCTCATTGGTTTTATAATGTCAGTGTGCTAAGCTAGTATAATATGCTTTTACATGTGTATTAGTTAGTACACATCTTTATTTTTATTGGCTTTAACTATTGGTATCCACAAACTTATTTATTGTTCTTTCCCTTTGAAAAACAAACACTATCCCTTCAATAGTTTCATGAAGGCTGTGTATGTGTGAGAAAAAAAAGTGTGTCTGTTGAACCATGGACATTGTTTATAAAAGTTTCAAGAAAATGAAGATGGTTGTGTTTTGATTGTGTTTTCATTTCGATGGTGCAACACAAGTTTTGGTGTTTCCACCTTCTTACAGCAAGTTTTCAACAGAAGAAAAGTTAATTGTTGTAAAGATCCCACTGTCATACCCAATCAGGGAAACAGAGATAGTTTGTTAGGACAGCTGGCAACAACATCCAGCTTGTAATGCAGCAGTAAAGACCCTCATGAAAAAAAAGATAAGCAAGACATGCAGTACATCTTTACTTTAATTTGTGTTTAATCCAGAGACTGAATAAAAACGGATATCGAGTTGGATTCATTACTGGCTTAGGTTGAGAAGAAACTTGTAACTTTATCACACATCTGAGGAGGGTCTTGGGGCTGTCTTATATCAGCGTCGAGGTGGAGCACTGAGAGTGACAGGATATGGATCATGAATACTCACTGTGGCAGAAAAGAATTACAGAATCCGTAGAGGAGAGCTAGAATTCTTAGCTTCTCAAGTCAACTGTAATAGAACAATTCCACAATTATCTCTTCCATGCTCCCAATTTCACAGTGTTCAGCAATTATAACCCCTTTGTGTAAATAATGAAGACAGCAAAACTGACTTTTGTGGGGCATCATTGGATGTCAGAGTTGGCAGATTTTCACTTCACCCAGTGTGTCCCATACTATCAGCACTGGTCGTACCCGTGTCGGCCGTCGGGACAAATGATAATTCTCATTGGTGGTTTGCTAGCGAATCAGTGTCCAAGTAGAGAAATGGAAGTGACGAAGGTTAACAACAATGTAGTGAAGAGGATACAAACAGACGGCTCTCTCCATTCTTTCCCATCAGTGCCTTCAACGCAATAACTGGATATTCATTATGAGTTCAGTCATATTGTCAATTAATCCATCCACCGTGGTCACAAATGGAATGGAAATAGCACACACTTTGTTTTTCCAGCTGCTTGCTTGTTTAAGAAATTGCAAAGCTGCAGTGGCATACAGCATTCAAGGACAACACCATATCATCTCTAGTCCAACCCAGCAAAAGGTTTTAACAAAATGCTTTGAGTTGGCCTCAAACATCAGAAGAGATACAAAAACCCTCCTGGAAGGACTGTTTAACTTAAGTGGTACATGCATACAATTCCACTGTCCATAAGTCGACTGGTTTTTACCTCTGTTTCCTGCTGTTTGGTAGAGAGCCCACTTTGCCTGTTGATGTAATGTTTCCCAGAGAACAAGTCAGACCACAGTCGTATGCAGAATATGCTGAGAAATGGCAAGAATTAATGTGGGAAGGTCATCATGTTGCACAGAAAAACATGAGAAAAGCTGGTGAAAGAGGACAAAAACACTACAACCAGAGAGCATGGAGTTATGATTTGGAACCTGGAGATCATGTACTGATCCAGAATCTATCAGAAAGAGGAGGACCAGAAAAGATTCATGCTTACTCGGAAATCAAAGTGCATGTAGTAAAAAAAAGAGAAAGAATAAATAGCCCAGTGTATGTCGTGGGACCTCTGGATGGGGAAGGTAGAGAGAGAGAATCCTGAACAGAAAAAACTTCTGTTTCCTTGTCCTCACCCTTCTAATGCATGGAGCAAAAACCTGAGAGAAAGAAATCAAAGTTTTACAAATGAAAAGAAGTGTATTCAAAAGCCACAAGCAGAGGCTCAGGTTTTCCCAGAGAAATTTGAGCGTTACAGCGAGGAAAAGCATGCTGTGTGGATGCCTGGCCAGACTCAGAACACCCATCTAAACCGAACTGCCCAGCTCTTTAAGCCTACAACAAAACAGAACTCTAAGGTAAGAACTCTGCCAGACCCATCCAAAAAGAGAAGAGCCTGCCACAAGACGAAGAGGACGTTACTCAGGATAGAGGTCAAATGGAGGACACAAGACTTCAGGAAGAGGACTCAGGTTCTGAAGTCCCAGAAGCAGAACCTCATGTTGATGAGGTTACTCCAGTATCTTCAGAGGACAACAAGGAATCCAAGAAGACAAGACATTCCATAAGAACACCTCAACCAAGACGTATCCTTACACATGATGAATTAGGGAGGCCTAGCATTACAAACTTAAGAAAGAAGTGATACAGAAATTGTTCAAGTAAATACTAACAGTTAATGCTTATTTTAGAGTTTGTTCTTGTTTGACAAATATATTTGTCAAGTCTGGCAAAAAATACAGTTGAAGTTGTCAGTTAGACAATTTTTTAGAAATGGAGCAAAGCATAAGTTCAGGTAGGCCATGTAGTCAAGCTATACTCAGATCCAGCTCATCAGCTGATGTAGGCAAGCCATGTTAGCCCAATGGTATCTGATGAAATCCCTTCTTCCTATTCAATTTGGCACTCTGTTTAAACTGCCCCACCCTGCCTGCTTTGCTTTCTTCTTATGCATGCTGCTTCACAACCCACCTCCTCCCCAGCTCCACCTTCTCATGTTGTTCTGACTTATCAATGTCATTCCTGTTGTCAGTGATGCTTGCTCTGTTCTGTCAGGTTTTGCTGCTGCACTTCCTGCCTGATGCTTTCCACTTATGCATGTGGAAGAGGAGGGAGGTCCCAAAACAGAGCCACACCGCCACATTTTAATCTTGTAATTGTTACTGCAATAAAACTCTTTGACTTAAGTGATCCTGACTAAAATTTACTGCAAGGTAGTTTATCTATACAGCACATTTTAGCAACAAGGCAACTCAAAGTGCTTTACATCAAGCATAAAAGATAAACACACAGAAAACAACATTTAAACACACAATACAAACCGTGTCATAAAAAAAACAAGAGAAAAGGAAATACAAACAGAAAAAAACGAATAAATGTTATAAAATTCCAGAAGAAAAGTTACAGTGCAGTACAAATATTGATTTACATTAATATATATAAGTGTGTGTGTGTGTAACTAGGAGTACTATAAATCAAAAGCATGTACAAAGTGGATATATGTGCTACACTCAAAATGTATCAACATTTTTTTTGTAATATTGTATAATAATATAAATATTTTCTAAAGGCTTCACTCTGCACTAATTCAAACACTTACATATGAGGGTTGAGGGCAGAAATGAATTATTCCATATTTTATGTAAAATGGGACCTTAGTTTGTAAAGGATAAGAAGAGCGGAACCAATGAGCCAAAGTGGTGTTACATCCAGGTTCCCAACTGATAGGGTTTTCGCCCATCTCTCTAGAGGAAATTTGGGAGGAAAGATAGATGTTTTGTGTCTTTATTCCTCTGAACCTTGCTTTTATTTTTGTTAGTTTGCTCTTTTTTTAACCTGTTTTGGGATTGTACACTATGTTAATAACGAAGTCATACCTCCTAAAGCTAAACAGAATTAGCACAAGTGTGTTGAGTGTTGTTTCCAAATTTAAGTCTCCTCTAATAAATTTTAAAAAGCATAAGCTGGTAAAACTGCCCACCGTGGCAAATGACATGCGCACAATTTATTGTATACAGTCCTGACATTACAAAACATTGCAAAGCATTATATGTAAGGTTGGCTCTGAACACTTGGCATATATTTCTGAATCCAGTAATTTTTGTGAGTAGACTGTTTGTAAGATTTATGAGAGAACTTGTAGCAGAAAAGCACTTAGTTCAAGTTAAAGGTGTTGTTCTGAATCCTGTGAGTGTGAACTAAACTGTTGTTTTGTCTTCATTAGCATTCCTATGAGACATGTCTAGTGTTTTTCTACTTAGGACTGTCTGACACAACTAGTGGTTTAGAGGAACAGTATATTGTGTCATTTTCCAGTGAATGTATAATGATTTCAGAGTGTAACTCTTGTCTGGTTTATTTGTACTATATGAAAGTAGCTATTAATTAACAGTATTAATGCTGCAAAAAGGCACTTTAGGGTAAATAATTATGTTCACTTAAGAATGTGGTACCACTTAGGTCTTTATGGAGGAGACGCATTTTAACTGACTCTATTGAAACAAAACATGGACACTGACTCAAAAAGGGGCATTTAAACAGAAAAATGCTATGGTCAAGGAAAAGTTTTGTTTATATCATGTTTCTTTAGTCACATCGTCAATTCATCTTCAAAGGAAACTGGAAAGAAAGATAGATGTTTCATGTCTTTATTCCTCTAAACCTTGTGCCTTTTTTTCAGGGATCTGAGACATTAAATTGAAAACCAATTTGTTTCAGTGGTTCTAAATTTTGGGACCTGTAACATTAAGTAAGGCTGAGTGTTAGAAATTGCCACATGTGACTCAATGGACTTGGGAGGCCTACCAATATGCTGATGGATTAAGATGATACAACTACAAAAAAAAAATTTAAAGAAAGAAAGAGACTAGTTATCTATCCTATAGCCATGCCATTGTAGTCAACAGATAATTCTGCATATGTGACTGTACACTGGTCAGTACTTTTCAAAAGTGTTAAAAACTGTCATCTTGAAGCCTGCTGTGAGCCGATGACGAGGCTTTGCTGCCCACTCCCTCAGCAAGATCTACACCCTGCTTGGCATCACAGGAGCTGCCCAAAAGAGAGCCATCAGATCCACCGCAGAGGCTGCAGAAAGAGCCTCTAGGTGGATCTACATCAAAAGGTCCGAGAAGTGGGCCAACGCTGCTGGGACACAAGTCGGGGTCTGATCACCCCTGGCTGGGTCGCCTGAGGGAGGATGTCTGATGTTGAGAGACCCAAAACACCTGATGATCTCAGGAAACATCACTGATGATGTCTCCCAGTGCATCCACTGATGTATCTACACACCTTGAAGTTAAAGAATTTGTGATACAAGCTGTATTCCTAAAGGAAAATGTTTACCACCTTTCTTTTTTTATGTTTTAGTGGGGGATGGTGCAGCACACCAAAGTTATTATTATACCTTTTTCATTGATTTTGTAATGTCAGTGTGCTAAGCTAATGCAATAAACTTCAAACAGTGTATTACTGTAATACTCGTCTTCATTTTCACAGGTTCAGCTATCGGTGTCCACAAACTTGTTTGTTTTACTTTCCCTTTAAGAAATGAGCACTATCCCTTCAGGAGTTTTATGAGGACTTTGTATGGTGCAAGAGAAATAAAGTGTCTCTGTTGAGCTGAGGACTTAGTAAACTTTGCAAGAAAAGTAAGATGTTTTTGGTTGTTTATTTTGGTGTAGAAACATATGCCATGCAAAACACATCCAAATGAGCAAAGACATCAAGTCTTTTTGATTTGTTTGAATTTCACCTCTTGCCTGAATGATTTTGGCTTAAATAATTGAACCTCTGTCCATGTGTACAGATGCACGAATAGTCAAACCAGCCTCCCATTGGTGAACATGACATAAACAAACCTCTGATTGGTTGAAAGGCTCTACCAGAGCATTATTGGAAAACAAATATAGCCATTGGCATCAAAGCCAACATTAACTACAGACAAAAAGACTATCAAATTTCGATCTATGAGTATTAATTTATTGTACAAAGATGGACAACTTCCAGGCTGGATTAAAAAGTGTCAGTAAGGGCTATTCGGGGCTACAAGGGCACTGCTAGAATGGCACCGTTGACAGCTCTCAGGGGGAAAAAAAGGGGAAGGACCTACAACTTGTAGTGAAAAAGTAATTACGTCATCAATAAACTATACAGATTATTGTCATATGTCATAAGCTGAGTTTCAGAGGATTACATAGACTGGAGAAAATTCACTTAACTATCATACAGTCTATGGCTGCGGTATTTGACAGCTGCCAGAAAATTTAAGGTGGAATGTTTTTTTTCATGTTACTCAGTGCACAGGTTGACATCTTGAATAAATCAAGTCACCTTAAATGTCAAAATAATAACTGACCATTGGTTTATTTTGATTGTCTCTCTTGTGTAATATAGCCTGCAATTTAGTGATGATCGGATCATGAAGCACTCTAAGAAGTGTTTATGGATTTAGCCATTTATGTAAACTGCACATATTCTGTTTCCTCACTTGGAGAAAAAAGGCCTGGAGCACCGGCATCACTACATTTACAAACAACCCTGGATATCATCAACTTTCTACGAGAAGCTTGCTAATAAACCTCTGAGAGGATTGCGCCAAAATGTGATGTGAAAATCGCAAAATTGTGCAAAATTAGCAGAATAAATTTAAAATAGCTTCCTGTTTGGTTTAGGTCATGACTCCAAGAAGCCTTTGGTACATCTTGATGGGACACATGGGCCCACAAAACTTTGTATCTATGGGTGAAACACACTGTGAGAGAAATGCATATCAAATAGAATTCAACATGTCTCAAAATAAATTGTTTGCCATGGCAAAATGCGCAGAATAGCTGCCCCACCACATTTTTAATCCAAAACAAAAGTTTTAAATAGCTTTTTATCACAAAGGTTTTATGAGTATGTTCACAAAATTCCAAATCATTCAGATAAATTTTGTGGGAGGAGTTTGTTGAAGTATGACACATAGTCATTGGGAGTCGTTTCCTGTGGCCAGTAGGTAGCACTATTAATATGACTAAATATTGGCATATGGACATGTTCAGTTTAGACAATGTACAAGTGTTATTTTTCATGGTGAAATACTAGAAAATGGCTGCCATGTCACGGCCCCATGGTTAATCAAAAAATGGAAACTTTTGATATCTTTTGATCTCAAACATGTTAAGAATGCACACAGCAAATTTTATGAGGACTGGATTAAATCTTTAGGAGTTCTTTGAAACACCAAACGGTTAAATCGCCAAAAACAGTTGTTTAATACCAAACAGCTGACTTCCTGTTGAGTTTAGGTGTCAAGAGACTATTTTATAGACCTGGGTATGTTACATATGTGATCCAAATTTCATAAATGTAGGTGAAACTGGTCAAGGGGGCTGAAGTTTAGGGGGCACTAGTGAGACAGTTTGCCAAACCTAGTAAATATGTAAATTTTGATCATAGATAACATGTATGCTAAAAAATATGTTAAAAATCTCCAAAAATAAAATTAATTTGGTAAAATAATAATAAATGGAGCAATTTCCATAGGGTCCTTGCACCCTCGCTTAATAGTTAAACCCAATAAAATAAAGATGTGTACTAAGTAATACACATTTAAAAGCATATTATACTAGCTTAGCACACTGATGTAATAAAATCAATGAGAAAATGTAAGACAATAGCTTCAATGCCCTACATGTCTGTAATGAGCACATATATCAGTCTTAGCGTGCTCAGGCCTTCATTAAAAAGCTACGAAAAGTGCCTTGGTTCATTTGATGAATACTCCATTCTGAAATTGTGTTAATGATGGAAAATTCCAGTGCATCAAGTGTAAAACATTAATACTTTTATGGTATTTGTCCTCATGTTACCTCTTGTCTCCTATGTAAGCTGAGCAGTGTGTTATCATGTGCCTCTGCCATGGTTTCAGAGTAATTACCTTGTTATGACCAGGGAGAGGTCTGTAAGGCCTGCCAAAATGAGTAGAGTTTGACCTTGACAGAATGAAAAAAGGAAAATGCCTATTTGCATCTGAAAAGGTCAGAAATTATTAACTTAGAATTTGGCTCCTCATATCAGAGTGGAGTGTTAGTGGAATTCATTCTGGAGAACAAAGTCAGATCACTGCTTTTGATTTTTGTTCAGTTGCTCTGCAGACTAACTCAAGTCTTTGTTTCCTCAATAAAGATCTTATTACTCTGCATTCCTCATCTGAATTTTAGCTTTCAACAAAAT
>JAPZDV010000531.1:0-10925 GCA_029814665.1 Acanthurus lineatus
AAAGAGAGGCAATGGAGAGCTATATAACCGACTCGGTGGCGGCAGGTTTGATTCGCCCATCCTCTTCTCCTGTGGGGGCGGGTTTTTTTTTCGTAGAGAAAAAAGACGGTACTCTACGCCCTTGTATCGACTACACGGGGTTGAATGAAATAACTGTTAAAAATAAATACCCTCTTCCCTTAATAGACTCTGCATTCAACCCACTGCACGACGCAAAGATCTTCACTAAGCTGGACTTAAGAAACGCCTATCATCTGGTCAGAATTCGCGAAGGAGATGAGTGGAAGACGGCGTTCAATACGCATCTCGGACACTTTGAATACCTAATCCCTCATCAATGATGTGCTCAGAGACCTTTTAAACAGAGTGGTATTTGTCTATTTGGATGACATATTGATTTTTTCTCGCTCCCTAGAGGAGCATGTTAACCATGTTCGTGATGTGTTGCACAGGCTTCTCGAGAACAAACTCTACGTTAAAGCAGAAAAGTGTGATTTTCATGTGGACACTGTGAATTTTTTAGGCTATGTGGTGGAGAAAGGACAACTCAGGGCCGACCCTGCCAAAGTGGAAGCAGTTAAGAGCTGGCCAGTTCCGTCAACTCGCAAGGAGCTGCAACGTTTTCTGGGGTTTGCAAATTTCTATAGACGGTTTATAAAGAACTATAGCCGAATAGCGGCCCCTCTATCTCAGCTCACCTCGAGTAAGGTGAGGTTCACATGGTCTGATGCTGCAAATATGGCGTTTGAACGTTTGAAAATTATGTTTACTGACGCCCCTGTGCTTGTCCACCCAGATCCCGAGCAGCAGTTTGTGGTCGAGGTTGATGCCTCGGACTCCGGGGTCGGGGCCGTCCTCTCCCAACGCCTGCCTGCGGACAAGAAGCTCCACCCCTGCGCCTTTTTCTCCCGTCGACTGACCCCGGCGGAACGCAATTACGACGTGGGAAATCGAGAGTTGCTGGCGGTGGTGTTGGCTCTGCAGGAGTGGCGGCACTGGTTGGAGGGGGCTGCCCAACCATTCATCATCTGGACAGACCACAAGAATCTGTCCTACCTCCGCGCGGCCCGGCGTCTGAACTCCCGTCAGGCTCGCTGGGCTCTTTTCCTAGGTCGATTCCGCTTCGCCCTTACTTACCGCCCAGGCTCGAGGAATGTGAAGCCCGACGCTCTCTCCCGACAGTTTTCTCTTGAGGGGGAAGAGTCTTCCAGCGAGACCATCCTCACTCCCAGCTGCGTGGTGGGGACGCTGAGGTGGCGGGTAGAGCAAAAAGTCCAGGAAGCTCTCCAGGGCCAGCCGGCACCTGATGGCTGTCCCTCTGGCCGGTTGTTTGTCCCTGAGCCCATTAGATCATCAGTGCTGACTTGGGGACACGCCTCCCGGATTGCCTGCCACCCAGGAGTACACCGGACCCTTACTCTCGTGCAGCAGCGCTTCTGGTGGCCCTCCATGGCGGCGGACGTCCGGGCCTTCGTCGCCGCATGTACAGTATGTGCCCGAAACAAGTCTTCACATCGCCCCCCAGCAGGCCTCCTTCAACCCCTACCCATTCCGCCACGCCCCTGGTCGCATATAGCAGTTGATTTTGTCACCGGTCTCCCCCCTTCAGAAGGTAACACCACCATACTAACCATTGTAGATCGTTTCTCCAAGGCGGTCCATTTTGTCCCCCTTCCCAAGTTACCCTCCGCCTTGGAGACAGCCAACTTGCTGATAAACCATGTTTTCAGACTGCACGGCATTCCCCAGGACATAGTGTCTGACAGAGGCCCCCAATTTACGTCGCAAGTTTGGAAGGCATTCTGCCAAGCTTTGGGAGCCACGACCAGCCTCACGTCGGGGTACCACCCCCAATCCAACGGACAGACTGAGCGAGCTAACCAGGACCTGGAGACCGCTTTACGCTGTGTCGCCTCCAGACTCCCCTCCTCTTGGGCCACTCACCTTCCCTGGGTCGAATACTCACACAACTCCCTAGTCAGCTCCGCTACAGGTATGTCGCCCTTTATGATAAATTCTGGTTTCCAACCCCCCTTGTTCCCTACTCAGGAGTCTGATGCAGCAGTACCATCTGTCCGAGCCCAGTTTCGCCGGGTCAGGAGGATATGGCGGGAGACGCGAGCTGCTCTAGGGAGGACAGCGGAGCGAAACCGGCGGCTGGCAGACCGCCACCGGATCCCAGCTCCTAGTTACAAGGTGGGACAGCAGGTGTGGCTTTCAACGCGGGATCTTCCCCTCCAGACAGACTCACGGAAGATGTCCCCCAAGTTTATAGGCCCATACCCGATAAACAAAATCATAAACCCCAGTGCCGTCCGCCTCAGCCTCCCCTCCTCACTCAAGGTCCATCCAGTGTTTCACGTCTCCCTCCTGAAACCCGTCACCGAGAGCCCTCTCCAACCCCCAGCTCCCTCACCACCTCCCCCTCGTCTCATTGAGGGTCATCCGGCATACACGGTGGACCGGATTTTGGACGTCCGCAGGCATGGCCGAGGGTACCAGTACCTGGTCGACTGGGAGGGGTACGGTCCCGAGGAGCGCTCGTGGATATCCCGCTCCCTCATCCTCGACCCGCAACTGCTACGGGATTTTTATGACAGGTATCCCGGAAAGCCAGGTAGGACGCCAGGAGGCGTCCATTGAGGGGGGAGTACTGTCATGGTTAAAGTGGTCAAGTGGTCATAAAGTGACCAAAGAAAAAGAGTGCAATTTAAATATGGGCTGTTCATAAGTGTAACATTCTGGATTTTTGTCATGTTGTTTCCTGTTTTATTTTGTAATGTTAACCTCTTGTGTCGTTTCAGTTTCCTGTGTTTTCCCGCCTTTCATCAACCACACCTGCGGCCACTCACTCACCTGCCCCTGATTACCCTATTACCATCCCTGTGTATATATACCCACCAGTTCCTCATGTCTTTGTCGAATTGTCTTTGTTCCCTGTGACCTGACCTTCTAGGCTTCGCTGTGTTTTTTTTCTGTGATTTTTGAACTTTGCCTGTACCTTTTGGATACTGGGACTTTTGCCTTTTCCCTGTCTGTTTTTGTTAGCCTTTTTGTATTTCTTGTTTACATTTTGCTTTTGATGGACTTTAGTAAAGACCGTGATTTTTATTTTGAACCTCACTCAGTCTCCTGTGTGTTTCTATGCATTTGAGTCCAAGTTTTATCAGAGTTGTTACGGAACAATCTGGCCATGTCGGACACAGCAGAGAACGATGTTCTCCTTACTGCTCTCCACTCTCAAGGGCAGTGGCTACAAGACCATGAACAGGCGTTGAAAAAGTTGGTCGGAGGTGTTCAAGAGCTTCATGTGTGCCAAGATGCCTTCCAGGATGCCATGAAGGAGCAGCTACATGCACTCACTGCCCAGACTCAGCAGTTTTTGACGCTCCTTGACAACCAAGCTCCGGTGGTGGCTGCCTCAACCCCTCCTGCTCCTGCAACAACGCCTGATCCCCAGCCTGCCCTTCGCCACAAACCGTGCGCACCCATTGAAAGGTATGACAGGGATCCTGAAACCCACCCTTCCTTTCTGACTCTCTGCTCCTTAACGTTTGGCCTCCAGCTGTCATCGTTTCTCACTAAACATTCCCATGTTGCCTTTATGATCACCAACCTCACTGGAGGGGCACGAGAGTGGGCTACAGCTGAGTGGGACAGACAGTTGCCAGTATGCCAGTCTGAGAAGGCTTTTTCTGATGCCTTAAGAAGAGTTTTTGAACATTGTACCCCTGGTCGTGAGTCAGGGGTTTGTTGGCTCTTAAAGAGGGAAGTAGCTGTGTGGCTGACCATGCCATTCGTTTTTGGACTCTGGCTGCTGACAGTGAATGGAACCCTCAGTCCCTGTCTGATACATTTCTGCATAGCCTTTTTGATGATATTAAAGATCATCTTGCTCCACTTGATTTACCCTCAGACTTTGACGCTCTGGTTGCATTAGCTATCAAGATTGATAATTGCCTTTTTGAAAGAAGGAAAGAGAAAAGTCGTGTTGAGAGGAGAGCCCCAGCCCACTGGGGGCAGTCCACTTCCTGGTTTCCAACTAAACATCATTCCAGTTTGGCTGGGAGCTCCAACGAGGAAGTTACAGCACCTCTTGGGGAGAAGGAGGAACCTATGCGCCGCCTTAGGAAGGGAAGATGCATCTATTGTGGTCCCCGAGGACATTTCCTGGCAGCATGCCCAGTAAAAGGCTGTGCTCATCAGTGAATGGAGGGTTGCTGGTGAGCAGAACTTCCTCTTCAAGACTCTCCCATGCACTCACCCAGGCCCATATTTCCTCTCCTTTGGTTTCCTTGGAATTGGCTGCTTTTGTGGACTCTTTAGCTGATGAAAACTTCATGGATTAAGGCCTTGCTTGCCCGCTCCAGCTGCAACTCGAGCCTCTCCCTTACCCCCTGGTGGCCCATGCCTTAGATCTAGGGTGGGGAATGTCCGGCCTCCGGGCCATATACGGCCGCGAGACCATTTGACCAGGCCCCCAAGGCATTTTTCATATTTAATATAGTAAATATATCTATCTATATATATTTATATATATAGATATAGATATAGATAGTATAAATAAAAAAGAATCAGGGAAAAAAACATCTACAGCCATTGACAGCCATTTTCTGAAATAAAATAGACAGCTTTGTATGTCCGAGTCAATGTCAGGGTCATGTGATTTTACGTGATGTATTGCGCTGCAACAGTTGACGGCAGTGGCTGACTTGATTGACAAGGGCTGCATCATGGCGACCATTAAGAAAAGAAAGGTGGATTTTGAATGCCAGGTATTCCAGGAAAAATGGACAAATGATTTTTTTCTTTGTTGAAGTGAAAGGCAAGCCAGTGTGCCTAGTATGTGGCGAGGCACTGGCAGTGATGAAAAAGGCAAATCTTGAGTGCCATTACACCTTGAAACATGCTAAACTCCACGAGTTGAAAAGACAAATGTGTTTGGATAAAATAAATGCTCTTCATTGGAGTTTGAGTGCCCAGCAAGCAGCTTTAACAAGACCACAGAGCGACGGAGAGAACATTACATGTGCAAGTTACTGGTGAATGAATTAATAACTAAGAATCTGAGACCCTATTCTGAAGTAGAGTTTGTGAAGGAGTGTCTCATTGCCACCACAGAGCTGCTTGCGCCAGACAAGGTGAAATTATTTCAAAACCTAAGTTTGTCTCAAAGAACCGTTTCAGACAGAATTACTGATATGGCACAAGGTATTGAAAAAACACTGGACACTCCAAGAAACTTTTTTTTTTCTCTGGCCTGTGATGAGACAGCAGACATCACAAACTCATGCGTGGGATCACGGCTGAGTTTGATACGAAGGAGGAGTTGCTGTCTTTGCAAGCCATGCACGGCACAACCAACAACAATTTTTAACTGACATTTGAGAAGTTGAGTGGCATCGCTACTGATGGAGCACCCACGATGGTTGGCGCACAAAAAGGGCTGACTGTCTTAGTAAAAATAGAAATGAGCCGCCTGAGTCTGGATCCAAATGATTTACTTGATGTCGCTGTATCATACTTCAAGAGAGTCTGTGTGCACATTCCCTGAAGCTTAACAATTTGATGAAAACTGTTGTGTCCATCATAAACTTCATCAAAAGCAGAGGGCTGAACAACTGCTGGTTCAAAGAGCTGCTCAGCGAGCTTGAGTCAGAGTACGGTGATCTGGTTTATTTTTGTGAGGTGCAATAGTCACGCAAATATGCTCCCACGGTTTTATGCACTGCGGGAGGAAGTCAAGCACTTCATGGAGATGAAGGGAAATCCTGTCACAGAGCTCAGTGATGGCAAGGGGCTCAGTGATCTAGCCTACATGGTGGACATTACCAAGCACCTGTCAGAACTAAACATCAAGCTGCTGTCCCAACCAGCTCGTGAGCTCTCTACTTTCAAATGTGAAATCATTTGAAGTGAAGTTAAGGCTGTGGCAAGCACAACTGGAGAGGGGAAACACTGTGCACTGTCCCACTCTGCAAGAACAACAGCCTGATGTCATGACTGAATATGCTGGTGAGTGTGCAAAACTCATTCAGGCATTAGATAAGAGGTTTCATGATGTGAAAAATGTACAAAAGGAACTGGACATATTTGCTATGCTGCTCAATGTGCAACCAGTTGATGTGCCAGAATACCTCCAAATCGAAATAATTTAGCTGCAAAGCAACAACGAGTTCAAAGCTAAGTACAACAACCTCCCTCTGCTTGACTTTTACAAGCTGTACATTGGTGCTGAGGATTTTCCCATCCTGAGGAGAAATGCCCTTAATTTTGCATCTCTGTTTTGGACAACATACCGCTATGAACAATTTTTTTCAAAACTGACTCTTGCAAAGACTCGCCTCTGCTCAAGGCTGACTGACCCAAACTTGGAAAACCAGCTTTGAGTAGCATCATCATCAATGCCAGCTGACATCAGACGCCTCGCCAAAGATAAACAGTTCCAGCCATCGCATTAGGTGAGTCTGACATGCATAGAAATGATGATCCTCAATGCTATCAGTCCTACCTCAGGGTTGTATGAACTCTAGAATGTATGTCACTAAATTGTAAGGCCCTTGGAGTACATTATAAAAATTGATTTGGCCCTTGATGTAAAAAAGGTTCCCCACCATCTAAAGCTTAGATGGTCGTCTCCTCTGCCATGTGTCTCTCCGGACTCCCACTCCTACTCTCCTCATGTCTGATAACCATTTATAGACTATTTCCTACTACGTTATTGACTCTCCTGAACTTCCTCTAATTCTTGGTTTTCCCTGGCTTACTACGCACAACCCGCATTTAGACTGGTCTACGGGCACTATCCTGGGCTGGAGTAACCAGTGTTATTCATCTTGTCTCCTATCTGCTGATCTCCCCAAGCCTGCTGACTCATCCTAAGAGTTCCCTGATCTGTTTGGCGTTCCCTCTGCCTACATGGATTTAAAGGAGGTTTACAACAAGGTCCGTGCTACTTCCCTGCTGTCTCACAGACCTTATGACTGTGCCATCGATCTCTCTGGGACGTTCCTCCCTAAAGGCCGCCTCTACTCCCTGTCTGCCCCAGAGAGGGAAGCCATGAATGAATACATCAAGAGCTCCTTAGCTGCTGGCATTATCCACCCCTTTTCATCTCCTGCTGGTGCTGGATTTTTCTTTGTGGATAAAAAGGACAAGACTCTGCGACCGAGTATTGACTACACGGGCCTGAACGACATCACTATTAAGAACAGGTACCCTCTCCCTCTTATGTCATCCGCCTTTGAACTGTTGCAAGGAGCCACCATTTTCACTAAGCCTGATCTCAGAAATGCATACCATCTTGTTCGTATTAGGGAGAGGGATGAGTGGAAGAACGCTTTCAACACCCCTAGTGGCCATTATGAATACCTGGTGATGCCTTTTGGACTTACTAATGACCCAGCAGTTTTTCAGTCCCTGGTCAATGATGTTCATCGTGATATGCTTAACCACTTTGTCTTTGTCTACCTAGACAATAGTCTGATTTTTTCTTAGAGTGAAGGTGAGCATGTCCAGCAGGTCCGGCAGGTATTTCAGCTGCTGTTGGAGAACCAGCTTTTTGTCAAGGCAGAAAAATGTGAATTTCACCAGCAGTCAGTCTCTTTCCTGGGGTTGGAAACCAAATGGATCCTGCCAAGGTTAGTGCAGTTGTTGACTGGCCAATACCCTTTGACCGCAAACAGTTGCAGAGATTTTTGGGGTTTACTAACTTTTACAGATGTTTTATCAGGAACTACGCCGCCATAGCAGCCCCCTTACATGCTCTCACATCTCCTGGTTCTAAGTTTCTGTGGAACACTCAAGCGCAAGAGGCCCTCAATACCCTGAAGCACTGGTTCACCTCCTCACCCATCCTCTCCATGCCAGACCCCAAACTTCAGTTCATTGTTGAGGTTGATGCCTCACATGTGGGGGTGGGGGCAGTACTTTCTCAATGCTCTCTCAAAGACAACAAGGTTCACCCATGTGCTTTCTTTTCCTGAAAGTTGTCCAAAGCAGAGAGAAACTATGATGTGGGTAATCAGGAGTTGTTGGCAGTAAAGTTGGCCTTGGAGGAGTGGAGACACTGGCTGGAGGGGGCTGAACTGCCATTCCTAGTGTGGACGGACCACAAGAACCTGGAATACATCAAAACAGCCAGGAGGTTGAACTCAAGTCAAGCCAGGTGGGCTCTGTTTTTAAACCGATTCAACTTCACCCTGTCTTATCGCCCTGGCTCCAGGAACACCAAACCAGATGCCCTCTTCCACCAGTTCGAACCCAATGACTTTCCCAGAGCCCCCTCAACCATCCTGCCTCTTGTGCGTGTGATTGGAGCTGTGACTTGGGACATTGTGAGTGAGGTGAGACAAGCACTGGAGGGGCCTCAAATTCCTGATGGATTTCCTCAGAACCTTCTCTTCATCCTGATCCCGCTTTGTCCACAGGTGCTGCAGTGGGGTCATGCCTCCAGGGTGAGCTGCCATCCAGGGGTGAGTCGGACAGTAAGTCTGCTGAAGCAGCAATTTTGGTGGCCTTCTTTAATGTAAGATGTGGGGGAATTTGTCTCTGCCTGTTCTGTTTGTGCTCAGAATAAGACTTCACGACAACAACCGCATGGGCTGCTTTGTCCTCTTCCTGTACCACGATGACCCTGGTCCCACATATCTTTGGACTTTGTCACTGGTTTGCCCCCTTCTGAAGGTAACATTGTTATACTCACCATTATCGATCGCTTTTCTAAGATGGCACACTTTGTTACTTTGGCAAAACTCCCCTCTGCCAAGGAGATGGCAGAGGCCATGTTGTCTCATATTTTTTGCTTGTATGGCCTGCCACAGGATGTCATTTCAGATAGAGGGCCTCAGTTTGTTCCTGGTTCTGGAAGGAGTTCTGTTGACTGATTGGTGCCACAGCCAGCCTCTCCTCTGGCTTCCAACCCGAGTCCAATGGCCAGACAGAACGTTACAATCAGGAACTGGAGACAGGTCTAAGACACCTAGTCTCCCAGAATCCATCCCTGTGGAGTGAACAGTTGGCATGGATTGTATATGCACACAACTCACTTCCCGTCTCTGCCACTGACCTGTCTCCCTTTCATTGTGTTTATGGGTACCAGCCACCACTGTTTCCAGACCAAGAGGGTGAGGTTGCTGTGCCATCTGCTCAAGCCCTGGTTCGTTGTTGTCATCTCACCTGGAAAAGGGCTCGGGCAGCTCTTCTTCGGGCCTCCAGACGCTGCAAGAGGGAGGCTGACAAATGATGTGCTCCAGCCCCTCTGTATCGTGTGGGACAGAAGGTTTGGCTTTCTACTCAGGACCTGCCTCTCCGTGTGGAAAGTCAGAAGCTGGCTCCCAGGTTTGTTGGACCCTTCCCCATCTCCGAAATCATTAATCCTGTGGCTGTGCAATTGTGTCTTCCCCATGGAGGACCATGAAGGCTCATCACACCTTTCACATCTCCAAAGTCAAACCGGTGAAGATTAGTTCCTTGGTCGTGGTTTGAATCATATGAGTTTCATCATATGACAGGCTGAAAACATAGTGAGCTTTGAATAGCCCATCAAAGGCTGCCACTGATGTCAGAGCGTTGTATGGGAGAGCCTTCTGGTCCACAACAATGAAGAACCTTTTGATTTTCTTCTTTTGCTCACCAATGCAGAGTAGGAAGGGCTGTCGAGCATCAACTTTCTCCAGGAATGTAGTGAGGCTGGCTCCTTGCTAGTTAGAATGAAACAAATGCGTATAGTATACTTAGCAAACATACAAGATAAGCAGATTCCCCTTTAGTCCTACATCAACCCGTATCTCAACCTTCTTTACATACAACGGCAGCACACAATAATTCTGATTTTGGTACTACAAAGAAATGATGGAACATACCTTAACAAATCTTAGAAGATGGTCGACTGCCTGTGCTGAGCTAATCTTGGCTGTTTTCTTATGGCCTCTTGATGAAGGGGGCAGGAGGTGCAACAGCAACAAGAGAGCTGATATATAACTATCCCAGCCTTAAGACAAAAATGGTATTTAAGCCAGTAGGGGAAAAAGAATTGGAAAACAATTATTACTTATTTCTTAACACAGCTGCTATTTAACTTAAAACAATATCCCTGTGACATTCCATTAATAAAACTGAAATTATTAAGTTCAAACTGTTTTAAATAGCTGTCAGTTCAGCTTCTAAGTCATTTTGAAGCTGCATTCAATATTTAAATGACCATATTTCAAGAATAATAATTTAAATTTATTTTGCTTTTGCATATTGGAATTATTAAAACAAGCAACTGAGTATATTTTGGATACAGATAAACTGTCTATGTTTATTAGAGTGACAGTTGTGACACTCCAATTCAGTGGTCAGTAGTTCAGTTGGAAATAAATATGGATCCAAACTCCAAAATATCAAATTTATTTAAGTAGCTTTGCTTTTTGTTAGCAGAGAGATAAGCTTTTTGTCTGACGAGACATCTTCCCTGAAACAGGTTGATGGTGCTACAGTCCTAAAGATGTTGGCCACAACAAAAAGGACACATTACTAATACCCATGAATAGGCAAATACAGAGGTATAATCAGGTCCAAATCTATGTGTAGACAATTATTGATTATCAGCATTCATCGGCATTCAGAAGGAGAACTGTCCCATGTTAAACCAAAGCAAGGGGCTGTATTGGTTAGGTCAGGGGTTGGCAACCCATGGCTCTTTCATCGCTCTGCTGCAGCTCCCTGTGTCTTTGGAAATTAAATAATGAGGAATGGAGACAAATCTACGAACCAACCGGGGGGGGAGACTACACCAATATGTTTTGTCAACATTCTGTATTGAATGAAAGAGTGGGTCAGGGAAAATATAGGGAGTCAGACTTTGTGCCCTGACACCTGAATGTTGATTGTCAGGGAAAGGAAGATCGAGACCCAGAGCTCTGTATGTTTTATTCATTTAC